>JARDYJ010000002.1:20346610-20866610 GCA_029215755.1 Spea hammondii | reverse complement strand
ATATGGCGACCGTATTACCTTGAAAAAAACTTTGGACTAAAATAAGGAAGATGTTACAAGTCCAATTAGAGAAGGATCTAGGATATTTTAATAGAAAGCGAAACCGACCAACAACAGAGGTAAGAGCTGGCCATGTAACAGAAGCCATGCAGTTTGTAAAATCTAATACTATATCTTGTGTATGCGTAACATGTGTGTCTATATACCGTATTTTCCCATGTATAAGAGGCATTCTCAAAAAATTTGGGGCATAAAAACAGGGTGCGTCTTATACAGTGGTTGTAGATTTTTTCCCCCGCTTACCTCTGTGTTGCTCAGCAGCGTCTCTTGTTCCATCGAGGAGACACAGGAATCCAGTGGATTCACGTGAATGTACATCACATCACATGACTCCGCTCCGTTCCTGCATGATGTGCATGTGCATGGCTGTTTGTGCATGATAGGAGTGTAATTGCTATATTAAATATACATGATTGCTACCAGCAATAACACTCCTATCATGCCCAGGCATACCCAGATTCCAGCAGAGCTAACATCACACTCATCCTGGAACCTGGGCATGATAGAAGTTTAATTTTCTTATACATGGGAGCGTCTTATACATGGGGAAATACGGTATATACACACACACATACATTTATCAGAATGTTCAATTAAGCATGGAAGAAAGATATCTGGAATGAATGTAGTCAGAACATTACCTTTGGGGTGTTTGCTGGCTGACAATAGCATTAGCGGTTTCCTTTACATAAACTTCCCAGTCTGTCTCTGGTAGATCTTGATCGGAACTGAAAGGATACCTGAAAAAGCACCAAAGACAAAGACTGCTGGAGTAGTCTGAATCAATCTATATTAAGGTAATGAAAACCAATTACAGTAGGAGTGACATGTAAAAAGTATAAAAAAATATTGACCTCGATACATGCTAGCAGCATTTAATTATTAATTCCAAACATTAACTGTACTAACTTAATTATAAAAATATATACTCCACTTAAGTTGGCATGAGAGAATCTCTCCAGTTCTTCTACAAACTGGAACAAATAGTAGTACTACGTGCACATCACGCGCGTTTCATTGGATCAACAAGAAACATAGAATTTGACGGCAGAATTACGCCCATCTTCCTTGATGTAAAGTTTCAATCCTTAAATATTCCTTGGTCTCTCTTAAAGAGGAATTATATATTCACTTGAATGGATTGTTTAGAAAATGACTGTCTAATCACTGGAAGTTTTAATCATATTAATCCGTTCATGACAATAGACGTGTATATATGGTTTGATTAAGTAAATTGCATTGGCCGGCTTCATAGATCTCCCAAATAAGACATGGAGCAGAATGACCACATTTGGAAAAAATGGTTTTGAAATAGCAAAACCATTCTTGTACTTACCGCCCTATAACTTACACAACCCCCCCCCCACACACACAAAAACATTAGGTATTTTTAAACTCAGAACAAATAGTATATTCTATTTAGCAGTTTTTTCATTAGCTTTTACAGATGAGTAAAAGACTTCTCAAGTAAAAGTCAGAAAAAGGTCTTTTTTTATAGTAAATTATATGATACAATCAGAATAATGGCATCGAAAAAAAGCCATTCTTGTTTTGGTAAACAAAAACAATATATAACTTGTGCTGGTTCAGTAAATGAGAAATTATAGCTAACCAAAAGCACTGCAAAAATGTTAAAATCAGCTATTGTCATGAAGAGGTTAAACAAGAAAACGTGTGCTCTGGTTTCATTTAGTATGATACATTTTAACATGAAAAAGGCACAGTTTTATATGTATACTTACTGTTGTACTCTGCAAGCTTCACACATTAGAAGTGCTTTTCTGAGATTTCTACCAGATTTCTCAGCAATCTTGCGTGCAAGATCCTGAGGAAGGAGCAGGCCCTCTTTTTTGCATACACTGAACAAAACTAAACAAATCTGCAAAAAATAAATAAGTGCAGTGTGAGCATAAATTCTTTTCAGATCTTCATGAGATTCTATAACCTAAATAGGTATGCAGTAATTCAGATGGAATTGGTATTTTAGCTTGCTGACATTGCTTTATTGTAAATTTGTATTTATTGTATGGTGTTCCTTAATTTCTGAATTAGAGAATAATCTAATGGTTAAGTAAGAAAAATGTAGCAATAAAAAGTAATCATTTTATATGCTTGATGGAACAATGGAATGTGCAGTAGGTGACTAATACAGCAGAAAAGTGCATTTAAGAAGCCAAGGGTTATTCTAAGTACCGTAGTTGCTCGATTATAAGACGACCCTGATTATAAGACGACCCCCCAAATCTGAATATTAATTTAGGAAAAAAAGAAAAAGCCTGAATATAAGACGACCCTATAGGAAAAAAGTTTTACCAGTAAATGTTAATTCATCTAAACTATTTTTTTTTTTTTAATAAACGCTATGATTGAGAAAAATATTTTGGTTTTATTTCCTTCTATTTTCCAACCTGCCCCGCAGTTATGCACATCTGCCCCAGAAATGCCTTATACCCCCTATATGCCACTGTGCCCCATATGCCTTTTAACCCTCTAAATGCCACTGTGCCCCATGATATGCCTTTTAACCCTATATGCCACTGTGCCCCATGATATGCCTTTTGACCCCCTATGTGCCACTCTGCCTCCAGAAATGCCTTATACCCCTATATGCCACTCTGGCATTTAGAGGGTTAAAAGGGATATTATGTGGAAGAGTGGCATATAGGGAGGTTTAAGGCATTCAGGAGGCAGAGTGGTGTATAGAGGGTTAAAAAGGCATTTCTGGAGGCAGAGTGGCATTAAGGGGGTTAAAAGGCATTTCACAGAGCACTCTGCCTCTAGAAATGCCTTATGCCCCCCCATTTAACACTCCCCCGACCCCCCCCAAACTTACCGGTGCCACGCACTTACGCTGTAGATGCCACGCACTTACGCAGCAGCCGGAAGGAGGTGTGGCTAGCAGCGGTGGTTGTCTGCGTCCATCGCGCAGACCTTCCCCGACTGTCAGAGATCAGAGTTCCCCGCACTGCTGCAGCGAATCGCGTAGACATCTACACGCTGCCCCAGCTACACACCGGGGACTCAGAAGCACCGGTAAGTAGGGCGGGGGAGACAGGAGGATCCAGGTCCCCTGCAGCTGCGGGGGATCTGGATCTTAGTCGTCTCATAGTCAGACCTATTTGAGGTCTGATTATAAGACGACCCCGATTATAAGACGAGGGGTATTTTTCAGAGAATTTGCTCTGAAAAAAACCTCGTCTTATAATCGAGCAAATACGGTAATAATTAAACTGAGGGACTATATGTCCTTTCTAAAAATAAAAATAAAAAAAATAACATGCAATTAAAAGTGAACCTTTTCTTCAGGATTTAAAAAAACGTAACATTTAACAAAGCAATAGATGAAATCAGTACCTCTTCAATGCTGGGAGCTGGAACACGCACTGCCAAGCATCTGCTACGAATTGGAGAGATTACTTTTGATGTAGAATTGCAACATAAAATAAGTCTGCAAGTAGACATATATTTTTCCATTGTTCTTCGTAAGGCATGCTGGGCATCTTTAGTCAGCTTATCAACTTCCGTTAACAAGACAACTGGAAAAGTATAAATAATTTTAAGCAGAAAAAAATAAATCACACACATGGTAATTTTAAAGAGGGGGTAACCCTTCCATCTATCTTTATACCAAGTATACATTATGATGATATTCTGGTTACTGTCCTGTTTGTTCAAGATGAACATTTGTGAATTAGCATTAGCACATTTCTCTGCTGGTCTTATGCCAAAGGAAATATTTTCACAAAAGGGTTCTTCAATTAACACAATACAGCAAGCAAATCTCTGTAGTATTTTTCCATATGAAAGAGAACAACTTTAACACATTATCTAGCATTTTTGTTCAAAGGAGTTGCTCTCAGATCGTAATATGTTAGCGAAAGTGCCTTGCAGTTGGACATTCATAGAAATGTTCCAGTACACACGTATAAACCCTAACTGTGTTGCACAGAGATGTCATATGGTCTGGGGGTTTATTGCCACCTCTCTTACATACCCCAAAGAAAGCAACAGTTATGCGAACACAATCATGCTACTGCAATACAAACTTGACAGGTCCAAAACTTAAAATTAATTTCAATCAATTTGAAGAATAGGTTTGATTTCTACCTTTAAAGTCTCTCTGGGTACTTGTCTCAAGTTGTTGCGACTGAGCAACTGTCTTCAATAATTCTTGGATCACTACCCGGTCACTATTACCTGCATCACTGAAATAAAAGCAGAAACCAGATTACAAAAGTCATCTGTCTACCCAAAACACTTAAGCACCTTGCCTAGAGTTAAAGAAAAGCAAGCATGTCATTTTCAAATGCTTTTAAATTATTAAACAAATCAATTATTTCTGTAATACCAATTAGGCAACTGCACAAGAGGAGAATCTGCCGATTTGTCTTATACAAAAAATTGACATTTAAAATCAGACTTGCTGAAAAATGCAGTAAACCATGTGAGCAAAAGACCAATACATGTATTTGCATATCTGATCATCTATTATTTAAGGGTAAAAAGACAAAAGAGTATTAGCACATATAACAGCTTGACAAGTGGTTCTGCTGTTTCCCCACCAAGAAAAAGGGGCATTTCTGCACATCTTGGAAAAAAGTTTTTCAACCCTAGTTGTGAACATATACACTGAGGCTGGGGGAGGGGGGATAACAGTATGGTTTTTTTTTCCCCCATTAGATTTCCCCACTATGCGTTTGCCCTATTTTCCCATTGGTCTCCCAATTCCTTGGCTTGCTATCCACTGAGCGTATACATGTATACACACCCTATATATACAAAAATATGTGTATATTTTTATACGGTTGGCCCTTGACTGAACACATCTACTGTTTACCAGTCCATACGTGCATTATATTCTCCACTTGCCAACTCTAGTGCTGGCTTGCTCATGAGACCCTTTGCACATATACAAAAAATTCACAGAAACAGGAGACATTGCCTGCTAGTGATTGGGTGTTTCAACCGTCCAAATACTGGCACAAACTGGGGACAGAGGAGGAAAATGTACACAGTAGCTTCTTTTTATATATTTATTGGTAAGGAATGCATGTTAAGTTACTTGCAAAGTATGTAAAATGCACGTTTCACTGCTTGGGGTGTATGGGACATCAGAGCATTCCTTTAAACTCTTTAATCCACAGTACGTTGTGGTTTCTGGGGTGCAGTTAGTCCGTTCTGTGTGCTAATTTAGTAACGTTTTACTTACTGCCTTGTAATTCATTTTGATTTAAAAGAGTCACTCACCTAGCATTTGCATTCCAAATGATGGCAGGAATGCCCCTTTAATTTCAGTTTAAGACCTTGTTTATTGTTTCCACACAAAACTCCAATGCGCTGGTGTACTCGTGACTTATTAAATAGTCAATAATAATAATCGCATGTCTGCGATAAACTCTGAAAAACAGGACTAAACAAGGAATGAGAACGTCCGCATACCTTGGGTTGACTTCCAGGTGGTAGTTGCTTGCTATGGTACTGATTTCTATTTTCTTTTTTGACGGGGCCTGTATAAACATAACGGTACCAAGCTAATACCTCTTACACACACACACACACATAGTTGCCAAATCTGCACACTCTATCTCTAACTCCTCCTGAAATGTATCCTGTTGTGTTTTTTTTTAATGAAGAGACCATCTGAATTGAACAGAATTTTGTTATGCTGCGTACCAAAACATACATTATATACAAAGAACACTGGGCACACACACAATATGTACACGTCAAATCTTGTAAAAAACTTAAATCAATAACACCGTTTTATGATGAAACTTCTAGACCTATTCTCTTCATGTTACGTTATATTTAATTATGACTTTGCTCATTAAACAATGAACGATACCCAAGAAATGTTTGAAAACTGGCGGCACATGTTTTTAGGGTCTGGGTTAAACATCACTGCTGTATGCGCTCATGTTCTCTTACATCAACTGTACATTCCAGTAGTACAGACACTTACATGTTACTTCTGTTAACTACTATTACCATTTATTGCCAAAGGACAAAATAATAAAAAAGCACTGTAGGATTCCTTACACAGCCAATAATAAACACAACACAATTTTAATTACTGTTATAGTCTGATGCTCAATCCTCAGCTTTTCTACTCCAGCACCATATAACTCTCGCAACAAACACATAATCCGTGTCTTCTTTCCAGCACCCGACGGGCCGAACACGAGGAGATGCGGAAAATCTCCACATTGCACCTGCGAACAGCACACAAAGGGAGACGTTCTGTTAGACTATGCAATGGCAGCATATCGTTAAATATATACACATTTCAGACATGTTCCTTGAACAGGGCTCTGGCGGCATAGTCTGCAGAAGAGTTGTGAGCTGCAGCAGGAAGAGTTTGGCTGAACATTGCCAGCGCGTTTGGAGTTCAGGCTCATAAGATCGTATTGAATTTGTAAACCCATGGGGGAAGAGAGACTCTCCAACGTGACGGACACTGAATTTCACGTCCTGCAGATGAAAGAACCGTGCCTGACACAAGCATCAAGTCTCCTCCACGTTCCTCCAAACCGGTTCCGGTTTCTCTTCCTTGGGGACACTGTTGGCAGCCATAAAGAAGGAAGAGAGACTCCATACTTCTCTGGTGTTTGTAGGGTCACACATTCATTCCCACATGATAAAGTATCGGGGAAAAGGTGAAATGCTGCTTCTGTCAGGGACACGACTTCCACTGACATGAAAGGAAAGTGGGATCTTTAACATATACCTTTGATAAATGTGATACCCCCCCTGAAAACACTTCTAGGCAGTGTTCACTTTTTTTATCATATTTTAGATATCACTGCTCTGATGCCAGAGGAAAAAGGTCTGGGGGCGCTCTTTGAGATGGGAATACATTCCTTACTCAGCGCTCCCAGGACCAAGGATGCTCACATTATTAAGTTATTAAAAGTCTTCACAGCTAGACTCAATGCAAATCATCAGCTATTGTAACATGGTTCCCCGGGCTGACTAGGGCCCATACCCTCACCAAATATAATTTAAGTCGAGTCACTTTGTAGGCAGTAACTTCTCACGTATATATATTGTCTCCGCCACCATGCGAGCAGCGAGTATCACTTCTTATATTACTGAAGCTACTGATTTCTCTGGCACAATGTGTGTGTGTGTGTATATATATATATATATATATATATATATATATATATATATATATATATATATATACATATACATATACACACACACACGCTTTATGCTTATCAGAAATGGTCCCTATCAACACGTCATGGAAGACAGGTCCACTCTAATGCAGTAAAGTTCTTTCCTCATAATTACATGCCTTGTGGCAAAAAAAAACAGGTACCAACAGACTGTTGCCATAGAAACTGTAAAAAGCATCTCAAAAACTATTTAAGGGGAAAGAATGTATTGTCAGATCTGCTTATCATGCAATTAATGATTCTTGTTTTATTTTGTGGAGCAGAACTGAAAGAATGTTTGCAGAAAGTTTTATGTGTCTACAGACAACGCTAAAATATACAGGCGTCTGATACAAACCTGTATAAGCTAAATACATTTAACAGGTATGTAACCCCTTCAGCCCCCTCAGGACATACCTGTATGTCCTTAAAACCTGCAGCAAGAAGCCTATTAGGACGTACAAGTAAGTCCTGACTTTGTTGCAGCGGCACAGACATTTCTCCCATGTAGCGGCAGGGAGATCAGGCTGTCCATCGCTGTCTTTCTGCCGAATGATCGCATGTAACGTCGCCCGCCACAAGGGCCGATACCGTCATTCACACGATTGGCGGACACCCTGAGGATAGGAGCGCCTCAACAGGGTCTTTTCTAGGCCCTTTGCTGGCTGACCACAATTATAATTGGAAATGCTATAAAGTCCTGCTTCCTCATCAGTGTGACCAGGAGGAGGAGACTGAGAAACAGATTGAGGAAAAAATGAAATAAAAAAATAAATAAAATTTATATAAAAAAATCTATGAGATCCTCAAAGCCGTACCGCCCCAGGAACAGTGCAAAAACAGAAAGAAAAAAAAAAAAACCTTACCACTAGAAGTAAAAAAAAATTCAATAGTCAATAGTGTATTATGGGTTATTACGTAAAGCATGGATGTGGCCCTCAAACAAAAAATATCTGGGGTATAACTAATCAGATGCTGCGGAACATAAATTGGGTCATTGTTTATTTGTGGCACTTACAGTATACAAGAAAACTTACGCAAGATTGAATATTTTTTCTATTTTAGTATAGGTTCTCTTTATTATTATTTTTTTATTATTATTATGTATTTCTATGATGTTAAAATAAGGTCCTAATTTCCCTGAATAAAATTATGTATAACGTGTGCGGGTTCATCTTATATAAGGGAAGGGGAAGCAGTTTCACAAACGTGATAAAGATCACAAAAAAATATTTTGGTATATTTGGGGTATTTAGCAACATCTGGGGCCAATTAGTTATAGGAATTGTCAGGTGTGGAGGAAGAGGCAACTGCAAGGGACGTACTAAACAGCATATTGGGATGATGGGCTGCAATGCTCAGCACTATCAATAGGTGTCAGTACACATTTTACACTCATGGTAAATCAAAGTATGTTCTTTTAGGTAGTTCTTGATACTAAGTTGCAATGAATACATTGCAAAAAGAAGCTGCAAATGTTTAACTATTTACTTGCTGCAGTAGCGTACCTAGAGGGGGGCGGTCCGCACCGGGTGCCGCTCATCAGGGGGGTTCCAACTTGCCGGCACCCGGCACCCCTCCAGAGACGGACAGTAATGTCCGCCGCTGGAGGAGCAGGCTCGCAAGGGAGCGGTATCGGAGGTCTTTAACAGACCTCCGGCTCCCTTGAGTGATTTTAAGCCGGGTTCAACCCATTCAGTGAGTGAGAGTGGATTGGTATGTGTGTAGATTGGTATGTGTGGATTAGTATATGTGTGGATTGGTGTGTGTGTGGATTGGTGTGTGTGGATTGGTATGTGTCTGGATTGGTGTGTGTGCGCGGATTGGTAAGTGTGTGAGAGTGATGGGTGTTATGCTGTACCATTTCCAATGTATTTTTCATTATATAATTATGCTCTAGTACATCATAACTCCCATCACTCTATACTGTTCTATACAGTGGCAGAGCTGGGAGACAGAGGCCTTGCACCCCCACCGCAGGACTCCTGAAAGGTAAGTGAACTTCAAAGGGGGAGAGGGTAGATCGTTAGGAGGGGGTAGATAGGGAGAAGGGAGTGAGACGGGGTAGGTAGGACAAAAGGGAGTGAGAAGGGGTAGATAGGGCAATCATACTCCTATCATGCCAAGTCTGCGAGTACATCCTGGAATCTGCGAATGACTGGGCATGACAGGAATGTGATTGCTGTTAATCATATATATATATATATATATATATATATATATATATATTATATTAATATTGTTATTTAATTGTTTTGTCCTATTTTGGTGTGTTACTTACTTTAAATAAAAGTGTTAGATTTTTTTTTTTTTTTATGGTGTGTGTGGGGGGTCATATTCGGTTTCGGCCAGGTAAATGCTGCATTTTCGGTTTCAGTCCAGAATTTGTTTCGGTGCATCCCTACTACTAATGAAGTGGTAGGCCTATACCACATCAATGTTTGGTTTAGTATATAGTGATAGGAGTTATGCTGCACTATTGTCAATGTCTGGCTCAATGTATAGTGATAGGGATTATGCTGTACCACCGTCAATGTGTGCCTCAGTATATAGTGATAGGCGTTATGTTGTACCACCGTCATTGTCTGCCTCAGTATATAGTGGTAGGTGTTATGCTGTACAACCGTCAATGTCTGCCTCAGTATATAGTGATAGGTGTTATGCTGTACCACGGTCAATGTCTGCCTCAGTATATAATGATAACAGTAAGTGTTATGCTGTACCACCTTCAGTGTCTGCGCCGGTATATAATGGTAGAAGCTATGCAGTTTTAAAGTGTGTATGTGTGGGGGGGTGCCACATACAGGATCCGCCCCAGGTGCCAAATACTCTAGGTACGCCCCTGACTTGCTGTAATATATACAGTTTTATAACGGAATCATAGTAAATTCTATAGAAATAATAGAAAAATGTTATGTAATCAAAATATTGATTTAATATGGTACATGTATGTGTAACACCATATTTTACCTGTTTTGATTGGCACAATATGGGAATATAAATTTTAAACATTGGGATTATGGGTGGAATATTATAGTTACACATGCTAAGGAACACAGTTGACCTGTTTCTGATAAGAATATAGCTATAAATATTTTTTTACATGGGGATTATGGGTGGAATATCATGGTTACAGATGCCAAAGAACACATTTGACCTGTTTCTGATAAGAATATGGGCATTTTATTATTTTTACATGGGGATTATGGGTGGAATATTATAGTTACACATGCTAAGGAACAGATTTGAAAACCATTGTAGAAAACCATTTATAACCATTTTCTTAACAGAAATAGATCAAATATGTTACATGGCACATGCAATCATATCATAGTATCCATAATATCTATGAAAAAATTTAATCATACCCATTTTCTTATCAGAAACAAGTGAAATACATTACTAGGCATGTGTAACCATAATATTCCCCCCATGATAGCCATGTAGAAAAATGATTTTACCCATATTCTTATCAGAAGGAGGTCAATTATGCTCCATGGCATGTGTAACCTTGATATTGCACCCAAAATCCCCATATAGAAAAATAATTATAGCCATATTCTTAACAGAAACTTGTCGAATAAGGTACTAAACATGTGTAACCATAATATTCCACCCATAATCCCCATATATACAAATTTTTTATAGCCATATTCTTATCAGAAACAGGTCAAATGTGTTCCTTAGCATGTGTAACTATAATATGCCACCCATAATCCCCATGTAAAAATAATAAAAAATCCCATATTCTTATCATAAACAGGTCAAACGTGTTCTTTGGCATCTGTAACCATGATATTCCACCCATAATCTCCATGTAAAAAAATGAGTATACCCATATTCTTATCAGAAACAGATCAAATATGTTACTTAGCATGTGTAACTATAATATGCCACCCATAATCCCCATGTAAAAAATATTTATAGCCATATTATTATCAGAAACAGGTCAAATGTGTTCCTTAGCATGTGTAACTATAATATTCCACTCATAATCCCCATGTAAAAAAATAATATTCCCATATTCTTATCAGAAAAAAGTCAAATATGTTCCTTAGCATGTGAAGCTATAATATTCCACCCAAAATCCCGATGTAAAAAAAAAAAAATAAAAAAGATTATACCCATATTCTTATCGGAAACAGGTCAAATATGTTACTTAGCATGTGTAACTATAATATTCCACCCATAATCCCCATGTAAAAAAATGAGTATACTCATATTCTTATCAGACACAGATCAAATATGTTATTTAGCATGTGTAACCATGATATTCCACCCATAATCCCCATGTAAAAAAAATATTATTGTCACGTACCTGGCTGCCGGTTCCTCGGATCAGCGTCCGCCACAGAGAAGGGGGAGACCCCCTGCCTTGCCACAGCAGCCTCAGCCGCCACGGAGAAGGGGGAGACCTCCTGCCTTGCCGCAGCAGCCTCAACCGCCGCGGAGGAGAGGGAGACCACCCGCCTTGCCGCAGCAGCCTCAACCGCCGCGGAGGAGAGGGAGACCTCCCGCCTCAGGTCAGCAGCTGCAGCCGCCGCGGAGAAGGGGGGAGACCCCCCGCCTCGGCACAGCAGCCTCAACTGCCGAGGAGAAGAGGGAGACCTCCCGCCTCTGCGAGACAGCTTCCGCCACCGCGAGGACGGGGAAGTCCCCGCAACTCCACACGGCAGCCGCCACTTCCTGGAGGGGGTCCGGACCTGCCGCGTGCACGCGTTCCTCTGCACGCCACCTAGTGGCACCAGCCTGTACTACCGCTCCTTTTCGAATTTTACGATCTCGCCAATCCCAAGATGGCCGCGGAAAGGAAGTGACGTAACGGCACAGTTTTTGGCGGGAAAACGTTAATTGGTGCCTAGACTTCCTCTGCCTATTTAAGAGCCTCAGAAACCTTTGAGCCTTGCCTTCTGATGGTCGTACCTATCTTGTATAGTGTCTATTCCTCCGTGATTTCCCGTTACCGACTCAGCTTGTTACTGTTCCCCTGGCGTTTGACTCTGGCTTCCTCCACGACGATTCTGACTTCTGGCTCCCTGACCTCGGTTTACCCTGCAACGATCCTGACTTCCGGCTTCTTGACCTCGGCTATTCTGCACTGGATTTATCTGTCTGTCGGATTTGCACGTGCTGTTCTACCTGACTACAGGTTCTATCTAATGCTGTGCGTGACAATTATACCCATATTCTTATCAGAAATGGGTCAAATCTGTTACTTAGCATGTGTAACTATAATATTCCACCCATAATCCCCATGTAAAAAAAAATATACCCATCTTCTTATAAGAAACAGATCAAATATGTTCTTTGGCATCTGTAACCATGATATTCCACCCATAATCCCCATGTAAAAATAAAATTCCCATCTTCTTATCAAAAACAGGTCAAATATGTTCCTTAGCATGTGTAACTATAATATTCCACCCTTGATCCCCATGTTTAAAATATATATTCCCATATTGTGCCAATCAAAACAGGTAAAATATGGTGTTTGCACATACATGTACCATATTAAATCAATATTTTGATTACATAACATTTTTCTATTATTTCTATAGAATTTACCATGATTCCGTTATAAAACTGTATATATTTCAGCAAGTAAATAGTTAAACATTTGCAGCTTCTTTTTACAATGTATTCATTGCAACTTAGTATCAAGAACTACCAAACAGAACATACTGTGATTTACCATGCGTGTAAAATGTGTACTGACACCTATTGATAGTGCTGAGCATTGCAGCCAATCATCCCATCATCCCATCATCCTGTTTAGTACGTCCCCAACTGCAACAGCAGGGCTGCAGCTTCCACATCAGGCAAGTGCTCTTTGTGTCCTCTTTTTAAAGAATGCATAAAGTACATTCATGCGCATTTTGTTTTTACTAGTGTTACCAGGTTCACTAAACTGCAATTACATGACAACCTGCAAGCAATAACTACAGTATTTTTACTTTATATATTAGCTTATATAGCGCCATCATATTCAGTAGCGCTGCACAATCATCATTGCTATTACTGCTAACTACTGCTTCTCCGTAATTCTCTGTAACTAGCGGGTCACCTTTAAAGAAAAGGGATAAGCACCCGTCTACACGAGCGAAGATTACAGTAAATGGGGTTCCCTTGGCGGACCTGGGACCTTTAAGAGCGACCCCTTGCACCGCAGCTTCCTCACCAGGTTCCGAAGTTGAGCTGCCTGTTCTTTGTGATAATCCAACTTGGTAATGGAGGTCGGTCGATATTTATCCACCCACAGACTCATGTCTCATTCACCGGACCCCGGGCAGTACTTCGAAATCCCGCGCGTACCGACCCTCAGCTGTCAGAGCGCGAAAACCTACAGAGACGTACGCATGCGCAGTGCGAACACCAAGTCTCACAGTGGGCGTGGCGTCTGCGATCCTCGACGTGACCTGGGAGGTTTACGCTACTGAGTTCTAAGCACACTGACATAAACACCGAAGAGTGTCTAAGAGTTATTGCTACCCGAGAGCAGATAGCACTTGAGATAACAACAATAGCTTGCGTTTCAGCGTCTTCACCACATGGTCGTTATACGGGAGTTCTAAAATGTAGAGTCCTTGTGTTTAGAGCTCCATGTACTCGCATACTATAAGACGTTTAGGTTTGGAACGCTTTGATGAATTCTACATGCAGGAAGCGAGTTTTGTGCCGTTTGGGTGTATGATTTTATGTTTATTACGGCTGCATGCAGTGCTTGGCTGCAGCTTAACACACGATGCTGAGGCCCCTCCATGTTGTGTTAAAGAACAATCATCACTAATATATTTTTACTATAATAATCACATAAAAAAAAACAGGTATTTTCTGTTTTATCCCCTTTAGGGTCAGGGTTTTTCATGCACTAAACACCATATATTTTTTTTAACTATGTTTTAAAGTATGATTCCCCTTTTTTTATATTTGGTGTAGCTTAACAAGTTCGACATAGTTTTGTTTAGTTTTTTCTTTTGGATATATAGAAACACTGATCCAGTTTATGTTCGGCAACATCCACAGTTTTACTGGAGTCAAGCTATCAGACACTTTCAAATCAGTGGTCATGCCATCAGACGCTTTTTCTTTAGATTAGCAAAAGGTGCCTTAGACCTGGAACTGTGATAATAATCATATAATGTTACAATTTTTAGTGGATTTTGCAGAGTTCTCACACAAATATATCTCCCTGCAAAATTAGATATGTTTATTAAACAAATTAAAGGTAAATATCCGCTCATTTCTAGCAAATTACCTTTTATAACATTTCTGCATATATTACAAAATTCCACCGTTGGACCAACACATTTACACTGCACATATCTCACACACAACCCCCTATATAATATCTTACAATATGGTGCATTTTTACTGTGGAAATTTAAAGATATAGCACCCCAAATAGCAGTGCAGTACTTGATAAATGTCATATTTCAACATTCTACATGGGGTTAAAAAAAATTCCCCCATTGGACCAATACAGTTACACTGCACATATCTCAAACACATGCCCCTCTATTATTTCTGAGAATATGGTGCATTTTTACTGTGGAAATTTAAAGCTATAGCGCCCCAAATATCATCCCAGTAGACAGCAACTGGCATTTTTCAGCATTCTACAGAGGGTTAAAAAAAAAATCCCCATTGGACCAATACAGTTACACTGCAGATATCTCAAACACAACCCCCTCTATTATTTCTGAGAATATGGTGCATTTTTACTGTGGAAATTTAAAGCTATAGCGCCCTAAATATCATCCCAGTAGACAGCAACTGGCATTTTTCAGCATTCTACAGAGGGTTAAAAAAAATTCCCCCATTGGACCAATACAGTTACACTGCAGATATCTCAAACACATGCCCCTCTATTATTTCTGAGCATATGGTGCATTTTTACTGTGGAAATTTAAAGCTATAGGGCCCCAAATATCGGCCCAGTAGACAGCAACCGTCATTTTTCAACATTCTACAGGGGGTTAAAAAAAATTCCCCCATTGGACCAATACAGTTAAACTGCAGATATCTCAAACACATGCCCCTCTATTATTTCTGAGAATATGGTGCATTTTTACTGTGGAAATTTAAAGCTATAGCGCCCCAAATATCATCCCAGTAGACAGCAACTGGCATTTTTCAGCATTCTACAGAGGGTTAAAAAAAAATCCCCATTGGACCAATACAGTTACACTGCAGATATCTCAAACACATGCCCCTCTATTATTTCTGAGAATATGGTGCATTTTTACTGTGGAAATGTAAAGATATAGCGCCCCAAATATCATCCCAGTAGACAGCAACTGGCATTTTTCAGCATTCTACAGAGGGTTAAAAAAAAATTCCGCATTGGACCAATACAGTTACACTGCACATATCTCAAACACAACCCCCTCTATTATTTCGGAGAATATGGTGCATTTTTACTGTGGAAATTTAAAGCTATAGTGCCCCAAATATCATCCCAGTAGACAGCAACTGGCATTTTTCAGCATTCTACAGAGGGTTAAAAAAAAATTCCCCATTGGACCAATACAGTTACACTGCACATATCTCAAACACATGCCCCTCTATTATTTCTGAGAATATGGTGCATTTTTACTGTGGAGATTTAAAGCTATAGCGCCCCAAATATCATCCCAGTAGACAGCAACTGGCATTTTTCAGCATTCTACAGAGGGTTAAAAAAAAATTCCCCCATTGGACCAATACAGTTACACTGCAGATATCTCAAACACAACCCCCTCTATTATTTCTGAGAATATGGTGCATTTTTACAGTGGAAATTTAAAGTTATAGCGCCCCAAATATCATCCCAGTAGACAGCAACTGGCATTTTTCAGCATTCTACAGAGGGTTAAAAAAAATTCCCCCATTGGACCAATACAGTTACACTGCAGATATCTCAAACACAACCCCCTCTATTATTTCTGAGAATATGGTGCATTTTTACTGTGGAAATTTAAAGCTATAGTGCCCCAAATATCAGCCCAGTACACAGGAACCGTCATTTTTCAACATTCTACAGGGGGTTAAAAAAAATGTCCCCATTGGACCAATACAGTTACACTGCAGATATCTCAAACACATGCCCCTCTATTATTTCTGAGAATATGGTGCATTTTTGCTGTGGAAATTTAAAGCTATAGTACCCCAAATATCAGCCCAGTACACAGCAACCGTCATTTTTCAACATTCTACAGGGGGTTAAAAAAAATTTCCCCATTGGACCAATACAGTTACACTGCAGATATCTCAAACACATGCCCCTCTATTATTTCTGAGAATATGGTGCATTTTTACTATGGAAATTTAAAGCTATAGGGCCCCAAATATCAGCCCAGTAGACAGCAACCGTCATTTTTCAACATTCTACAGGGGGTTAAAAAAAAATTCCCCATTGGACCAATACAGTTACACTGCAGATATCTCAAACACATGCCCCTCTATTATTTCTGAGAATATGGTGCATTTTTACTGTGGAAATTTAAAGCTATAGGGCCCCAAATATCAGCCCAGTAGACAGCAACCGTCATTTTTCAACATTCTACATGGGGTTAAAAAAATATTTCCCCATTGGACCAATACAGTTACACTGCAGATATCTCAAACACATGCCCCTCTATTATTTCTGAGAATATGGTGCATTTTTACTGTGGAAATTTAAAGCTATAGGGCCCCAGATATCAGCCCAGTAGACAGCAACCGTCATTTTTCAACATTCTACATGGGGTTAAAAAAAATTTCCCCATTGGACCAATACAGTTACACTACAGATATCTCAAACACATGCCCCTCTATTATTTCTGAGAATATGGTGCATTTTTACTGTGGAAATTTAAAGCTATAGTACCCCAAATATCAGCCCAGTACACAGCAACCGTAATTTTTCAACATTCTACAGGGGGTTAAAAAAAAATTCCCCATTGGACCAATACAGTTACACTGCAGATCTCTCAAACACATGCCCCTCTATTATTTCTGAGAATATGGTGCATTTTTACTGTGGAAATTTAAAGCTATTGGGCCCCAAATATCGGCCCGGTAGACAGCAACCGTCATTTTTCAACATTCTACAGGGGGTTAAAAAAAATTTCCCCATTGGACCAATACAGTTACACTGCAGATATCTCAAACACATGCCCCTCTATTATTTCTGAGAATATGGTGCATTTTTGCTGTGGAAATTTAAAGCTATAGTACCCCAAATATCAGCCCAGTACACAGCAACCGTCATTTTTCAACATTCTACAGGGGGTTAAAAAAAATTTCCCCATTGGACCAATACAGTTACACTGCAGATATCTCAAACACATGCCCCTCTATTATTTCTGAGAATATGGTGCATTTTTACTATGGAAATTTAAAGCTATAGGGCCCCAAATATCAGCCCAGTAGACAGCAACCGTCATTTTTCAACATTCTACAGGGGGTTAAAAAAAAATTCCCCATTGGACCAATACAGTTACACTGCAGATATCTCAAACACATGCCCCTCTATTATTTCTGAGAATATGGTGCATTTTTACTGTGGAAATTTAAAGCTATAGGGCCCCAAATATCAGCCCAGTAGACAGCAACCGTCATTTTTCAACATTCTACATGGGGTTAAAAAAATATTTCCCCATTGGACCAATACAGTTACACTGCAGATATCTCAAACACATGCCCCTCTATTATTTCTGAGAATATGGTGCATTTTTACTGTGGAAATTTAAAGCTATAGGGCCCCAGATATCAGCCCAGTAGACAGCAACCGTCATTTTTCAACATTCTACATGGGGTTAAAAAAAATTTCCCCATTGGACCAATACAGTTACACTACAGATATCTCAAACACATGCCCCTCTATTATTTCTGAGAATATGGTGCATTTTTACTGTGGAAATTTAAAGCTATAGTACCCCAAATATCAGCCCAGTACACAGCAACCGTAATTTTTCAACATTCTACAGGGGGTTAAAAAAAAATTCCCCATTGGACCAATACAGTTACACTGCAGATCTCTCAAACACATGCCCCTCTATTATTTCTGAGAATATGGTGCATTTTTACTGTGGAAATTTAAAGCTATTGGGCCCCAAATATCGGCCCGGTAGACAGCAACCGTCATTTTTCAACATTCTACAGGGGGTTAAAAAAAATTTCCCCATTGGACCAATACAGTTACACTGCAGATATCTCAAACACATGCCCCTCTATTATTTCTGAGAATATGGTGCATTTTTGCTGTGGAAATTTAAAGCTATAGTACCCCAAATATCAGCCCAGTACACAGCAACCGTCATTTTTCAACATTCTACAGGGGGTTAAAAAAAATTTCCCCATTGGACCAATACAGTTACACTGCAGATATCTCAAACACATGCCCCTCTATTATTTCTGAGAATATGGTGCATTTTTACTATGGAAATTTAAAGCTATAGGGCCCCAAATATCAGCCCAGTAGACAGCAACCGTCATTTTTCAACATTCTACAGGGGGTTAAAAAAAAATTCCCCATTGGACCAATACAGTTACACTGCAGATATCTCAAACACATGCCCCTCTATTATTTCTGAGAATATGGTGCATTTTTACTGTGGAAATTTAAAGCTATAGGGCCCCAAATATCAGCCCAGTAGACAGCAACCGTCATTTTTCAACATTCTACATGGGGTTAAAAAAATATTTCCCCATTGGACCAATACAGTTACACTGCAGATATCTCAAACACATGCCCCTCTATTATTTCTGAGAATATGGTGCATTTTTACTGTGGAAATTTAAAGCTATAGGGCCCCAGATATCAGCCCAGTAGACAGCAACCGTCATTTTTCAACATTCTACATGGGGTTAAAAAAAATTTCCCCATTGGACCAATACAGTTACACTACAGATATCTCAAACACATGCCCCTCTATTATTTCTGAGAATATGGTGCATTTTTACTGTGGAAATTTAAAGCTATAGTACCCCAAATATCAGCCCAGTACACAGCAACCGTAATTTTTCAACATTCTACAGGGGGTTAAAAAAAAATTCCCCATTGGACCAATACAGTTACACTGCAGATCTCTCAAACACATGCCCCTCTATTATTTCTGAGAATATGGTGCATTTTTACTGTGGAAATTTAAAGCTATAGGGCCCCAAATATCAGCCCAGTACACAGCAACCGTAATTTTTCAACATTCTACAGGGGGTTAAAAAAAATTTCCCCATTAGACCAATACAGTTACACTGCAGATATCTCAAACACATGCCCCTCTATTATTTCTGAGAATATGGTGCATTTTTAATGTGGAAATTTAAAGCTATAGTGCCCCAAATATCAGCCCAGTACACAGCAACCGTCATTTTTCAACATTCTACATGGGGTTAAAAAAAATTCCCCCATTGGACCAAAACAGTTACACTGTATATATCTCAAACACATTCCCCTCTATTATTTCTGAGAATATGGTGCATTTTTACTGTGGAAATTTAAAGCTATAGGGCCCCAAATATCAGCCCAGTAGACAGCAACCATCATTTTTCAACATTCTACAGGGGGTTAAAAAAAAAATCCCCATTGGACCAATACAGTTACACTGCAGATATCTCAAACACATGCCCCTCTATTATTTCTGAGAATATGGTGCATTTTTACTGTGGAAATTTAAAGCTATAGCGCCCCAAATATTAGCCCAATATATAGAAAATGGGATTTTTAAAAAATCTAGACGGTTAAAAAAAATTCCTCCATTGGACCAATTCAGTTACAGTACAAATATCTCAAACACACCATCCTCTATTATTTCTGAGAATATGGTGCATTTTTACTGTGGAAATTTAAAGCTATAGCGCCCCAAATATCATCCCAGTAGACAGCAACTGGCATTTTTCAGCATTCTACGGAGGGTTAAAAAAATTCCCCCATTGGACCAATACAGTTACACTGCAGATATCTCAAACACATGCCCCTCTATTATTTCTGAGAATATGGTGCATTTTTACTGTGGAAATTTAAAGCTATAGCGCCCCAAATATTAGCCCAATTCATAGCAAATGGGATTTTTCAAAAATCTACAGAGGGTTGAAAAAAATTCCTCCATTGGACCAATTCAGTTACAGTGCAAGTATCTCAAACACACCATTCTCTATTATTTCTGAGAATATGGTGCATTTTTACTGTGGAAATTTAAAGCTATAGCACCCCAAATATCATCCCAGTAGACAGCATCTGGCATTTTTTAGCATTCTACAGAGGGTTAAAAAAAATTCCCCCATTGGACCAATACAGTTACACTGCAGACATCTCAAACACATGCCCCTCTATTATTTCTGAGAATATGGTGCATTTTTACTGTGGAAATTTAAAGCTATAGCGCCCCAAATATCAGCCCAGTAGACAGTAACTGCCATTTTTCAACATTCTACAGGGGGGGTTAAAAAATAATTCCCCATTGGACCAATACAGTTACACTGCAGATATCTCAAACACATGCCCCGCTATTATTTCTGAGAATATGGTGTATTTTTACTGTGGAAATTTAAAGCTATAGCGCCCCAAATATTAGCCCAATTCATAGCAAATGGGATTTTTCTAAAATCTACAGAGGGTTAAAAAAAATTCCTCCATTGGACCAATTCAGACTATCTCACATAATCTTGGGTACCACCAATCTTTTCTTAAGTGGTCCACCATTGCTTGGGTAGAGTTATGTGAAACTCCATGAGTGATCCTTAACATATAAGGTAATAGATCAGGTGCTAGGGCAAAGTTCCCATTTGGGCCTTCCCAGATTTTGCCTGCTTGTTTGGCTCCCTTTTTTATCTAATCATCAACAATTTCCTTGGTTATTTGATCATAGAATTTTTCTTGTGCCAATGGAATATCTATTAGGTTGTCGGTCTGTCTCAGAGGATATGATCCCATTTCCTCTATAGGTCGCAGTGCAGCTTCTTTAGCTACTTTGTCTGCTAACCTGTTTCCTTCTGATTCCTTGTCATTTCCTTTAGTGTGTGCTGAAACCTTAACCACTGCTATTTCAGTTGGTAGCAACAATGCATTCAATAGAGCCTGTACTTACTTGTGGTTTAGAATAGGAGACCCTGAAGAGGTTAAATAACCTCTGTATTTCCAGATTGCTCCAAAATCATGAACAACACCAAAAGCATATCGTGAGTCAGTGTAGATATTAACAGAACGACCACCAGCCAAAATACATGCTCTAGTTAAAGCAACTAATTCAGCCACCTGTGCTGAACAGTGAGGTGGGAGAGCATTAGCTTCCACTTTTCCTTCTGATGTAACTACAGCATACCCAGTACAATGCTTGCCGTCAATATCCATAAATGCGGAACCATCTACAAAGTATTCAATATCAGGGTCAGTCAAAGGTCGCTCATACAATCGGTCGCGAGTAGTTTGTAATTGTTCTGTCAAAATCACACAATCATGAGGAGGTCCCTCCTCTGGATCTGGCAAAAGAGTGGCAGGGTTTAACACTGTGCACCGGTGGACGGTGGCATTGGGTGTACCCTGCAAAACAATCTCGTATTTAGTCAGCCTACTATTAGTAAATTGTGTCAATCGACGGGTTAACAATGCACTCACTGCATGAGGAACCATCACTTTCAGTTCCTGTCCCTGAACTATGGCCTGTGCTGATTCCAGTAAGGCAGCAGCCGCTGCCACAGCCTGCAAACAAGGGGTTAATCCAGCTGCCACAGAATCAAGTGGAGTGCTATAGTAGGCAAGGGGTCTCTGTCTCTCTCCGTGGCTCTGGGTTAGTACTCCAGAGGCATTACCCTGTATTTCATGACAAAACAAAGTAAATGGCATATCATAGTTAGGGAGCCCAAGAGCAGGGGCACTCCACAAAGCCTCTTTTAACTGAAAGGGTAAATCAATTCAGCATCGTCAGTATTAGGTTCAATAGAGCAAGCATCAGCAAATTGTTACTAGCAGATCTACAATTTCTATCCAAATGCCCTGGCTTGTTACAATTAAAACAAATAACATTCTTTCTAGTTTCCTTTCTAGAGGAAGATTGTCCGTTATCTCCCACTACATCAGACGGAGAGTTCTGTGAATAGAACTGTCTCTGACTTTCCATCAACATTCTCTGTTCTTTCTCTCTAACTTTCTCATGACGCTCCTTATTCACTTCCTTTTGTTTTTCAAAATGTTTAGCAGCTGCTATCATTTCAGAAAGCGGCTTCCAGTGGCGGAACTACCGGGGTCGCAGGGGTCGCGGCTGCGACCGGGCCCCGCCGGCAGGGGGGCCCAAGCCAAGGGGCCGGCCGAAATCTTTTTTCCGTTTTTTTTTTTTTTAATAAGGCAGGGTCGTCCATAATGCGGCCAGGGCAACCGATCTTACGCGAGCCGCACCTCAAGCCCTGCTACTTACTTGTGGGAGGGTCTTCTGGACTGCACAGAGGAAGCGGAGTTCACGTGACATCCTACTTCCTCTGTGCTTTAGCAGAGAAGGCAGAGGGAGGCCGCGCCCCCTGCTGAAGTGAGCGGCATCGAGGAGCTGCAGTGCAGGTAAGGGGGTGGGGAGGGTGTTTGAATGAGGGTGTAAGTGCTGGAACCTAGGCATGATGGGACTGTGATTGCTGTTAGCAATCACACTCCTATCATGCCAAGTCAGCCAGTACATGCTGAAACCTGGCCAGCTGCCCCCCTTGTGTAGTGATGCTGCCAGCAGTATGGGGTCTGCACTTACAGCCACCCTGTACCAGCATGTACTGGCTGACTTGGACCAGTTGGTGTAATCATTCATATGACTTTTAACTGGCCAATTGAGTAGTTGTGTTACAGGGAGCCTAATTGCCCAATAGGGTGATCAGGCTTCCTGTTACCCGCCCCTGGAAATGCCACCCTAGACCTGGACCCAGTCGGCCTAGTTAAGAATACCCCACTGCCCCACGGATTAAATATAGTGTGCTCGTCCTACCGAAGGACAGGGGTGGCCTGGCTCTGCCCTGCCCCTGCACATACTATCGGGCCTGTCACCTTCTGCGTGTGCTTGAATGGTCCTGTGGGGTGCGGCATAAGCTATGGGTGGGGGCTGAGAGTGCTTCGCTCCCTGTTCCGGCGAGTTCTCTGCCCTGGCTTGCCACTGCCTGTGCCCCTCATGTAGCTGCTTCTCACCCTTTTGTCTCCGCAATGCTCGGGGTGTGGCACTCCTTTCTCCGCACTACCACCATCTCCACCATTCCTTCCCCCCTCACGCCGATCCGTGATAACCCTGACTTCCCTCCGGGGTTGGGAGTGGACCTCTTCCCTGAGGTGGCAGCTAGGGGGGTGTCTGGGATCCGAGCCTTCTTGTCCTCCCGTGACTTGAAGCCATTGAGGGACCTGGTGGTTGCTTATCCGCCGGCTCGGCTCGCCGCCCTCCCGATCGGTTCCCCTATGCCCAACTGGGCAACTTCTTTCGGACTTTGGTCCATAAGCACGAGATCTTCCGGGACCTTACTGTCTTCGAGAATCTTTGCGCGCGGGATGAGACCCCGGCTCACGGTGTGTCTTTGCTTTACGGACTCCTTCTGCCCGCTATTTACCCTGCTACCCCGCCCCATGTAGGAAGATGGGAGAGCTCACTGAATCTGACCCTTACGGAGGGACAATGGCATAAGATATCGATCCTCACTCACCAGTGCTCCATCAGTAACCGGGACCGGGAGATGTCCTATAAGCTCTTGGCCGGTTGGTACCGCCCTCCGTCCACGCTGGCCCGATTCAATCCCGACGTACCAGATGAATGCTGGAGGTGTTCGATCGTTCACTTATGGTGGTCTTGCCCTCGGATGCTCTCTTTCTGGACTACTGTCCATTCTACTGCTCAAGCTCTTACTGACAGGCGGCTACCGTTCACTCCTGAGTTCCTCCTACTGCTGCATATGCCCTACCCTGTCTCTTGGTACAAATCTACGATACTCCGCCATCTCCTGGTGGCGGCCAAATCTATCATCCCCCTATATTGGGGTGACCCGGCCCCGCCCTCGATTCGGGAGTGGATCCTGTGGGCGGAGCGGAGACGTACCCTTGAGGAGCTGATGTGCTCGGTAGACGACAGGTCTGATAAACATCTTCGTCTCTGGTTTCACTGGGTGCAATACCTATCTAGCGCCGAGATCCGCCCTCATCTGGCGGCCACACCCGTTCCATAGTCCCACCTTGCTTCCCCCCCCCTTTTTTTTTTCTTTTTTTTTCTTTTTTCTCTCTCTCTCTCTCTTTTTTTCCCGTTCCATTTTTACCCTCAGCTTCCTGTCTCCCTTTCTCCTTCCTGGATCCTTTGTCTTCCCGTCCCCTTCCAGGTCCGTCGCGATACCGCGTTTGCCGCTCCGTGGGTGCCTTCTTTACAGTTGCTCGAGGTACCTCGTCCACTGTGCTGCAGCCCAGCCCCGACTTCCCCTGGCCATAAATATATATAATTCACTTACAGAAGATTCATGCAGTGCATTACCAATGCAATGTGATGGGGAATCCATAGGGTGTAGTAGGAGCATTATTAAACACTCATCTACAGACACCAGACAAGCCAGAAGGCTTGTTTTCCCCCCAGAAATCTCATGGTGCTGCCACAACCACAAGGGATTCTGGGTAGGCGCATGCAAATAAGGTTATCAATTATCACCTTTGCCTCTATATCCACTTTATACATGGATCCCTTGAAAGTGATTTCCCGCTGTACAGGACAGCCTTTAGATAAAACTCGGGAAGAGGTGCAATAGCCAGATCACCACTCATGGACAGCTGTTTCATCGTTAATGGTGGGTAAAGGTGATGGAAACCCTTCCACTTAAAATTAAGGGGGTAGTAGAAGCATTATTAAACACTCCTCTACAGTAATGTAATGGAGAATTCATAGACATGTTAATGCTGGAAGGGGTTACCCACTAAGCCAATAAATATACAAAGTTTTCAGCTAGAATAGCGAAATAGTAGTTGTGTAGTTTTACAAAGCTGCTAAAGCAGTCTAGTTTCATGTAACTAATATTAAGGCCAGCGGAAAGTAAATAACACGTGAAAAGTGTGCACCACGTGAATCCAGCAGGCGTTCACACTTGAAAGGATCACACAAAGTCCTCACCAAACCTAAAGATGGTGTCATGTTCCCACTAATCATTTGCTTGAAGTATTGGATAATCCAGCCTAATTAATTAGTGCTATTCGATTATATAGAATATGCTCAATGACAGTGACTAGTCCATGAGTAGAAGTATGTCTTAAACGTAAACTAGAGGCACTAGAGGAGTTTGATCGCTCTAATTGTAAAATAAAACATGTTAACTCCGAAAAACAAGAAGTGTTAATCACTGTTGCGTGAAACAGTTTTCAGTTGTAACACTAGATGTCAGTGTTTGTCTTATCAAGAATAGCTCTGCCAATCTAAAAAACATTCCACAGGACCATAAATAAAGAACAAAGACATCACTTCTCTAATGTATAGTAATGGCTTAGAGTAATAATGATGATTTACACGAGTAGTAAAAAAGCATTAAAGTATAAACCTTCATAAATAAACATCCAACATTAAAAACTAGGCTTTGAAATACTGTCTTTATAGGAAGGATGTAGAAATCTAATTTGCTTAAGAAAATTGGCATGGCATTGCCTTCACATTTTTAGAGTCTGGCTTTACTAAATACGTGCGTTTACGGTATACATCATTTATCATTAGTGTCCACAAGTCATGGTCATCCCTCATATGTCCAGTGCATACAATCACACAGCTACATGTTCATGTCTAGTGCCAGAAATGGTCCCAATGCCTAATACATCCATTATGAACTAATTATTATTCCGACCTCCTATATTGGTATTAGCGTGTGTTACTGGATGGGTTATATGAAACATGCTTGTACATGAACTATAATTGTAATGTGTGTTTAAAGTATGCAAAATATACAGATAAAAGAAGAGAGAACACAAATAATGGCAATATCCAAACTTCAGAATCTTAGGTGGAATGTTTTCAGACACATGACTGCCAGCATCCCACCATTTTTGACCTGCCCCAGTAATATAACATCTGAGAGTTCTTGTGAGCAGCAAACGTTCCATAGTATATATGAGCCATATGGAGTGGGTGTGGCTAAACATCACTGTTCAGAGAAAGAAGAAAGTGACCCTGAGACTTTGGGTAAAGTATGCCGATAGAATGCCTAAAACACTGTACTCTGTAAAACATATGGACTGCGCACGCATTGTAAAATCATACACATACATACATACAGTACACACAGACTCTTACTCTGCCCCATCATCACTGAACCTTAGTAACATAGTAACATAGTTCATAAGGTTGAAAAAAGACCAAAGTCCATCAAGTTCAACCTATATACATATTGTGTCCCTACTGTGTTGATCCAGAGGAAGGCAAAAAAACCCTTATGAAGCAGATGCCAATTGCCCCATACCAGGGGGAAAATTCCTTCCCGACTCCAAATATGGCAATCAGAATAAATCCCTGGATCAACGTTCTGTCCCTATTAATCAAATATCCATAACTTGTAATATTATTGCTTTCAAGAAACACGTCCAGGCTCCTTTTGAACTCTTTTATTGAGTTTACCATAACCACTTCCTCTGGCAGAGAGTTCCATAATCTCACCGCTCTTACTGTAAAGAACCCCCGTCTGTGCTGGTGTAGAAACCTTCTTTCCTCCAACCGTAGAGGATGTCCCCTTGTTATAGATACAGTCCTGGGTATAAATAGGTCCTGGGAGTGATCTCTGTACTGTCCCCTTATATATTTATACATAGTTATTAAATCCCCCCTAAGCCATCTGTAACGGCCGGGAATGGTCAGGATCAGTAACTGAGGATCCACAGTGCAGAACCCAGACACGAACCAGAACAGGCGTCTGGGACACGGGTATAGCAGTCCACAAACGAAGCCGAGGTCAAGGATTGGAGAAGTCAGGATAGCTGTGAGACGTAGCCGAGGTCAAAACCAGAACAAACAGGATAACTGAGAAGCACGAGCAGAGCCCAGAGAACAAGCAATGAATCTCTTTGACAGGCAGCCAGTGGACAGCTAAGGAGCCCTAAAATAGGCCCCAGGCAGATAACCCCACCCCAAGCCAAGTGCACAAATAGATGGAGAAATGGCCTGCACATGCGTATACTGCCACAGGAGTAAATGGTCGGCTATCATTGGAGTGGCCTGCGCATGCGCAAGGTCCGACGGCATCTGCGGGAGGTTGCTGCAGCCGTAGCCATAGGTAAGGTGGTTACACCATCCCCCGCCACAAGGGCGCTCTCCGAACGCCCAGGACCAGGCTTAGCAGGCCAACGTAAGTGAAAGTCACGGATCCTAGCCGGAGCATGGATATTGGAAACGGGTTCCCAAGACCTCTCCTCTGGCCCGTAACCCTTCCAGTCCACCAGATATTGTAGTTGGCCCTTCCGAACGCGAGAATCTAGAATTCGACGCACCTCATACTCCTCCTGGCTCTGGAGCGCCACGGGCTTGGGGGCTCGAAATGGTTCTGAGAATCTATTGGCGACCGCAGGTTTGAGCTGGGATACATGAAACGAATCAGATATCTTCATGGTGATGGGTAGGTCCAGCTTGTAAGACACGTCATTGATCCTGGACCGAACCGTGTAGGGCCCAATGTATTTGGGACCCAAAGTCCTGGAATTCTGACGCAGGCGAAGATACTTGGTGGAAAGCCAGACTTTATCGCCAGGCCGAAGAGACGGAGCTGGAGAGCGATGCAGATCAGCTGCCCTCTGTTGTTTCCGTTTGGCAGCAGCGAGAAGCTGTCGCGTAGATTGCCATCTTTGAACAATGTCTCGTGCCGAAGAGTCAGCCGCAGGTAAGTTGGACGGCGTCAGAGCAGAGGGCCAGATATAAGGATTAAACCCGTATGCCACAAATAACGGAGAGTTCTTTAGAGATTCGTGGAACGAATTATTATAGGAGAACTCCGCCAAATGCAGCAAGTGGGACCAATCGGAGTGATCTTCGGATACGTAGGAGCGGAGGTAGTGCTTGAGGACTTGGTTGGTCCTCTCGGTCTGACCATTGGATTGTGGATGATATGCAGATGAGAGGTGTATAGCTATGCCGAGATGTTTGCACAGGATCTTCCAAAAACGAGAGACGAATTGAGGACCGCGGTCCGAGATGATTCGTTGCGGCACACCGTGGAGGCGAACAATATCCCGCAGAAAAATGGTGGAGAGTTCTTTGGCAGAGGGTAACTTGGGTAAAGCGGTAAAGTGAGCCATCTTGGAGAATAAGTCGACCACCACTAAGATTGTAGTGTTACCGTCGGATCTTGGCAGGTCTGTGATAAAGTCCATTGCTATGTGGCTCCACGGTCTATTGGGAACAGGCAGGGGACACAGCAACCCGGACTTTTTGGAACGTGGGATTTTGTGGCGGGCGCAGACCAAACAAGCCTGAATGAAGTCTTTAACGTCCTTGTGCATGCCGGGCCACCAATAAGTCCGTTGCAGGAGGAACAGGGTGTTGCGGATACCACGATGTCCTGCGACGGGAGAAGCGTGGAACTGAGCGAGTAAAGGTCTGATGAACCGAGGCTGGACGAACAGGCGTTGACTAGGTACTCGAAGGGACATGGGTCGTGGGTATTGAGAACCGGCGATCAGTCGGGTTAGATCGGCGTTGATGGTCCCTATGATGAGATCTCTGGGGATGATAGGTTCGTTGGTGGTTCCAACATTGGAGTCCTCAAACTGCCGGGAGAGGGCGTCTGCTTTTACATTCTTTGACCCAGGACGATACGTGATTCTGAAGTTAAAGCGGGTAAAGAATAATGCCCACCGAGCTTGTCTTGGGTTGAGGCGTTTAGCATTCTCGAGGTACATGAGGTTCTTATGGTCGGTGTAGACCACAATAGGAGTTTCTGAACCCTCCAAGAGGTGACGCCACTCTTCGAATGCCAATTTGATGGCTAACAACTCTCTGTTACCAATGTCATAATTACGCTCTGCGGGAGTAAAACGTCTGGAAAAATAGGCGCAGGGATGAATCTTATTGGAAGATGGATGTCTCTGTGACAGCACAGCCCCTACGCCCAATTCAGAAGCATCCACTTCTAAGATAAATGGTTTGGTTGGATCCGGACGCTTCAGGATAGGTGCGGATGCAAAAGCGGCTTTGAGACATCGGAAAGCTGCAAGGGCTTCCGGAGACCAAGTCCGAGGATCTGAGCCTTTCTTAGTTAGGGCGGTGATGGGTGCAATGATGTGAGAGAAATTTCTAATAAATCGTCTGTAGTAGTTGGCGAAACCAACAAAGCGCTGGATCCCCTTTAGATCAGTAGGAAGGGGCCATTGAGTCACAGCGGCCAGCTTATTGGGATCCATCTCCAGATGACCCTCAGAGATGATATAGCCCAAAAAGGAGGTACGTGATCGCTCAAATTCGCATTTCTCTGCCTTGGCGAATAAGTTGTTCTCCCTGAGCCGTTGGAGCACTGATCGGACCTGTGCGCGGTGGTCCTGCAGAGTCTTGGAATAGATCAAAATGTCGTCGAGATAAACGATTACATGAGACAGCAGCATATCACGAAATATGTCATTAACAAAACTCTGGAATACGGCAGGTGCATTGCATAACCCAAATGGCATCACGAGGTACTCATAGTGACCATACCGGGTATTGAATGCAGTCATCCATTCGTCTCCCTGGCGAATCCGGATTAAATTGTAGGCCCCGCGGAGATCTAGTTTAGTGAAAATGGTTGCATCCTTGAGTTGGTCGTACAATTCAGTGATCAGGGGTATAGGATATTTGTTCTTTATGGTAATGCTATTCAACCCCCTATAATCAATGCACGGACGGAGGGAGCCGTCTTTCTTCTTAACAAAGAAGAATCCTGCGCCAGCTGGAGAGCTAGATGACCGGATGAAGCCCTTCTGGAGATTCTCCTCAATGTATTGAGCAAGAGCGCGGTTCTCTGGTTCGGACAAGGGATACGTTCTTCCAGAGGGTGGTGAAGTACCAGGCAGAAGTTGGATGGCACAGTCATACGGACGGTGTGGAGGTAACCTCTCCGCCCTCTGTTTAGAAAAGACATCTAGGAAGTCATGATATTGCAGGGGAACGAGTAGTCGGGGATTGATTCCAGGAGCTTCGAGCACAGCGTTGGCCGCGCGGTAACTTCGGAGGCAAGAGGTTTGGCAGGAGGCACTCCACGCAGATATCTGTCTAGCTTCCCAATCTATCCTAGGATTATGGAGCGACAGCCAAGGTAGCCCTAGGATTAACGGAATGTGGGGACTGTGAAGGACGTTGAGAGAGATGGACTCTTCGTGGAGAACACCAATGGTCATCAGAATTCGGATGGTAGAATGGGACACCACTCCAGAACCGAGGGGGGAGCCATCCAATGCAGAAATCGGAATAGGGCGGATGCAAGGAATCAGCGGAATGCCCATGTTCTTGGCCCAGGTGGAGTCTATGAAATTTCCAGCAGCCCCTGAGTCTATGAAGGCTTGCGTGACCACCCGTTGGCCTGACCACTGGAGAGTGGCAGGAACTAAAAATCTATTCTGGACAGGGGGTGTAATGGTAAAGATGCTCAGTGGACAACCTCCAAACGCCGCTAAGCTTAGGCGTTTCTGCTTCTGAGGGCAGGAGATGACTCTGTGGCCCTTCCGGCCACAATACATACATAGTCCCAGAATCCTACGGCGTCTTTTCTCCTCCTCGGACAGATGTAGAATAGGGCAAATGTCCATGGGTTCCTCTGCAGAGGCTGTCGCGCTGACAGATGGAGGAGGTGTGCACACAAAAGGATGGAATGGAAGAGGTTTTCCACCCCGTTCTCTCTCCAATTTACGCTCTTGTCCTCGGGCATCCAGTTTGAGACAAAGGGCTATAAGATCCTCTAAGTCCTCGGGAATGTCTCGATAGGTCAGAGCATCCTTCAAGTGGTTATTAAGTCCCTTGCGAAATGCTGCTCTCAATGCCTCATTATTCCATTTTGTTTCATACGCTAAGGTACGGAATTCTACAGCATACTGAGCAACAGTTCTTTTACCTTGCTGCAAGTCCATCATATACGTCTCTGCATTGTCGCGGCGTCCTGGAGCATCAAAAACAGCCAGAAAGGCTACAATAAAGGAATCAGCGTTATCCAATAATGGAGAGTGCTGCTCCATGAGTGGTGAGGCCCAGGCCAGAGCCTCCCCTCTTAATAGATTGATGATGAAGGCAACCTTGGTAGCATGTGAGGAGAAGGTTTGAGGCTGGGTCCTGAAATGCAGCTGGCACTGGTTGAGGAACCCCCTACATTCGAGCGGATTACCAGAGAACTTGTCCGGCATGGGCATCTTGGGGGGCTTGACCGGAGAGCTTGTAGCGGAGGAACCCTCTGCGGCAGAGGCCAGGACTGGAGCAGGAGCAGCTGGAGAGGAGAGAGCCTGAAGAAGATCAGTCATAGTGTCCAGCTTCTGTTCCAGGGCAAGGAGGTGAGACGCATGGGAAGCCAAGATCTGGTTGTGCTGTTCATGTCAAGATGAAAAACGACTAAGGTCCGCGGGATCCATAATGGGCCTGTCAAAACTGTAACGGCCGGGAATGGTCAGGATCAGTAACTGAGGATCCACAGTGCAGAACCCAGACACGAACCAGAACAGGCGTCTGGGACACGGGTATAGCAGTCCACAAACGAAGCCGAGGTCAAGGATTGGAGAAGTCAGGATAGCTGTGAGACGTAGCCGAGGTCAAAACCAGAACAAACAGGATAACTGAGAAGCACGAGCAGAGCCCAGAGAACAAGCAATGAATCTCTTTGACAGGCAGCCAGTGGACAGCTAAGGAGCCCTAAAATAGGCCCCAGGCAGATAACCCCGCCCCAAGCCAAGTGCACAAATAGATGGAGAAATGGCCTGCACATGCGTATACTGCCACAGGAGTAAATGGTCGGCTATCATTGGAGTGGCCTGCGCATGCGCAAGGTCCGACGGCATCTGCGGGAGGTTGCTGTAGCCATAGGTAAGGTGGTTACACCATCTTTTTTCCAAACTAAATAACCCTAATTCTGATAATCTTTCTGGGTACTGTAGTCCTCCCATTCCCCTTATTACTCTGGTTGCCCATCTTTGAACCCTCTCCAGCTCCACTATATCTTTCTTGTACACTGGTGCCCAGTACTGTACACAGTATTCCATGTGTGGTCTGACTAGTGACTTGTACAGTGGTAGAATTATTTCCTTGTCGTGGGCATCTATGCCCCTTTTGATGCACCCCATGATTTTATTTGCCTTAGCAGCAGCTGCCTGACACTGGTCGCTACAGGTAAATTTACTGTTAACTAAAACTCCTAAGTCCTTTTCCATGTCAGTCGTCCCCAGTGTTTTCCCATTTAATACATATTCCCAGCCTGGATTTTTCTTCCCCATGTGCATAACCTTACATTTATCTGTGTTGAACCTCATCTGCCACATCCCAGCCCAAGCCTCCAACCTATGCAGATCCATTTGTAATCGTGCACAGTCCTCTATTGTGTTAACCACGTTACAGAGCTTAGTATCGTCTGCAAAGATTGATACTTTACTATGCAATCCCTCTACAAGGTCATTAATAAATATATTAAAAAGAATAGGACCCAAAACTGACCCCTGTGGTACCCCACTAGCAACAGTAACCCACTCAGAGTATGTACCATTAATAACCACCCTCTGTTTCCTATCACTGAGCCAGTTACTTACCCACATACACACATTCTCCCCCAGCCCAAGCATTCTCATTTTATGTACCAGCCTTTTATGTGGCACCGTATCAAATGCTTTGGAAAAATCAAGATATACGACATCCAGCGATTCACCCCGATCCAGTCTTGAGCTCACCTCCTCATAAAAGCTGATCAGGTTAGTTTGACAGGACCGATCCCTTGTAAACCCATGCTGATATGGAGTCATACACTTATTTTCATTGAGATACTCCAAAATAGCATCTCTTAGGAAACCCTCAAACAGTTTACACACAACAGAAGTTAAACTAACAGGCCTATAATTCCCCGGGTCACTTTTTGTCCCCTTTTTGAATATTGGCACAACATTTGCTATGCGCCAGTCCTGGGGAACAGACCCTGTCACTATAGAGTCCTTGAATATTAGAAATAGGGGTCTGTCTATTACATTACTTAACTCCCTTAGAACGCGGGGGTGAATGCCATCGGGACCTGGTGATTTGTCTATTTTGATTTTTTTTAGGCGGCACTGCACTTCTTCCTGGGTTAGACAGGCGACATGTACTGGGGCAGTTATCTCATCCTGCTGTATATTACCTGGCATTTCATTTTCCTCTGTGAATACAGCAGAGAAGAATATATTTAATAGATTAGCTTTTTCCTGATCCCCGTCTATAACTTCTCCCTCATTACTTTTTAGGGGGCCATCGCTTTCATTTTTAACCTTTTTACTATTTATATAGTTAAAGAACATTTTTGGGTTTGTCTTACTCTCTTTGGCAATGAGTCTTTCTGTCTCCACTTTTGCTGCTTTTATCTGATTTTTATATATTTTATTTTTTTCCCGATAGCTTTTTAGTGCTTCCTCACTGCCTTCCTGTTTTAGTAGCTTAAATGCCTTTTTTTTGCCATTTATTACCCCCTTTACATTTTTATTTATCCACATTGGTTATCTCTTGTTCCTGACTCTTTTATTCCCATATGGTATGTACCTTTCACATTGAGAATTTAAGATATCCTTAAAAATCTCCCATTGAGTGTCTGTACTCTTGTTTTTGAGGACATTTTCCCAATTTACAGTGTTAAGGGCTTCTCTTAGTTGATCAAACTTTGCCTTCCTAAAGTTCATGGACCTTGTACAGCTCTATCTCCCTCCGCACCCCCTCTTACCTCATGTGGATCCCTGTCTTCACTGCAGCTCGTAGGGATCACATAATGGCCGATGAGCTCCTTGGTTACCTGGCTGTCTGGGTGCCATGCACCTGTGGCACCCGCCTTAGTGCTACCCTGGTCTTATGGTACCCAAAAACCAGACAGTAGGCAGGGTTATTCTGCACTGTATAACTCCGCCTACTTTAGGCTCCACCCCTTATAGCAAGCTAATTTACCAGCATTTACACAGTTTGCGTCTCTCAGACATACACAGCTTAAACACAATGATGTCTGTGTGCGGTGTAATGCATTGTGCTTAGGCAGTATATTTATGCCAGGACTGCACTCCAGAAAAATTGGACTGTACTGGCAAACTCGGGACTTTTGGCAGGTATACCCACTGGTTTTGAAGCCAATCAAATACAGCACTGGCAGAATCACTTCATGCATTTGTAAGACCACATGAAGATTTAAAGGGGCCACTCAACTATCATATGTGTTAAGTTCAAATCATTTGTCAAACTGGCACATTGAGCATTGTAGGTGAATGGTGGATTTCAGTGAGAGGCTCTAATGGAGGATGTGCTAAAGGCTTTGCTGCAGGCAACCACTGCACACCAATGGACCACTGCTGTACAACAAGAAACCAACAGGATACTCGGTGCTCAATTAAGTGAGCAGCAGAACATTTCACAGATGCTTCAACAGGTGGTGCAAGTACTAGCTGGTAAGCTTGGTGAAACACAGCTACAGAATCCCCATGGTAATGGTGGGATCAAAGCAAGTAAATCCCCCCTGCAGCTGACAGAGTCTGATGAAGTGAAACCTTACCTTATGACATTTGAAAGGACTGCTGAGAGAGAGAGAGAGAGAGAGCAATGGCCACCTGAACAATGGGCCAGGTGCTAGCACCATTAGTACATAGTTACATCGTTACATAGTACATAAGGTTGAAAAAATACCTAAGTCCATCAATCCTTCTACCTAACCTTCCTACTCTTGATCCAAAAGAAGGCAAGATTGAGTGGAGAACCCCAGAAAGCATGGAACCAGACAATGCTAATTATGCCAAATTGAAATACTGAACAAAGAGAAATACGGACTCACATGGGTGTTAGTGTCCTTCAGAGATTCCATTCGTGGACAATTCGACAAGATAGAGCTCCACGGTCACAGATATACGACCTGATTCACCTGACACACTAATGGCGGCAACCCTGATTCAACACAGCTGCGCAGGTAGCGTTACACTCGGTGATGGATCATAAGGGGCCTACCTTCATCTCTTTGCAGATGGATCATCCAAGGAAACCCTCACACTGCTGATGAGATGACTGCCCTTGTGGAAAGATATATGATGGTTGCTGATGTGCTAGAAACAACTAGAACAAAGGCAGAACACAAAATTCCAGAACGACAGTAAACCTGGTAAGACTGTTACTGACTTCAAGAGTGTGGGAAAATGGTTAATGAAAGTCTGCCTGCATTATTCTGGCCTCTTGGAGTACTTCTGCAAAGCAGACCAACAGCGCGACCCACAGAGACACCATCACCCCCATTATTCGAGCCCAGCCGTGGGGAGACGGTGTTATCTATACTTAAAGATAACGCAGCGAATAGCGGAGATAAAAAGACCAAGAAAGAATACAGAAGAAGTGAAGAACAACAAGATGAGAACCAGAACTGCGGAAAAGGAGACATGAACACGGAAGCTGTTGGGTAGTGAGGGAGACATTGAGGGAGAGTGAATGTGGGTGAGTGACAACGAATCTCCAGTTCGTAAAAGGCTTACAAATTTAGACTGAACCAAAAAAGGCAGGGAATGAAATTTTTTGGTTTTTGTCCATTTGCACAAGTGAAAGATACAGTAAACTTATGGGAATGTTTGTCATACTTGTACACACCTGTCTCTCTTTCATCCTTAATGATCGATGGGGGCCCTGTGCCATCCCTGTTTGAGTAATATGCGAGTCATTCAGCTACCCCCCATTGGTTGCCATTCATAAGACAGCTCTAAAGTGACTGAAGCGCACCGAGACGGACATAGAGAGAAAGAACACAGAGCATATAGAGAGACGCTCAGCAGAGACAATTACTAAATTACAAAGTGTGTAATAACCTAAGGGTATCCACAAAAATGTGAGGGGTGTCAGAGTTTCCCTGCCTACTGTGCCATTCTGGACCTGTTTCTACTGATATTGAATTCTAGTCCTGAAGAATTTGAACAACTAAGAATATATTCTCACATTTTTCACCATAAATGTGATTGATTCAATTACCTTACCCTGTTTTTGAATTGTATGATGTTTCTCCACGCTTACATGCACATTTCTTCTCAGGTGTGTGTATAATACCAAAACTGTTTTACACCTCAAGTCATTTTTGGCCAACGTACAACGTGTAGGTCAAGAGATATTGATGTTCCTCTCTGAAGAGGTTAACATCTTTAAATTCTTGGAAGATGCATGCGGTTACTAGCAGGTTAGGACCTGTCAATGTTGATTTGTAAATTCTGTCATATCTTACTGCTTCTTAAATGCTCCACATATTTTCTCTGGATGAGCTCATGGTTCTATTTTGGAATAATGAAAATGTTAACTCTTTAATTTAATAAATAGAATATTGAGCCATCTCTTATCTTCAGAGTGCGATATACCGGTAATATAATGCCATACCTAAACACAATAATGTTTTTGAAGGCTATGTAAAAAATGAAAGGATAGCACTGTAAAAAAATTATATATAGGAGATCTGTACAATAAATGTATTCTGTGGAGATCTGTACAATGAATAGTTAAAGGAATTTAACAAAGTGCAGGAGGCAAGTTTATCTCAAAGGAAGAGAAATGTTAGAACAAGAGGCCATAGTCTAAATTCATAAGGTCCGGTGGTTAAATGTAAGGAAGTTTTACTTTACTAAGAGGGTGGTAGATAAATGGAACAGTCTACTGGCAGAAGTGGTAGAGGCTTTACCAAAAGGGTGGTAGACAAATGGAACAGTCTCCTGGCAGAAGTGGCAGAGGCTTATACAGTGTGGGAATTTAAGACCAGGGACCAATTAAGGTCTGAGCATTTACATCAGGAAAAGGCAGACTAGATGGGCCAAATTGTCCTTATCTGTCTTCAATCTATCTTTCACGTGGTTCAGAATAACCAGGGGTATATTTTCCTTTGGGGCCGACCTGGGACAGCGCCTCCAGTTGTCTCCACCTCTGTTAATGGATCTCCAGTACACTAAAAGGCGATATAGAATATGCACAATTTTTTTTTGTGAGTTTTCTTTTTTTTTTCTAATATTCACTATAGTAATTATGAGGTTACACAACTTTTAGGAGTTGCACAAAGCAGCCTATTTATGCTATTTTTCCTGTAGCTTTGCCTACTGATCTGAGAAACGCGGGAACATGCCCTCTGAGTGTCTTACGCATTCCCATTGTTTATTAGGCTCGTGTATTCCAAATTCACTACGTTTGTCCTATTTCCAAATATTTGTCATAGATAAGCCAATCAATCATCTGAGAAAAGGCCAGTCCGTTCATGCATTACCTGCTGAGAACATTATGTACCGTACATGGCGAAATTCTTTTGTTTTCTTTACTATTAATGAATAGTTATCTTAAGACCGGGCATACTGGCAATTAATTTAATGTTGCCAAGGGTAAATAACAATAATAATATGGTTATACTAAAAAGCCGTTTTTGACTGTTGTCTTTCACATAATGGAAACACAAAGTGGACAGGATATTGAAATAACTAGTACATTATTATTTTTATGGCATATGATTACTTATTATTCAACCAGTGATATTAAGTTTTTTGGGGGACCCTAAAATGACTAGGAGGCTCCTCCTACACAAGATACAGATTTATTATTCAAAAGTAAGTCTACTTAAATTTACTTTTTTTATATATATTTATATATATAAATCCCAGGCGCTTTAATTAGCACATAACTTCACTCCAGAGTTAGTCATCTTCAGCGTTTGTGATGGACATTTGACATCCTCATGCCTTGACGTGGACATGTTATCTGTGTATAGACTCTATTCTAATCCTTGCATTATCCATTACTCACACCTTCTCTGTTTGAACAATTAATATAATTAATAATTCAGGGTGAGGGTTAATTCAATATTTTGGACCACATTCATATTTGTAAAGTCTCTTGAAATAACGTCTTCTCAGTTTGGCTTGAGATCCCTCATAAAGATTAATTGAGTGAAGCATATAACCTTTATATCTATCCTCTTGGTTTGTCATTTTATGTTAGCTAATTAACATTGTTTTTCCCATCTCATGAGATACTGGTATAGATGTTCCTTTCTAAATCTATTAAAGTTTATTATTATTAGTATTATTACTGTTGCTATTGGTATAGCACAATTTTACTTCTTGTAGTACCTACATTCTGCTTGTACACTAATATACTGTATATCATCTATCTCTGTACTCTGCTTGTCTTCTGTGCCTGACCTGTCTGTCGTTATGTCTCACTGTCTTTTCAGATCTGTCTTGTCAACCTTATTGGTTTTACCATGAGTTGCCCCAGCTTTTCAACTTTGAGCCTGTAGTCTTGGCTAGCACTTAGTGGTTAGCAGATCTGCTAGGTAAGAGGTATTAGCTTAAATGTATCCCACCATGCTTGGTTGATAAGATTGAATAACTTTAAGTACATTTTCAATTTCTTAGTACAATTTTCTAATCTGGAACAGATTTATGTTGCCTTGCTTCTCAAGATGGCAAATGCCACAGAAATGATTTAGAAGAGTATAGACAGGAGAGAGAGGGTCTTCAATGTACCTAATACCGATGTCCTGTGTCACCCTCTAAAAATTCTATTGTCACATACTTAGTCTAGCTCTGTACAGCTATATCATGGATGTGTCTATGCCTTACTTCTTTAGGCAGTGCATTCAACCCCTTCTGATCTGTAAGGAAAACCATTATAAGTGCCCAAAAGGGTGCTTTGGGAAGAGGAACCCAGCTGTATTACCTATCATAGAGGAAAGGTAAGGGCTACATCTCTAAATAGAAGATAGACAGACAGGGAGACAGAGAGATAAAAGCCCTAAACGGTGATAATCCAGATTTAATATGTTTTATACCATATAATGTCTGGTAGATACAATTTTTGACATTTCTAAGATTATAAAGACATTTTTCTTAACATTAATAGCCCCCCTACCCCCAGGGTAAATCTTATTAAGGAAAGACAACAATAAATAATTTACTGGTTTAAGGTGGAAAGGATCCAATACATAGTAAATTACACATTGCTTTTTTATACACATATATTATACCCATGAACATATCCCTAGGGGGTATAATTAAGACTCCAAAATATACTGTCAAGTTCATTCATCAAAGTAGCACAAGCTGTAGTCACTTTAAGTTAAACGATTCTTGGAACCACATATCGATTGTATCAGCCTGAAAGAATTACATTCATATAAGCAGAAAAATAAAATTCCCCGTGAATGTGAACAGAATATAATAACAGTAATGCTATTGGATGCTGCTTGATCAAAAATACTGCAAATAAATTAATGCATGAATAAGTGTACTGAAATACTGAAAACATGATAAATACATATTATTATTATTATTTATTGTTTTATATAGCGCCATCAAATTCCGTAGCGCTTATTCTTCCCGTATCTACAATATCTCGGTTGTATTTATACAGTACTTCGGCCCTTTACAAAGTAACTCTTGTATGTTACGAGTGCAGAGCGTAGAAACGAGAAATTGCAGTTTTTAATAGACCGAAGGGTCGGTTTTAGCTTCCAAGCTGCAGTTCCATCTAATGAATAAAGCTTTATAAGTAAAAATAGAGTTCAAAAATAACCCTGTATTACTATTATTCAAACCTTGTCCAAAAATAATCCTTTATTGTGTCTTCTTTTACCACAATTATGTGTTCTCTTAGAATGCTTCAGAGCATGTAACGAAAAAGGACGGTCACTTAAGTGTTTCAGTACTGGCTAAAAAAATAAAGAACTTAAAAAGGAAGATGAAAAAGAACAATGTAATCCATCTTTGCCAGAATGCAGCAGATTGAAAAATGGCTGCTGGTTGCACAGGAGCAGGTATGTATACTTGGTGTTTGGAAGCTGTATTGCATTTTCAGTATTTCTGTATGGGCCCCATTCTATGAACACCATTAAAGTCTATAATCTTTTATTTTTGGCATTATTTCCTTTCCTTTGGCTCCGGGGAGTACCTTTATTTGGCACCCGGGGCGGATCCTGTATGTGGCAACCCCCACTTTAAAATAATTAATGTTGACAAGAATATTTATTTCACAAATTTGTATGCCAACTGAAAAAAAATTATAAATCTGAAAAATATTAAATATTAATAAAATAAGTTTATATAAATACCATTTACTGAACAGATATGGTACAGCATAACTCCTACATACTGAGCCAGTCATTGACAGTAGAGCAGCTTAACCCCCATCACTATATACTGAGCAAGATATTGACATGGTATGCCTCTGCCCCTGAAACAGCCTGCCTGTACCACCTCTGCCTCCTCTATCTCCTGCCTGTGCAACAGTCTTCCTGTCTCATTTCTGCCCCTGAATATTTATACATTCATTCACTCACTCATTCTTCTATTCACCCTCCTGCACCCCCTTATTGCCTCTATTCTCCCGTCCAGGTAAAGCAGGAGCCTGGGAGGGAAAAGAGTTTTGTCGCACAGTGTCCTGCTGCTGCAAACATGGATAGATTGCCAATGCGAAAGTTTAATGAATACAGGTTAAAGAAGGACTGTCCCTCCCAAAGAGGTACACTTAAATGTTTATGGTGCCGTTTATGGAAGTCCTTGTATCTGGTTTGGTAAACCTATATTCTTTTACATAGAAAAAGATATTTATTGTATTATTAGCTGGCTTAACAGGAACAATATTACATTGTATAAACACAATAAAAAAGGAATTACAAAAGAAATGAAGCATGTTTACATGGTTTCTTAATGACAGAACAAGATAAGACCAGTATGTAGAATTTAGAAACATACCATGCGCCGTCTGTTGATAGAACTACATGATGTGCCAAAACATTTTAGCTGTCAATGAGCTCTCTGCTCCTTTGAAACCACAGATATAAATATTCACACGCACACATATACTGTATATGTGCACATATATATATAGTACAATATGACATCATATGCATTAAAATCAACAGACTTTTTTTTTACTTTTTCTTAAATATTTTTGTAACAATCACAGTGATTATATCCATAGTATTTATTTTTAAAATGATTTAAAATGTATATATAATTATATTTATTATTAGTATCTTTATTATATATTCCACAGCACTGTACACTTTAAAGAAAGTATTAACAAATACATAAAAATCATACAGTTACACATACAGATACAACACCTGTCTAAGTTTAGATACTGGGGAATTGTAATTTGTATTCATTTTATTTTGTTTGGTGGGCATTGGCTACAACGTAAGTTTGTTTGATTTACATAGTCATAGTAAGAGGGGAATTTTATTAAATTGATTGAATTTTATTTACTAAGAGTACCTGGTGGGTGTGTATAATTCATTTGGGTGTACAGTTAATTAGGGTTAGTACAAAGGTTAAAAAAGCAAACAAAAAAATGCATGTTAAGGTAGGTAGTAGACTTGGGCGACGGCAGAAAGTTCATGTTTGTTTTCGGGGGAAAAAGTCTTCGTATTTAAACAACTTTGGCATGGAAATAAGAAATAAACGCGTAGAAGAAGTTGAGTTAAATGGTGAGATTCCGCACCTCTTAGTATAGTTAAAATATTGGCTGCAGCGACAAAATGAATGAAATAAGATTTTCACATTGCGCACATTATTTTTTTTGTCCAGTGATGTGTTCATTCACTATACAGACGAATGGATGAAACGGCCATATGCGGCACGAAAATGCATTCGCATGAAAACGAATGCACGAGTCTAGTAGGAAGTATGTTAGTTTTGTAAGTTAAGTGCTGTTGGCTTTTTGAGGAAGTTGGAGATTTTATTAATTTTATTTAGTCAGATTATGTGGTAAGTGAGTGATTACACGGGTGGCAAGTGCTTGCCAAAGAAGACCATCAGTATGACGGACTTTAAAAAAAATCACCCATTTGTTAATTATTTTGAACTAAAATTTGCTTATCCCCCCAAAAAAAATTGTAGTAAATAGCCTCTGATAAAAATAGAAATCCAGAAATGTGTGTGGTCCATGTAATATCCCATACCTGTTCCAGACCCATGCATGTGGGGCATTGCTTTGGGGTTTTATGTGAATGTGTACATATCCACACAGTAAAAAAAAGCTGTGAAATTGCAATTATTTGAGAAAAACGCTTTAGTTTTTTTTTGTTTTTTTTGAAGATGTTGAATTTCAAAATGGCCAGCAGCAAATATCCGGGCTTGTCTAGTTTTCAAAAATACATTGTTTTCTTGGGTTAAATGGAGTCATGGACCCGTTAAATCGATTGGTAAAAAAAATCCAAAAAGTTTGAAAAAAATGGAAATGTACATATTACAGTTTAGACCCCATAATATTTAAAAAAACGTGACATATCTATGTATGTGGGACTTTGCTATATCCAGGGACTATTTTTGAATTAAGAATTATTTTCTGTATTTCTGTATTCTGTTGAAGAAATTCATTGTGATACTGTGGAAAAAGATTTTTTACCCACATTTTTATATTAAATCATAGCGTATATCCCTGGGGAAAACTACCAATGAGAAGGACTTAGGGATAATGGTAGACAACAGACTTGGCAACAGTGCGCAATGCCAGCAAGCAGCTGCTCTTTACAGGGGATATCATCTTGCCTCTTTACAGGTCAATGGTAAGACCTCACCTTGAAAGGACATTATAGAACTAGAAAAAGTGCAAAGGAGGGCTACAAAATTATTAAAGGGGATTGGAAGATATAAAGAGCTCTTCAGTGACCTGTACAAAGAACAAGAGGTCACCTTCTGAGACTGGAAGAGCGCAGGTTTCATAGACGACAAAAGAAGGGATTCTTTACAATGAGGACAATTAAGGTATGGAATTCACTGCCTAGGGAGGTGGTGTTATCAAATACATTAGATGCCTTCAAAAGGGGTCTCAATATTTTCTTAGAAAGGCATGACATACAGGGCTATAAATAGAATTAATATTTTAGAGCTTCTTCATCCAGGGTGAAATCCGATTGCCTCTTGGAGTCAAGAAGGAATTTTTCCCCCTGATGGCAGAATTCAAAGTAGCTTAATTAGGGATTTTTTTTTGCCTTCTTTTGGACCAAGACTAGGAAGGTTAGGTAGAAGAGTTGAACTTGATAGACTTTTTTCAACCTTATGTACTATGTAACTACGTATATAATTGAGTTTTAGAAAGTCCTAGGTTTCCTTAATAAACCCCCAAAATTTATGAATGAGAGGGGGGAACTACAGTTGAATAAGTAAAAATGGTGAAATTCCTTGCATCCTTGCAGTGTAAACTAGTGTAAAATAACCATGTCGTTAAAGGGTTAATGGCCTGATAAATTGAATGCAACACAAATGATTATATACTTTAAAGTACAACCCTCTACTCCAGATTATCCACTATCCTGAGTCTTAAATCCACGTATAGTATATTAATATTTTTTTTTTAGGATATTAATATTTTTTTTTTACTTAAACCTTAGGTTTTATCATTAAAAAAAATATTTTTTTCTTTCCTTAAAAAAAAGAAATATTTACATTAAATGCCCAGAATATGTGTTTCATGTGTGTGAGAGCTACAAAACATCTGAGATGTGACAGTTCCACTTTAATAGGCAATTATACATAAAGAAAAACATAAATGCAGTATCATAATAAGAATAATGGCAATAGATGTATTGGTCCCAGAAAAGATGGCGTCTCTAGTTGAAGGCGATACATTTAGTACACTTCCTCAAATCTTTTTTCTCTCTGAAAAAGAAGCATTGTCGGTCCCAAAAGCTTATGTGACTCTATAAATGTTTGATGACACAATAAATGTTAATACCTTAAGTAAAGACTCTCATCATCATAAGTAGGTCTCAGGCAAAGAGGAGTCCAGTGCATGAATAACTTTTCACCCCCATGAATAATCTTTCACGTGTAGACCACAAAGAGAAGTTTTTGATGATCTAAAAGATATCATTTTACTTCTATTATATTTTTTGTTAATGTCTGGCTGGCTACATGAATGTAGGTAGTAGTGTATTGTAATGTTCTAGTGTATCCAGGGCCGGCCCGACAATGGAGCCGAGTGGGGCAACCGCTCCAGGCGGCACTCTTGAAGGGGCGGCACTTCGCCGCCCCAAGCCCTTTTTTTTTTTTTAAAGCGAAAGAGAGAGAAAGGGGCGCCGCTGTCAGTACCCGCTCGCCGCCCCTCGCTCTCTCTGACAGCGGCGCCCCTTTCTCTCTCTTTCGCTTTAAAAAAAAAAAAGGGCTTGGGGCGGCGAAGTGCCGCCCCTTCAAGAGTGCCGCCTGGAGCTGCAGGACTGCTGAAAGGTAAGTACAAGAAGGGGGGGGCGGCAGGGATGGAGGGAGAGGAAGGGTAGATAAGGGGGGGGGCGGCAGGGACGGAGGGAGAGGAAGGGTAGATAAGGGGGGGGCGGCATTTTAAAATTCGCCCCAGGCGGCATTTTGCCTTGGGCCGGCCCTGAGTGTATCCTAGTTTGCCGTACACCTGTGGGCTGTAGCTGTGACCACCTCTGAATCACCATCCTAGCTGAAATATATTGGCCTGTTTTATCTTGTGTTTAAAAATGACTTTTAATGCTTCAGCTAAATAAATATAGTATTTGTTTCATATAAGGTTTCTGAGCAGTTCATTTTATACGCTACATAATGTTATTTGTTGCTGCTCAGCAAAAGGCATTACCAGTGCCTTCCATTTGTTAATGGAGACCAGATATTAATTTTGGTTTATTATTTTTTGTATTTTATGTATATTTTAATACATGAATTCTGGTAGTTTATAAGACTCTTGCAACTTTTTGCAGCAAAACCTATGCTGTATGTTATGCAACATTATACTGATTTGATAATTTCTAAATATTTTGCCACAAAACCATATTTCTAGTGACATAGTAGTGATCTCTCCCATTTCAGACTTCTGGCATTTGTTCAAGCTGTGCCTTTGAAAGCAGGAGACTGATTTCATTCACTTTTTTGGCTCATGGCTAAATTCAGGTTGGAACATGAAATGGTTCCGTTTGCACCGCCAGGGCTTATTGAAAGAGCAAACATGAAAATGAAAACACTCTCTGTTTACAGTATCAAATATTTTAAATAATACCCATCCCAAAGTGGGCTTGATACATATTTTGATCTGATGTCAATTTTGTTGAGATAGAATGACTTGTGTGTAAAGGACATTTTGTAATATGAGTTACTAATCCTCAATACAAACAAGAATACATAACCCAAATCACAGAGCGGATTCTTTTTTTTATTCCTACTTACTCAAGGTCTTATTACAAGGAAAACTGTTGTTTGTAATGGAATAGTGGTGGTATAAAGTGGTATAAATGACAATGGTTTGTATTTTAATTGAAGCAGGAAATGTATTTACTCTAGAATTTGGTAAGAAGAAAATCAATCATTGACAACGTAGTTTTATTAATTCAGTTTCAAGCTTTAGGAATGCCAAAAGAGTTAACCCCAACACAGGTTTCCCGATTTGGCTCTACCATTGGGCTATGGTAGATGACTGGCATTACATTTTAATGTAACAAGATCACTGATTTATTTAAAAAAAGAATACAATATTATCAGATATCAAAGTCCTCTCCTTGTCCAGGGGGTCTATACATCACACGTCTATAAGCAAACTTTATTTTGACATCATATCCTGGCGCTCTGCAAAAACGACGGCAGCTGGTCTACTCCAGGGCTGCATGCTCTGTGAAGACGTCACTGGCTTGAAAGAGCTCACTCGACATCACATCCAATCTGCCCGACTAGAAGATGATGTGGTTCACCTTCTCACCATCATGTGTGAATTTTTGTTACAGTGTGGCTTATCCAGCCAAATGGGTTATCACCTCATTTACAAACATTAAAAGTCAACACTCATGCTTACCCCCAGACTAGCAGTAAGTGTAACCATTCTGCAACAAATTATTTACTTCGGAAACGGTAAACCAATATATTAATATCTTTTACAAAATGAAACAAGTGAATCCCTGTTGAATGAAAAGCTTTGTGTAACCAGGACATTACGATACACATTGGCGTGCCACAAGAATGTTTCAAACAAAATCTACAAAATAAATGTGAACAAACACGCCATTTGTCTACGACACAACAGGAAAAAATATAATACAGCTTGGCGAGGGACTAGAATAACTCGAATGATACTGAGCAAAAATAAACTGGTGCACCTGGGCCTGTGCGCGGCTGCCATGTTATAAATAGAATATGGCAGATATGGTGGCAGAGATAGCAGAAGGCCTTCTGAAGAGCGATTGAACATTGCCTTTGCACGTCTCCTCGTGTGTTCTCAGTAAGGGAGCTAATGTAATAGACATTTTAATTACATGATCCTTTCTATTGCCTTTACAATACTAGATACCTTATAGAACTAATTGACATTTATTTAAGTAATAACATCAAACAACATGTAGTTGTGAGTACTACACATAAAAATCACTAAAAACATACCTTTAGACTTCAAAACTATGCTTATGTATCATTGCAAAACATTTTGGTTGCATACAATTAAACAGATCTCACGTTGCTTCTGTAAAGGGCCATTCTTTTAACCTGCAAAAATAGAAAAACATTATTTAATCATGGGAGAAGCTGCAGCTCTAAAGCTGCTGTGGCCCGACGCCTCTGTGGTCCAACATTTCATTCTGCTGATTGGCTGCTTAAAGCAGGCAATCAGAGAGTGGCGTTAAAGCTCCCCGTTCCCGAGTCAGAGCTGGAGCTGACGGGCAGTAAGTATCACGTCAGGAGATGGGTTCATCAGATGCTTATGAGGGGATTCCACATCATGGAACACCGTGATAACTTAAAGTGCATAGGATGGCTGGAATGACCCTTTAACAGACCAGCAAATCACAAATATACCATATCCAAAACCACATATTTCAAATGGTTTATGGGGAAAGAAGCCATTCAGTGCCAGCACATTGCTTTGCAAACATTATTGGTGTTGTGGGATACAGATGGTGATAACGTTACAAAGACAGACATTTCCCCAAGTCGATGTGCAAGTGTTCCTCTGTAATCTGAGCAGGAATGTAAAGTTGAAACCAGGTGCTCCAGGTTAAATTAGGTTATTTTATGAATAGTAGAAGAGGGATGTTACATTTTGCAGCGCAGTTTCAGTGATCTCATAATAACGGGCTTATTATTGGCTTATCAAATGAACATGTTCCTATACCGAGAACGGGACTGCTGGCATCGCCTCATGCAACATAAAAACCTAGCCATGTATCCTAATCACAGAATAACTGATGATTTGTGCTGTTCAGAAATAAAACGGGTTTATTCATTACAACAGGAGTGGGCAGGACATTTTGCAGCAGAGTTACAGTTTCAGCTTCCCTTCTTCACAATGCATTATGAAGGGCAACCTCTGAGAGATTCTCAAATAGCTGGGTTTAATCTGCATTTTAGATGCATGATTTCAGTTAGGTGCATGATTTCAGTTAGGTGCATGATTTCAGATGTGGTTAAAAGTATGGCTTGGAGAAAGATGTACTCAGGCTTTATAATGCGACTTTTTCACTGATTTCACAATTACTACAGTGAGTAGAAACTGGCAAACTCCCACTTTAGTGAATAAACATCAATTAATTAACCACTGGAGTGCCAAATTGTAGAACAGAGGCAACATTTGGCACCCCAGTTATTGTCTCCAGCACACTCCAGAAGGACAATGATTAACTCTTAGTGTAAAAGCTTTGCGCAAAGGCCAAACTCAGCCTTAATCACTAAATCTAGAATCTAGGTTACAAGTATATATATATATATATATATATATATATATATATATATATATATATATTTACCCTTTCAAGTCAAGGCTTTTGTCACATAGAACTCCCAATATCTGAATACCTGGTAATTTAATTTTTCGTGCCGCAAGAATGGACAGGACTAGTCAAGCTAGTCATACAGATGCTGAGGGGCTATTCGTTTATTTGTTCCTTTGGCATTCAATGGTTAATCATGTCTTGCTTCTGTTCCTAAAGGACACCTATGAGATCCTCCCCTACGTTCTGTTACTGTCTCCTTGAAATCATTTGACTAGTGCTAGCACAGGCAGCCTGTGCCTCGGGGAATTCTCACACATACTTTTGTTGACAGACTTTTTTCTGCAGCATGCGAGCTGAAATACTTTATATCGGGGATGGATTTAAACAGTACCATTTATTCTGCTCCAACGCTCTCATTGTTCCTGTTCTGACATTGATATACCATTCCAGATAAGATAATGAGTTCAATGAAACCTAGGATCATGCTGTTTGATCAGGTAAATTATTCATTTTTCCTTTCTAGTTTATAAAGCAGTTGTGTCTACTTTCTCTTGTAACGTGTTATGGAATATATATATATATATGCATATATATTCATATCTATCTATCTATCTATCTATCTATCTATCTATCTATCTATCTATCTATATATATATATATATATATATATATAGTACAGCATTGTAGAATGTATTAGCGCTTAATAAAGAATAATAATTATTGTATAATATATATACATAAATGTAAATATCCCGCATAAAATGCTGCTTTAACTTCAAAATATTTAAAATCCATGATGACCTATCGAAGAATAGATCTTTGTTTTTTTCTTTTACATTGTCAGTTGTTTAAAATGCATATTGAATGAACAATGTGGTGTGCATACGTTTGAATGAACTCTGTAATGGTAATTCTAATTTGTAAATCCCAAAGGGGATGCTTATTAGTAAATATATTGTTAAAGACCCTGTTAAAAACAAGAGATTTACAAAACAAAAAATTTGTTCTTATCATTGTTTTTATGCTTTGGTGAAATTGGGAAGTTATTATAAAGGAAAATAAATTATCCAGATCCCACTAAAAAAAAAACAAAACAGACTACAGTAAAAAGGGTGTTAAAGCTGGAACAATATTCTGAATGACATTATAATATCATTATTGTTATGGTAATGTCAATTTGTATATTTGTTCTATTTTAGTATCAGCTTTTTAAGTATATAATTTTTTATTTAGGACAACTCAATTTTTTTAAACTATGTAATTATTAATAATTTTTGCTTTAATGCATATAACAGCCACATGGCCCCTTTAACTTTTCAGGAGTTCCATATTGCAAAGCATGAGGGATACTGCCGAATCCCCCAATGTGCATTTGTACTTCTTCCATCCAACAGCTAGATGTTATCAGCCAAACACACCTCCCTCCATGTAATATACTCTCCAGTGAGATGGTGGGTGAGGTGGTGGGGGGTCTGTCTAGTACTTTAATATGCATTCTTCTTTAGATGGAATGTTAGGGACAGTAGACAGTCTCATTAATAATTTTAGTGTTACCAAATGACTCTATACACGTAGCTTTGATTAATTACTATAACAGTGATTATAATTTTTGTACTTAATTCTCTATCACAATTGATTGGCTTTCCTAATTTAACCACACTAATCGCAGTACAATTAGTAGAACACTACAAATAACAGTTCATCATAAAAAATGTTTTAACTTGTCTACTAAGCAGTAAAATGTGACAATTCTTTTTTTAGACTTAATTGGACTCTACTATGTTTTTATAACTATAATTAGCCTTTAAGTTAGAGCCTTATTTTACTAAAATTGATCAATACAGCTTTGTTTTAACATAATAGTTTTCTTTCATATAGCCCTTGTTAAGCATCTCCTATCACTCTGCTAAAATTTAATTCATATACAGTACGTATAGTAAAATATCACATATTATACATTTTTCCTTAATTAGAAGAAAATAAAATGGAGAACAAAAAAGTAAGACAGAAAGAGGGATAGAGAGAGAGACAGAGAGATCGAGAGAAGGAAGAAAGACATGAAAGGCAGAGGGGGGAAAGTGAGAACGGAAGAAAGAGGAAAGAGAGAAGGGGAGGGAGGATGCTGTATGTGTTTTCTCAATTGATTTAAAATGTCTGAGATGTTTACTATCTTGTCTTGTTTTCCTTTGATAGGAGAAGATGATCATGGGATTTGAAGATTCTTCATATGGTATGGATCTCTTGGACAACCCACAATAAGTATTTTTTCCTCCAACGTCCTTTAAGATTTGATATGGCGAGTGGACATGAATAATCCGGTTACAGCATGGAAACGTTTTTAGAATGTGAAAGTATTCCCATTCATTCCTCGGTTTTCCAGCATCCTTTTATATCCAGAAGAGGTATAAGTGACAGCTTTCATACCGAGAGCAATGGGAAGAACACAGAACTAGAAATTAGTGATAATTTGTTGTTATCTAAAGCTACTTTTACATGCTTGCCATCCCTGGGAGAAAGCAGCATTTCAGCTTCTGGGCTTGGTAGATATGCAAACAGTGCATTGGTCGATCAAGTCATTAACACTGAAGATGAGTACCAGTATAAGCCATGTGGATCCTTAGTAGACAATAGTTTGTCACATATTAATACCACTTTAAGGAGGACTCGTGTTATTAAACATAAGCCCAGTGCAATCACCTTCCCTGATATTTCATTGGAAACGAAGATATGTGAGATTCTGGATGATGAAACCACAGAGGAAAAACTCAGTATTGACGAGGAAGTCTTTGCTGATGATGATGACGTGTTCACAGATTTACCAACCTATCATCTTAAATTCACTGGAATTAAACGGAGGAGATCGCATCCTAGAAATCGGAATGGTAATCACCTAACAGGCCAAGGGGATCAATTACTTGGGAACATACAATGTGAGAATGACATGGCTGAGGAGGAAAGGAAAAGAAAGAAGCTCACGGTAAGCTTAATCTCCTCGATAAAAAATCAACTTTTGTGCAATTCTATTATAACTTTTTTTTTTTACCACAAAAGAGATTTTTTGAGGCCTAGTATCATGCCACACTCTACCAAACCAGACAATGGCTTCCTCATTTCCATTTGCTCTTTGTTGCTCCAGCAGAAAAAAGTCCAAAAGTCACAATTAACTCCACAATGTACTTTCCTTGCCATATCATTTTTGCTTTACTCGCTGACCTCACTGTTCTTAATTCTTCCAGTTTGAGTGATTTAAACCTGCAATCTTCTACTTATCTCTATTTCATCCAACGCAGACACAAAAGATACTTATCAACATATATTAAAAACTATGTCTTAGAGATTTGAGCGCTAATTTGTAACAACCACTTTCTGCAACATGAAATTGCTTTATTAGACAAAGATTAATACACATAAAAAAAATTAAACACATTTTCACATAAAAGTTGGCAGTACATATATTCTTAAATAGTCTCTGAATTCCTTAAATATTTTTTCCTCTTATAATTAGGTTAAAATATTTAAAACTTAACATGTTTCACCCATATGGAAAGGCTTCCTCAGTAGTAAATAGAGTAACAAATCCTCCCAATTAGAAAGAAATTGCACGTTTCCTGCGTAAAACAGTTACCAAATATTTCTTATTTTAAAATGCATATTACGTACACAAAACTGTTTAAAAAGACACTGATAATTGTGTAAAAAACTAAAAATCTTTAGAGGTGTTTTGGTAGCAGCATTGTTCATTTTTCTCCACAAACTGGCACGGGAAACGTTTATTTCTGGCATGTATTAAGACTGTCAGACATGAGATATTGGGATACCTGGGGACTCTCTGGTTTTGACTAGGAGCCTCTGGGTACAGCCCTGCCTCCCTGGGTCTCCGGGGCAGAGGAGCGGTGTGTGGCCAGGCTTATACTCAACTACTAAAGGCTGTCTGGTGATAACTCTGCCCACATCGCTGTAATTAGCTAGCTCTGTTCACACACACAGCTAGTGCCACCCTGGCTAGCCCACAAATCCAATACCCCACAAGAGGGTAACCTACCGTGGAAAGTTACCAGGTATGTCATCGGTGACCTAGTTTTAATAGGGCTTTGAATAATTATTATAAACACCAAAATACATGTCTAGTTTAAAGTCAACTGTTAACGTAAACCTTACCTACGCTGTAGACTTTAACGCAGTAGCTAATTCTCAGAGTTTAGCGAATAGCCCAACACTATATAACTTCTTTATATATGAAGAAGAGAATTATGAGGCATGTAGATTTACAAAACCTTTCAACCTACAGGCTGTACACGAACCTCCAAGTATTGAAGTGTTACTCACTGTTAGAAAGGCAGTATGAGCATTACGTCAAAGTCAAGTTTTCCATAAGGCAAGGATTGTGCTTAGAACCCCATTGTCTTGGTACCTAGATTGTGTATTTGTCCCTTTGTGAAGTTCATTATTTTGAAAGACATGTAAGCGGTTGAAAAATATTAATTGAACTGAATTGAAATGAATTATGCCATATAATAGAACAGATTTTTTAGGCCGGGTATTTCTCCCAGACAAAATCCATTGAAGAACACACCAGTCCCAGGTGTCACCAGCCATTGCCCTGGCACATGCATTAAAAAATGTTCATGCCAATTTATATTTTTCTAATCCCACCTATATTTGGTTCAGTTAAAGAATGACGTTCACATGCTATCTTGCTGACCCTGACAGTGAGTGAACCTTCCCATGCAAATTCCTACCTACCCTGTTGCAAAAAATTAAACCTTGTTATTTTTTTTAAATTAGTCATTCCTGAGTACAGTTATTGATGCCGGCCCCTTTATATTTCTAGGCCAATTTTGAAACGTAAAAATAAAACGCAATTTACATTTTTGGCATGCCTTAAACTTAGAGCTATATTTACTCCAGTAAATCAGCATATCACAAGTTTCCATCTTTGCTAAGGGGAAAAAGAAATAATTTTAACTGAACCTAACAAAATAAAGTGACTTACATTCCTGAAGAACAACTTTTCTTGGAAACCGATACATTATTTACATTGCAAAGAAATTATGTCAGTGCTTCCTAGATAAATGCATACCTCCCAAGGACCCCTGATGAAGGGGAAAGTCCATCTTTTTGATCCATACCCTTCATTCCTCCCCTGATGTGGTCAGGTAATATGGTGTTATGTGACTCGACTAAGCTCCCTGCCTAAATTGGGCCAGCACGGTTAGAAGATTCTGGAGTGGCCTGAGGTGCAATTGCCCCCTTCTCCCCGGCCAACCTGCCCACTAGTCACTCACGGAGAGTAATTTATGTAATTACGTCATATGAAATGTTTCACTAAACCCGAGCCACATCTTATACCACAGCCATTAAGCCTTGTCAGCAGTATGTTGAGTCTTTATCGTATAAGAAGACATTGAATTGCAACAACCCTTGTACCTTTGTGGTCCTATAAGATATTTGGTAATATTTTCTGAAACATATTTTTTAGAAAGGTTATGTAAAAGAGCAAGCAGTACTTAATCTTAACAGTAATGGTGTAACAGTACATTTATTTACCCCCAAAAAAGTTTAGAATAAAGACAATTCCATTGGTAGCAATGGTGATAAGACCACTTTTCAGGCTTTTCGCTGGACATCAACAAAGTTAAACCCATGTGCGATTTGAGTCCTTTTTCTGTTTCCAGCTGTATTGCACAAAAATATCTTGTCAAAAATATATTCTACTTTTGACAAGATCATCCCTTGCCCAGGCGGTGGTGCTCAAATACTGTTATACACATCCTAGAGCTAAATGCTTTTTTTACTAGAACAAAATCTCAGGCATTGTCTTGTCTGAGTTCACATGCAGTTAGATTAAGATTAACCAAACCAGATTTATTAAAATTCGCTTTCGGTAGTGACACTAAATTCATTTTCATTACTCTTGGCATTAGTTGGTTCAGTTTGGTTTTTATTATTTTACTTCCTAGTGTGCAAAAAAGGAACCTGCTGATGTATCCATTTTTTCGAATGGATGAGTATATGTATACGTTCAATTTTTCCCAGATTACCAGGAAATTACTAGTGCTCTGAATTTACCATGAACAGAGCTGGTTTCCAATCTTTAGAACAGGGACAGGCACGGACTGGACTCAGTGAGGGACAGTACAACATTTTTTTTATTTAAAACAAAATTAAATAGTTCTCCTAGTTGTTAGAAGGAATCATTTTATTCCATTTAGGCCCAATACAGACATAGCAACAAAAAGACTGTCAAAATACACAAATATACTCTTGTCCTAATACATGACTGTCCATATACACACAAACACGGCCGCCTGCCCTTACACACATCTGCTCATACACACACACACCCTCTCTATCCGGCCCTGCTCCTTCAGCAGCGGGCAGGTCAGTCTGTCTCTGGAGGGCCCCGACAGGGCGATGGACATCACAAATCTTCCCCACCACTGCATTGAAGTTGAATGGACAGGTGCAAGATAATTTGCGGTGGGGGTCAGCATGTTTAAATAATAATAAAAAAAAATATATATATATATATCTTTTTCCTGCTTTATTTCACCAGCACAGTAAGTCGGTAATGCCCAACCATTTGTTCTGGCATTTAAATGCCTGTTACTGTCAATGCGGAGCCAGCGATGATGACTGCTGCTGATGGTGGGGAGACCTGGATCACATTAAACAGCCGGCTTCCCATGATTTTGAAATAAATAGGCGGTATCTACTAACACAGAAGTACTTATAAACCCACACAAATGTGTCGTAAGTAAGTCGTGAAATTTTTTAAAACATTCCTTGAGAAAAGCCATAAGTATCACAGAAATTACAATTTTATTTCAGCTATACTAGCAGATTTTACTTATGCAAACATTTAAAGATTTACATGCATTTCACAGATATTTTTTTTCCTTTTATTGCTTCTCTTCAGTTCTCAAATTGACCTGAGGTGGTCAGCCCTGTGTGTTTCCACTGGCTGCCAGATAGGCATAGAATTTTTTTATTGCAAGTTCTGGCAAAAAAAATGGAGGTATGGAGGAATGTGTTTTGAAAGCCATTAGTATTTATTACAATTGCTTAACATGTGGAGGAAATATTTGGGGAATTTGTAACTCCCACAAATATGAAATATTTATTATCAACATAAGCCTCTAAAAGTCCATGTCCATGACCACCCACAATTATTTTTTGTAGGTTTTCATAGATGTTCTTGTCAAAGATTTATATTCGTAATCGTCTAACATAGGTTTATGAAGGATATATGCTGTCCATGTTTTCCACTATAATTTTTACATGCTTTTTTTGTAAGTAATTTATTAAAAGATAACGTCTTCTTAATAGCATTCAGATCCAAGTGTAGTCGTTTTGCAGGTGTTTGGTTTAAAAGTAAAACCATCTTACCTTCAACCTTAAAAGTAAGATCTAATTAAAAACTCTAGAAAGGCATTAAAGAAAGTCTAGTCCCAAGAACTATTCATTTATTTTTTGTAATGGCGTGTTGGAGAGCGATGCATTTTACTGCGTGTTTCATTTTCCTCCTCCCTGGTTACCTCTATGGAGTCATACTTGAGTATGCTTCCTACACATGCACTGTAGCGATGGCATTAAAGTCAGCTGGAGCTGAGCTCTCACTGAAGGCTGAAGGAGAAGTGACAGCTCAATGTTCAGCTAGTATACATTTGTTTGCCTTTCCAATATGCAACTACGATTGCAGTGTTCCTTTAAGATTTGTTTCCTTCTTTTACACCTTTTCCTGAACAGTTGCTATCCCCGCACCTAAATTCCATCCTTCACATTTCATTCTGCCTTAATATTATTATTCTCCATGTTGTTATCCTTGCATACCTCCCTATGGCATTTCTCCAACTCATGTCATGTAAATTTTGCATCTTATGCCTAGTCTCATTTCGCCAGTGAAATATAAGGCAGTACTTGGCCATGTAAATGTTGACGCACACCCCTGTATGCAAGACTACTTTAATACAGGTTGTTACCTTATTATAATGACAGTACCGGACTTTACAGCATGCATGTTAAAGGTAGGTTGGAGGTGTTGTCAATCCAAGCCTTATACAGTAATAGGTAATGCTGCAATACCATTATATGTAAAAGGTTAGAGGGACACGGAGATGAATGTAGAGGAACAAAAAAGAGTAAAGAGCACAAGTGATGTTAAGAGCAATAGGACAGTAGAGTCAATGGAAACTGACAGGAGGAGATGATGGACAGAAAACGGGGCAAGTCAAGCAGATGTTTGACCTGTGCCCCATTAATGATAATTAATCCATATTAATAGTTTTAATGCCCAGGACCTTGGAATATCAAAGAATATCATACATTTGTTTTTACACAACACTGGGAATAGCCCAGGAGTCTTGCTCAACCCCAGAAGAAACATAAATCGCAAGTTAATAAATACCCCAATATGAAATGTTTGGAGCTTAGGGAGGCAGACTCCCGCATATCCTGTTAATGCATCCACGCACCCAGGGCCGGCCCAAGACTTAGTGCCGCCTGGGGCGAAGTTTGAAATGCTGCCCCCCCCCCGGCTTTTTCAGTAGCAAAATAAAATTTCACTGTTGCCTGACATATCCCAATAAAATGTAGGATCCTATGTGAATAGAAGAAAACAATGTTCCTTTGATAGTGAAGGTCACTGGAGCTGACAGAAGCAATCTTTTGAAAAGTTTCTCATAACCCGTACATGCTTGTGGCCTATAATTACAGAATTTTTGGTGTGTGGTTACAGTAAAAAAGTAACTTTCTGACCTCATCAGTGAACAAAAACTTGTTATTGAAATGACTTTTCATGACTGATTCCAACACTTTAGGTCAAATGCATTGGCAGCAAACTTCCACACTGGCACTTTCTTGTCACATTCTGTGTTTTAGGCCTGTAAAGCAGTTGGGCCTGCTACCATACTAAATAGATTTATTATTGAAGACCTTTAAAGCAGTTTTCTGATGAAATATCAGAAATGTATACCCGACATATATATATATTACTATTGTGGTTTCCTTTAATATAATCAGCAATTACTCTGTTATTTATTTTAACATCTATAAATGATAATCTCTATTTTTTTTAAAACAGACATAACTTAATTTACTCTTATTTTGACCTGTTTTATTATATGATTTATTTATGTTGACCTAATTTGTGATTTATTTGTTTGTTAAGACCCTTTTAATATAAACCACAGTGGAAAACTTTGTGAGTGGCTTAAGCTGTAGCTACTAGCTGTGTCAAGCCATTTGATCCAACGCAGAGTTTAGCGTAAGTAAACACTAACACAACTTTTTTTATTATTTAACAGGAAGAAAGATCCCAGTGGAATAAATCTATGATCTCGCTGATGAGGAAGCTGGAACAGCTCAACGTTGACATTGAAGATGCAATCACTGCAACTGCTTCTTTTTCACATGTTACCTTCTCTGATGTTCCCAAAGAAATGGTGAGACCATATCTATCTATCTATCTATCTACATGCTATCAATTAGGAGTTTAATGTAACATGGCAGTATGTAGTATTCTGAATTAGAATGTTCATAATACAATGGGTGTGTGCGTTCTTTATTACTATTTATCGATTCATATAGCATCATCATATTCCGCAGTTCTGTTCAATGTACAAAGAGGTACTGTATCCAAAAATCTTACAATCTGGAAGTTCGCTTCTTAAAAGTCCTCGGAGCTTTGTTACACATTTTTAGTGGCCAACAGGCACTCCCAGCATAAGAGCATATGAAACGAAAAAGAACAAAAACAGACATACAAATGTGTGAATCTAGAGAGAGAGAAAAAGAGCTACTTGAGTACGGGCTCTAATACTTAAAGTGTTGCAGGACTTCAGTCCTTCCCCTCCAGCATGCAAAGGAGTCTTAACGATATAATCAACCGGTAGAGTGGCGTATAAAACTATCCGCGTCCTTGCATCTAGAGGGAAAGAGCAAACCCACCAGGCACACGCACACCACGTTTTGTCTCTGATCGCAGTGCTCACCGTGGTGGGAGTGTGCTCTATTAAATGTGAGTGTAAGTCATACAGAGGCATATTATCCTATACAGATTCACACATGTCTATGTCTGTTTTTGTTCTTTTTCGGTTCATATGCTTTTTTGCTGAAATAAGTCTTGTAAGACAACTGGAATATATCTACATAAGTATTTATGCGCAGCTCTTTATATTATTTTATTCTATTTTTGGTTGTTTTTTTGGAATACACATCAGTGTCTGCTGCACATATATTTAAGAGTAGGCGCTGGTATCACTTTTTCTATACTTTATCACATAGAACATGCATTTTCAAGACTACAGAGGTCCCTTATTTATGGCTTTTTACAGGGTACAACTAATAGTGAATTGAGATGGTATGTAGAGCACTCATTTATGTACTAATGTAGATCAGTCAAGACATAATGCTGTGTCCTTCTAATATACCAGCTTTGGAGTTGACCCAGGGCCAAATTGCAGCTTTATTTTATTTGTATTATTTTATTTTATTTTTTTTATTAATTTTCAGATCATAGTCTTTAGTTTCCCAAAGTAGCAAAGATTTTCCATATATCATTCTTAGGTACTCAAATGTTACATCCTCCTTTCCTTTGCATTTTTAGTAAATGACCGTTCATTGAGTAGTTGTTAGGCTAATGCAGAAGCGCTAAATCACTTGTGCGTAGAAGTGTGAAAAAAGACGTCATGAAAGTCTTGCAAGTTGAAGCAGCTTGTACTTTTCTTCCAGTAATCTAGCCAAGCAAGATTTTGAACAAACATCTTTCATCATAACTAAGTCAGGGTTGTTCCAAGGTCAGTTTTACAATACCATATGGTAACAATTACCATCCTGCTATAAATATTTTTGCAAACTTGACCTAAAACACAGGGAAATGTACTTAGTTTACTAGACAAAGCTCTCACCAAACACGAGGAGAGGGCTTCTAAAACTAGGTTAAAGAGCCAAGGAAGTATAGGCAGGAAATGGAGAATTGGTGAGTCATGTTATTTGGACGTACGGCTGACATTGTTTTAGTGCATACAAATTAACCACACTGTTGACATTGGAAGATTTGGCATGGGAAAATTTCAGTACAGTTTGACCTTGCAGTATTTTATTCACTGTAAATGAACAGCTTTCATTTCTTATTATTCCCAGGGAATACTTACGGTTGCCTAATCATTAGATACTTGTAAGTAGATCCAGAAATGAGTGTTCTTAGCATATTTCAATTTATGAAGAAATCTTTGCTGCTACTTTATAAGACAGGGCTGTGGGGGATAAGAAACACATCTGTCTCTCAGTTATATTTAGCTTGAAAAAACACTGTGGTTTTATTTTGGTGTTCTTGTCTGCATTAGAAATACAGAATGTTTAAATTCCAAGTACATTGCCACCAGTGATACAGTTTGTAGGGCACGTAAACAAGAGAAAGAGAACAAAAATACATAGTACAATATATTCTTGACACCCACACATTTATGTATAAGGAATAACTTGAAAAGGGTTCTTTACAGGACCAAAGTAACGCTACCAAAGGTTAAAAAAACCCACTTCAGTCCAATAGGGGAAAGATGGTGTCAACACTTTTCATCAGGTCATAGAGCCAGAACAGTCCTGTTTGTGTAAAGGATATATTGCACCATATATTTTATATAATCATGTACAGAATCGCCACAATTAGCTTCTCTGTCTAAAATTATAACTAATCAGCGAAGATCTAGAGAACATCATCAGAGTTATCCAGTTCAAGAGCTGCAGTATACAGTCATATTATTTCCAGCCATGGTATAGATACTATGCTCAAATACTCCAACAAGAGAACTAGGTACTACAGCCATCTTGGCAAAAGAACATGACATGTCGCACTTCTCTAGTCGGTAACTGGCATACCTAGGAACTTTCTGCATTTGTACCGGGAGTCTCTGGCTGAAGCTCTGCTTCCCTGGGACTCTGGAACTCTGCCATATATATATATATATATATCAGAAGGGTAAGAGAGTGGTATTGGGTAATACCCACTCACCACCCTCTACATTGATTGCTTACATCCCTGCCCACTAGTGTATAACCTACATGTGGCCGACAGCTTAAGGAAACCACACCACATGGAGTGGGGGAACTCATGGTAGCCAACCATAAATCTACCTAGGTGTGGTTATAGGCAAAATGAATGTAAGGCAGCAGCTGGTGTGTGATCTCTTTAGGTAAATGTAGCCCAGTATCTACTTGTTTATAATGATATATGTTATTATGGAAATAAGTAAGTTAAACTTCCACGTGTGGCCCTACTTAGCGTGAATTTTTGCTCAAAGGCAAGAGTCAATCATAGTTACCTCTTGTGAAAGAGTTAAAAGATATTGTCTTGCGTATTAGATGTTTTGTATTGTTTCATTAAAGGCATAAAGGTCATTAGGCCATGTAATGGAAGAATGTCGAGTTATAGAACAAATGAAACATCATATGTGCAGAGGCATCGATAAGAAATGTGGGTCACATTCTGGTCCCATCTCTGCTTTTTTGTTTCTAACGTACCTGTTATATTTAGGTATTTTCTTGACATGTGGGTCAGTTCATCCGTGCTATCTGCGCATAGGAAATTAAACTGTCTTTTTTACTTACTCACACATCATCAGCAGGTCCCCACTGGTAAATATTTCAGAACATCGTCTGTGTGATGATGTGTGAGTAACACTGCTACACATTCTTTATCTGGCTGGATAATGCTTCAAGTGTGCAAGACAATCCAAATACTACAGAGGCACACAAATTTAATAAAAATATTTGACTTAACAAGATAAGTAAATGAAGACCGTGTCATTAACATACATGTGTGCATGTCTATAGCGTGTATTAATTTATATGAAATTGCTGTTAGGTTTAGAAACACACTGGTCCTAAATTCCTATTTCATCTTGTCCATAATTCAATGTCTTTATTTCGAATGGTTACCTCATTTGCTTAAGAAATGCACATAACGTCAATTTCCTTTACACTTTTTAACAATTGTGGGTCAATTTAGAGTCAGTAAATTCCATTCCTGCTAGCATACAGAATCATCACAATTATGCAAAATGCATAGTTGAATCAGCAAAGCAACCCCATGGGGTGGAATAATTGTATGCAGAAAGAAATATCCCAATATCAAGTCTGGTTAATTAGAGATGAAAGAGAAGAGGAGTGTGTGTTCTCTCTACCCTGTGAGTGCATAGGGGAGTGGAAATAGAAAGCTTTAGGCACGTAAAATGTATAACATGCTACTATATTTTAATTTAATCTCTGTTTACTCATAGATTTTCATATACAGATACTTGTATTCTGGTGTTACATATTTAACAATGCAAGATATATTATCCCACATAAATTGTGTCTTACCTTTATCATCACTCTCTGGGAAAATCTAACCCCCCACACACACTTATGTTAGTTCTTCATAAACAACAAAAATACATCAAAGGCATATCCATTAAATTACATAAAGAAACACAAATCAACTTTACAGAAGGTGGGCATAGACACACGGTCTCCTTCATTTATATGACATTCCAAACCATATAGCCCATATCATTTTTACTGCGACCACTTGCCCCGGTTCAAAGTTGTTCAGAAAGGGCCCTTTCTAAAGTATTTTGGATCGGCACAAAGAACGTATTGGTACGTCATGTGACCCCGCTGTGAAACTGAGGCTGCTCGCACAGCGTGTGAGCAGCTGGACAGAAAGCTGCAGAAGTTTGTTATGGATGGGGCTGCGTAGCTGCAGACCAGTCAGGGTGTCCATGCTGACCCCTGTCCACTGCCAAAAGTGCCTAAGCATAAGAACTGGGCCACAGAGCAATGGAAGAAGGTGGTCTTGTCTAATGAATCACGTTTTCTTTTACATCCCATTGATGGCTGGGTGTGTGTGTTCCTTGATGGCATTTGACATCTTTCAGCAGGATAATGAGCCCTGCCACAAAGTAATGGTATGAGCAACACAACAACGAGTTCAAGGTATTGACTTGGCTTCCAAATTCCCAGATCTCAATACAATCGAGCATCTGTAGGATGTTCTGGACACACAAGTTCAGTCCATTGGGGGCCCCATCTCGCAACTCACAGGACTTAAAGGATGTGCTGCTAACGTCTTGATGCCAGATACCACAGCTCACCTTCAGAGGTCTAGTGGACATAATGTTATGGCTGATCGGTGTATGTGTGCCAGAGTGTATGTTGGAGGGCATAGACAAGCTCTTTGGGGTAATGATGGCACAGACAAGCTGTTTGAGGGCTGTGATTGCAGATAAGCTGTTTGGGGGCACTGACAAGCTGGGGCAAAGATGGAACAAAGAACACTAGGGGGCGCTCGTGTATACCGGTTTTTGCATATTGGTCACACATCCATCTGGAAGACTGGATTGTCTCTTGAAGCCTGTATACGTGTAAACACTGTAAGTGCATCGCACAGACTTGCAGCGATATCACCTGGGTCTAATATTACACAATTATATTCTTTCTTTTTTTGTATTTTATTGTTCATTGAAACCGGTATACACGAGCGCCCCCTAGTGTTCTTAGTTCTTGTTTGGAAACACTTGGAGAGTGTTTTGTACGGGTTGCAGCTGAGTATCCGGGAAGGTTACAATATAATAAGGGAGTATCTTTTATTGTATCTTTTATTGAATTTCCTTCTCTATACACCCACTTCATACTGGTTTTCATCACGTTTCTTCTCGCAAAGATGGAACAAGCAGGCTGTAGGGGTAGGGGTTAGGATGGCACTAATAAGCTGCTTCGGGCAAAGGCACTCACAAGCTGTTTGGGGCAAATGGGGCACTCACAAGCTGTTTAGGGCAAAGGGGGATAATGTTGCTTGGTGCATGGAAAAAGGGGCCTGGATATTTTTTTAGAAAGACATGACACGCAGAGCTACAAATACAATTAATATTTTAGAGAAATCCGATTGCCTCTTGGAGTCAAGAAGGATTTTTTTTCCCCTGATGGCAGAATTCGAAGTAGCTTGATTAGGGGTTTTTAGCCTTCTTTTGGACCAAGAGTAGGAAGGTTAGGTAGAAGGGTTAAAGATGATGGAATTAAATCTTTTTTCAACCTTATGTACTATGTAACTATGTAAGTTGAGTGGTCCAAGGGCAATTTTTTGCACCAGGGCACTGTGGTTTCTAGTTATACCCCTGAATGTGGCCTTTTATCCCCATGCCTCTGTGTCTTTGTTTTAATGACCATATTGACACCAGTCATGAATTGTATTAGCATTTTATGAGTGCACCAAATTTGGAATTTGTATACTGCCAAAAAAATAGCAGATATGTTGCCGTGTTATATCAGTATATACTGGTTTACACTTTTACCAGCCTACCAGTACAAAACCCATCGTAAAATAATTATAAGTTATTTGAAAATATTTTTTATTGAATACAAAATATACATGGCAATGTGGTTTTGAGATACAAACCTGTATCTCATCACACTCCTTTGTTCAAATGCCATCCTTTATATTTATTGGATATTCCATTGAATCTTGGAGATTGTTGAAACCTTTCTCAGTTTTCCATCTGTGTTCCATCAAAATCTTGTTGGCAGAGGCAGTTCACACGATTCTGTCTTCTCTCTCTTGTTATTTCCCTTCCTCAATATCTCTGTTGCATATCTGTTCTCCGATATGTTTGTGGAAGGTTGGTGGGAGTTCTGTGGCCTTCGTTCTAATATTCAGTGCTCTATAGCAGTGCTAACTGACTTCTAGACCTTCCGAACCTAGTGCATTGTAACTTCCATTACACACAATTGCATTATATGTAGAACATCGACATGTTTGAAAATCAGGCTGGTTAGCATAACACTAATATATATATATATGTATATATATATATATATATATATATATATATATATATATATATATATATATATATATATATCAGACCCATATTTTTCCCCTTAAAGTGGCTTTACCCAAAGACTGATCAGTGCTGGTAGTACAAAAATCAAGAGGGATTTTAGGTAGTTCTTCCTCTACATTCTCTACAAATAACCTGCTCCCTTATGTTTATCTTGTAGTCCTGCTTTTAGCATAATAGATTAGCATATATAATGTTTTCCCATCAGATCTTAAATGACCTTTCTTTGAATGCTTCATTAAATGATCTTGAATTAGTGAATATAGATCAGAAATGGAAAAAAAGGCTCTCTGAAGCTATTCATAATAATGATATTAATATGGATCTCAATTTAGGAGAGTGATAATGCTAAATATGCAGATTGTTGGTTCACAATACAGATAGGGAGGAAAATACATTTTTTATGATTATTTCAGTCTTGATTGTTTTTTTCTTTTGTGTGATAATTAAAATCTCTGAAAAGCAACATTTTTGATACAACTACACACATTCTTAATCCCATATTGTTATTTCCCATGGAGAAAAAAAAGATATGATGGATGAAAGATTTCTCCTCAGAGAAATCTGTTGTAGCATATTAAAAATGAAATCCAATAAGGAAAATACTAGACAAAAATAAAAGATAATCTTCTCCTCTGTAATCCTCCAGATGTTAGACCACAGCACAGTAAACCTATAATGACTAATTATAAGAGCAATCTGTTTGAATTTTCTCTGGTACAAGAACAATGTTCATATTCATAATTTAATAGAGCAACAATGAAAAACAACTAGAGAAAATTGTTACTTTTTTCGCAAAATAAGACAAACCCTTGGTTTTTGTAAAAAAAATTTCTGGCAATATAAAAACTAGGTGTGATGTTTGGAAGATTCCTTCTAGATCTAATTCCTTCCCGACCAAATATAATGAGAAAAAAATAAAGGGTTAAAATATGAAAAAATACCCTAGGGAAGACAGTCATTCTCTTTACATCCCCATGGCACCCATCCTGTTCCTGGTATAATGGAATCTACCCTCAGCTCTGGGTGCCTGGTGGGTAAATAGTGTCTCTGAAAGGGTGCTAACTTTGGGGTTAAAAAGATTGTTTTACACTTTCCTCTTTGACATTCAGTGATGATAATCGAAGCCTTTGGTCCTCATTTTTGGCCTAAGAAAAGGTGCCAATTCAAAAATAAAATAAAAAAGTTTGATACCTTCTGCTATAAACATCAGCAGCATAGGTAGTAGAGCAACTTTATTCCAACACTCGAGTTTCAAAATACTCATGCAGTCCAGTTAAAAAGCAGACATTTAGTTGTCCTCTTGGCATCGCCGCTGTGATTTTTTATGGATGAGCTGTTATGCACAATACCATTTGGGCCCCATCATTATTTTGGACAAAGTTGTGCTTTCTAGCTGAAATCTATAATGTTGTAGAACGCTAAGTAACACAAGAATGCATTTGGAATCTTTCCTTCCACCCAGAAGGTTGTGTATGGAGTTCTGGGAAATAAGACAAGATGAAGGAAAAAATGAGAAGCAGGGAGGAGATATCACAGCAGGGGTTTTCACTTTCATTAAGACAAAAAGATTGAAAAATAATGATCTCTAAAAAGCAGTGAAAAGGATTGGGGAAAAAAATGCATAAAGAGGCAAAATGTCATAAAGTACAGTAAGAAATTATAGAATATTTGTAGTTTTCTTGTAATAGCCATGACATATTTGCATAAATACCTCATTTTGTCACGTGATTTCTTGAACTACATTCCTATCAATATTGCCAAAGGCTGTGTGCCTTCCTATAACAATATACATTGGAAATCTTGTGAAAGACTTATACATAAGAAACAGGACTTCTTATGTAAAGCTTCCCATGCACATTGTATTATTCATTTGTGAACCATATTGCAAAATGACAACTTTGACAGATGGGCTTTGTTTAAAAAAAAAATATGCCTAAGGTGAATATTTAAGTATGTGAACATTTCTGTGAATATATATATGGATATATATATATATAGAGAGAGAGAGAGATAAAACACATATATAATTAGTTAATGAATTAGGTAATAACAATGATACATTTTTCTCATTGTATCTTAGCTATTATTTACTTATTGTTATATAAAATAAAAATACATTGGTGATGCCTAAGCATTTTAGGTTCTATGAACCCTGGCACTTATATTATAGGGGAACTACCATCAATTATTTTCTTTTTGAAACAGCTCCAATTTTTGTTCAAAATAATGTTTTTAGACAGCTGCATATAGTCATTTTATGTGTTCTAGCAATGTTGACATACTCCAATATACTAGACAAACACCCTGACTCCTTATCGTACTGCATGTTTTAAACGATAGTCGTTATTATGCAGCCAGACTAATGAAAGTGGGGAAATGGACTTCATTAGCATTGCCATAAAGAATCAGCTTAGTGTGGTGTCTGAAAATGGGAAGTCAACCAAAATATGGCAGCCTCTAGGTTTGCAGATAAAGGAAGTTTATTGGAAAAACAAGATAAAACCAGATTGTTAGTAATGATAATCTGCATTACTGCATACAGCACAGAATTTTATGCTAAGAGAATTTATGGAAGATTACACAAACACCAGTCATTATGTTAGAGCCCATAGGGAAGTGAGGCTGAAATCCCTTCAATCACTTGAGACATGACCCAGATGCAAAAATGACTGTGATTCTGTATCCTGGCATCTGTTTGACTACAGAGTGTATGTTTTGCCTATTTCTAAGTAATTGTGTTTTATTTTCATAAACCTTACACATGTAACAATGTGACACAATGTATATAACATTGCACATGAGATAAAACAAAGTATTTTTAAACTGTAAAATATAACATTATATTACTCTAATATGTAATTTAAGTTTGATTTGTTTATTGAAAAGAAAATTCACTGAATAATTATGTACAGTGAAGCATACACTTAAAACCAGCATCTCAGTGTGAGATCCAAGTAATGTTTACCGATTTTCAATCATACTTTCTTTTGTAGGTAAACCCTAAGGCACTGGACAGACAGACACCTGGTAAGTACTTTGTACCATGATTAGATGAATGGTTACTGAATGTGTAAGCAACATCAAAAGCATCCTAGTGTTAGAAAATGTTATATGGATCAAATGTTTTTAATCTAATTGCTCTTTGTTACTTAAGTTAAAATGTAATTTGTACAAAGGGAAACATTGTTTAACGCCTAGTATGTATCGGTAATATGTATACCTGGGAACTGTCCAGGTATGACCTGGGCTCTCAGGGGGTTGCTCTGCTTCCCCAGGTCTCCATTTTAAAAGCAAGATGAGATATAATTTACTAATTTAACATGTATTAACATTATATGCGGGGCCGGTCCAAGGCAAAATGCCGCCTGGGGCGAAGTTTAAAATGCCCCCCCCCCCTTATCTACCCTTCCTCTCCCTCCGTCCCTGCCACCCACCCTTATCTACCCTTCCTCTCCCTCCGTCCCTGCCACCCCCCCATTATCTACCCTTCCTCTCCCTCCGTCCCTGCCGCCCCCCCCCTCCCTTGTACTTACCTTTCAGCAGTCCTGCGGCGAGTCTTCCTGTTGGGTCTCGGTGCCGGCTTGTAATGCTGAGCGCCGGAAATCTTCCGGCACTCAGCATTACAAGCCGGCACCGAGACCCAACAGGAAGACTCACCGCAGAGGAGAGAGAGAGGGGCGCCAAGCGGGTACTGACAGCTTGGTAAGTGAAAACCACTCGGCGCCCCTTTCTCTCTCTTTCGCTTAAAAAAAAAAAAAAAAAGGGCTTGGGGCGGCAAAGTGCCGCCCCTTCAAAAGTGCCGCCTGGAGCGGTTGCCCCACTCGGCTCCATTGTCGGGCCGGCCCTGATTATATGCCTTTGTATTTTGCTTTGTTTTCAAATATATATGCTAAATGGATTAAAGTTATATTTTTTTATCTCTAGCTATCTAATGGTTTATTTCCCATGATTTTGCATTTTTTTACAATCCTAAAAGCAATGTTACCAATACAATCAACTCATTTAATTGCAAGCGCTTAAGTGCTTTTATACTGATATGAAGAAGCTGCTTTGTTTTCTTCAGTATTCCAGAAAATCGTGTGATTTAACTGTTCTGGCTTGTTCCCAACTATCATTTGTTATTTATTCCCATTAGTCACATGACCTTCTTGGGGAATTATGATGAAGGGAGTCTGTTTACAACAATATAATATTATAAGGAAATGAAAGTTTAATCTAACTGTATAACCAATTACGACAAGAGCAAAAGAATTTACAGACAAAAATAACCCTAGCATACCTCCAAAGCCTACTGCTTTCTGTATATTCCCAATTTCTGGGCACTGTTGTACTGTCTTGTTGAGCAGCCCCACTGTCCTGTTTTTTGTGAACAATGGGGATCATTGGCAGGTTGGGCAGATCCTCTGATCTCCTCTAATGGCACCACTGAGCTGTAAAATCAATTGAGCTAACTGTAGTCTCTGACTCTAGCTGCTGTCCTTGTAATGTGGCAAAGCCTTGTGTCAGAATAGTATGTAATAACCCAGCATTCGGCTACACTGCCTCAAAAGGGTATGGTAGGTGCCCCTGGACAAATGTTTCCAGCTTTGGACACCTGACATGCTGGTTGGTATGCTAGGGGATTAATGAACATAGCATGGAATAAGGTTTAAAAAAGAAAGATTTGCAATAAAATATATCATCTTTGTGGGATAGGATCTTAGCAGAGGGGAAATGCAAGTGCAAATCTTTTGATAAGGTATCTCTTTAAAACTGACTTATGGTGTGTTAAAATGTTAACACAACATTTAGGCAGTTTAATGTGCTCTTTTGATTAAATGTGGCAGAGTCACTTTCATTTTAAAAATGGGCCCTTCAGAGACGACTGAGATGCAATGTTTATTTGGTCATAAATGTCACTTATCCAAAATAGCCACAGGCATTGATTTTTGGTCTACTTACAGTAAGCAGAATTCCGTAATGGATTAGTAAGTGGATCAGCACATATGAGAAGTCATGAAATGAATCTCTACATTATCCAAGTGACAGAGAGGGAAGAATTACTACCGCATCTAAAACCAGCATTTATTTTTAAATGGTGTTTTAGAATGTTTAATACTATTTAGTGGAAAGGGCATTGGCTGAGTTATTATATTGATTTTTATAATCCACTTTCATTTAAATTATGCATTAGAAGCTGGCATAGACAATATAAACTAGTCATGAACCTGTCTTGCTTTTTTTCTAAAGCAGATAATTATTATAAAACACAATTATGCATTTTTCATCTTTGCCACAAATGGCACAAACCCAACATATTTATTTTGTATGATGTTACTGCATTAAGTTAGCTAATTCCTTAATTTTCTTAATTAATTTTCTAAAAATTAGGTGTATTTACATCCAGTTCTGAAATCTAAGATTCAAATACTACTTTGTAAAATGTTATCTTTTTCAGCTTTTCAGAATTGAGTTCCAGCTGTGACATTAGACTTGCCCCTCTAAAGACATAGCCCCGGCATATTATACATTTAAAAAAAAAAAATTCTCATGATCCCTCTGTGAAGGTTGCATGGGAATCTATAATTCATTTCCTGTGTTCTCGGCGCATTATTTAGGCTCGAAGAAAGGCTCTAAGTGGGTTAAAATGTTGTTAAATTGGACACTATAGTAGAGTATAAAATATTCTTATTATAACTAAAAAAATGTATTGGCTGTATGAGTGATATCCCAAGATCACACTAAAGCAAGAAACATTTTTGTGTTTTTTTTTACATTTAAGTTTAGACAACTCACGTTAGCAGCAATATAAAAAATGGACGTTTTCATTAAAATCGCTCCAGATGTATACACCCAAAAGAGTAGCCAGAGATTAAAAATGCATAGCAAATTACAAATCTTGCAAGTATCTCTTCTATGAAATGATCCACATTTCTAAATATCCCAGTGAAGTTCTGTATAACTCCCATATCAAATACCATAGCAAATAAACTGCAGAATTAAGCAAGATAGTATTTCCAAAGAGTAAAGCTTGGATTAAATGGTAATATTATGTAGCCAGTATACTTCATCATCTTTATTGTGGCTTCAGTGGTGTAGTTTGCAGATTTTGCCTATGAGTATATTTTATTGGTAAGCAGATGTGCAAGAAAAGAAGAATACAACCATTGACTATGGTACACAGGAAAAATGGTGATTTTACGATCTGATATAGATTAATTATTTGTAAAGTTAAAACCGGAAAATAAAAAATGTTGTTCTCAAGTGGTGAGCCATATTATTACTGCTGGGAACGCAATGATTACACTTTCCATTGACCAGGTAGTTTTCAGGTTTTCATTGTCTGGAGACTGAAATGTAAAATGTTTCTGTAATATCAATTGTAATCCATTTATTTGTTTTGGAAAATTGTTTTGGAAAATTAATAAAAATAATGAGATGGAGCTTCCACTAGGGACTCCCAACAAGGCAACATTTAGATATTGAAACAAGATTTTTAAAAAAATATTGTTGAATCACAAAATTAGTTGGTAGTTTCAAGAAACAAGCAAATGTGCACCACCCCCATAATTGTATTTGCTATTAACTATTAACAAATGTTAATGACTCATCTATAACTTGACTTAGATTTGGTTGGGTTTATTATTGGTTAAAAAGGTAAGGAGTAGGGTCAACCTGGGATTGGCATGGACACACTGTCAGTGGGCGCCAATGCTAGGGGGCATATTAGCAGCAATTCAAGCAGCTTGGAGCAGATGGACAGCTTTATAATTAATGGCGACAATGTCCCAAACCCGGGAAAGAAGTTTGCAAGAAGACTGAATAACTACTTTACTGCAAAACCTTGGAAGCCCGGTGACCATCTGAAGAAGAAGGCTCACTGGAAAGACCAGAGCTTGAGGAATAAGACACATTAAAACTAATGTCACAGGAGCCGAGAGATATGAACCAAAATATCCTGGAGATGTCCAAATAAATTAACATTCAAGTGCTGGGAGAACACACAAGCCAATTGGAACACAAAACAGACAAACTAATTGAGGCCCATAACACTTAGTCAAACTTGAGTAACGAGCTGCGGCAAGAGGTATCCAAGCAAAAACTCAAACTTACGACGTTAGAGGACCTCTTCAGAAGACGTAACATTAGAGTAAGGGGTCTTCCGGAGAAAGTAGGTACTGAAAGCTTATGGGACTTCATATAGGAGCTCTTCCAGGCCAAAACAACTCTGGACCTAGACAGAGACCCAAACTAAGGTCAGTAACTGGAGAAAATCCAAGCGATTTCCCTGCCCAAGTGCACTTTTACCACATTAAAGAAAAATTGATGCAAGCAGCACAAAATCAATAAAATGTATGATCATTTTTTGACAATATACCTATCAGTCCCTACTCTCCAAAAAATGGGAGTTTGCCCCCATTACTCAGGCCGTGAGACACCATGGACTACCCAGTTAAACATGCTCTTTAATCATAGACAAACACTGGCTAAAGGGATTTGTAGGAAACAGCCTGGAATTTGATTTTTATTATATACTGGAGACTAGAAGGTGTATTTATGTACTTTAGGAGATAGTTCCTCTTTGGGCCCCAAACCCTATTTGGTAAATGTAAATGTTGAAATACTTTAAAGTGGTAATTAACATTTTTCATGAAGAGGAGGGATATCTATGAAAAAATATGATCATTATTTATTTTTATTTATTATGTAAACATATTTTTGGATGACATTTTTTTGTGACATCTGAAAATAGATACAATATTTGCAATCAGCAGCTTTTTGACACATTATTAGAAACATACCGGTAATTCACATAATTTTGGTTTTGATAACACTTTTTTTCTTTACCTTTTTTTCTTTCAATTGAATTTTCCTTTCCCACAGTCAGTAGAACTGAATCTTAATAAGTAGTTAGAGTCACATGTCCATGTGTAAGTAGCTGATATGCTTCTTTCAACACGTCTGCCCTATTGTTACTTTTTAGTGACACATATATTATCATTATGACTGGCGTTGTGGAAAGTGGTAAATGCAGAATCCCTTCATATATTTATAATTAGGAGCCTACAGAAATTTAAAGGGTCCACCCAGCTATCATTGCATATTGTAATGTATATTTATGCATGTGATGGCCGGAGTGTGCCTTTAACCTTTAAGTATTCATTGAACATGTTTTCATACAACATCCTTCAGATGTGTTATTAATGGTCCAGTGCAGATAATACCATAATGCGGCTTTTTAGAGCTGACTACACGCTTATAACTGTTTCATATGCTAGTCCACGCTATGTTCTGATTTGCTTTTGATAAACTCACATTTTATGCTAGTGACCTATTTTCCCCATAATGTTTAATGCAGAATAAATAAAAAGATTTATTCATAAAAACAATGAAATCTGAAAGTTAGAATAACTATTTTATTATAGTCCTATATGGTGCAGAATATTTTAAAATTAACTCATGAAAACAAGGTAGCCCAACCAGAGATGGCAAAGCCATTATTAGTATAGCAAAGATGGAACAATTTTATATATATGTAAAATAGTTGTCCAGCCCACATGGCATGTTATGTGCCAACAGAAATCTATATAGCAGGAAAGAAGGAAAGAGCCTGGGTGCAAATGCTTGTGTGTGTAATATAGAGGTCTCTACCTCTGACAGCACAAACCTGCGTTCCTTATCAACTCATCTATGCTAAACAGCTTAATCTTACCAGTATTCGCATAGGAATCACTTTGCTCAGCTTTACAAATCCATGTACTGGTTCTAACCTCTGTGTTCTATATTTTATTTATTCCTCTTTATAAATACTTGTTATGATTAGTGCTTTCTGCGATGAATTTAATGACACATCCAAACACTATGCCTGATGCATTACATTACAGTTTATAGAGTGTCAGCAAATTCCATAGCGCAATTACAATAGGGAGAGTTAAAATTAACCATAACATTAAAACTGGCAATATGCAAAATTGACAATAACACATGTCAAGACATACTGGTACAGAAGGAGAGAGGGTTCTACTCTTGCGAGCATACAACCTATTAAAAAAATTGTCTGTTGGAATAAGACATCGGGTATTTGGTAATTTTTAATGGTGCATTGTCTCCTCAAACGGGCTATGACTGTAGGCATGTGTTGCGTTGCCATATAGATGGTAATTCATGATATCTAAGGCCAATGGGTGGCCTGCCTAGTAGTCACTAACATAAAAAAGAAAATGAGGCTAAAGCCTTTGAAACAGCTAGAACATGCTATGTATGAAACAGGATGTCATACACTGCCCATGCTTACATCAGAGGTCTTATATGTTGCCATACATATTGGTCAATAATATGTTAGCCTATTAAACAGTATTACAAACAACTAAAACTCTGTCTGTGTCCAAAGCAATTGGTATCCGTTATATTTTTGAGAATAAAAAATCTAAAATTAATTGTAGCTTGTGTGATGTGTCAGATATTTTTTTTTTTAGACTTTTTGCCATAAAATGGAGTTGTCTAAATCATATCAAGGCATTTTTCTTCCGATATGAACAGCTAAGAATAGGTGCTCTAAGCTCCGCTATCAGGAGTAAGGCAGTCAGGCTACAAATGCAATTGACATGAACGATACACACTGTCAAGTGGGATTGTAATAGTCATCACCAGAGCTTGGATCACCTAGAGCAGGCATGTCCAAACTTTTTTCGAAGAGTGCCAGATTTGATGAAGTGAACATGTGCGAGGGCCGACCATTTTGCCTGACATTCTTTGAACCATTAAAATTAAATGCAAATTAACTATTTTATGCAAAGTTTATTGCAAACGGCATACTTTTCATTTTGTGACTTGGATGACAAATCTAAACAGGTGTTAAATCACTCTGCCTTTAATATCAAAAAAACAGATCTATATTTGGGCAACTTATCTGTGGGGCCTTATCAGTCCGGAACGCGGGCCGCAATTGGCCCTCGGGCCAGACTTTGGACATGCCTGACCTAGAGCATTGCTTCACATGGATTCCAAGAAAACAATGACACATGTGTAACTAAAAAATGTAACACATGAAAAAAACCCATCATATTTATTTGTCTTCACTTTGCCTGCATGAATACAGCTTTCCAGGAACGCTGGTTATCTACAATCTCAGAGCACAGAACACATCACAAGAAAATAGATTAGAGAAGGTGTTTTATTTGACTTCACTTGTCTCCTTGTTGAACACTCTCCATCATTCCTTTCACCTTATTTGTCTGCCTGTGAAAGACATGACAAGATATGGATAAAGCATCGCCTTTTTCATATTCACGTGTAGGTTTTTTGTTCAACTTGTGATATGTACACAAGAATTCTTATTCTCTATTTAGTTAAAGATGTTCATTGCAAGTAAGCCATTATTGTGATCAGTTTCAAAGGAGATTCCTTGCCCTGTTTGAAGAGCAAGTTCTAACTCGTATTACGAAATAAATCATAACTTATACATTTTATCACAATATCTATAGAAAAATATGTCAGCTGGTATTCATTTTATTGTACTTGTCTGTTATCTGCTCACAAGTTTAGCAGCTATATTCATAATAAATGTCCAACTGGTTCTAAACTGGCTCTCTCCATGAATTACACTAGGTATGATCTCAGTGCTGCTTCTTCTTGTGTCCCCCCTTATTTGGCCAAACTCTGAGAATTTTATACTGTATATTATATATGTTTCACGAAAAAAAAACACGTATACCAATTTCAATATAGACTTTACCCCTACTTTGGTGAGAATATTTACATGTTCCAAAATTTTGCCAAACTGACGAAAAATGCCTTCTTTTTAAATTAGAACTTACCAAACTATTTTACTTAACAGATAGACATTTCTGCTCAATAAATCCAAATGAATAAACTAAAATACCTGTTTGGTTAAAATAATACACGTCACAACGCTATAGGAATGCATTGGACACTGATTGACTGACAAGTGCATCTGAATTATACTTTAAAATATGGAGTAGAAAGCCTTTTTAATGTAGCTTCTCCAGGTGCCCAACTAGACTAAACACAGACAAGCTTCACTGAATTTTTGTGTACTTTCAATACACAGTCCCTCAGGGGCAACCCTTTTGACCTGAGATTCTCCTCGGCCAGGCTTGGGACCATCTCAGCTCAATGAACAACTGATTACTTTTGACATACACGGAACCTTCTGCCATCTCTGTGGGAAAGATTGTTTGTTTTGAGAACCTACTTTACAGCAGGGTTTTGCACTTGATTAATTTACTTTTTGAGATGATATCAGTGCTTTCAAGCTGAGTCCTGACTGATGACAATGAAGATGCAGCTTCACAGCTGAAATGTAGAATAAGCAGACTGAGCTCTCATGTTCAGCTTTTAGAAGTTGCAATATACTTTTGTGGAACCTAGTAGGTTCAGGGACACTAAGTGACCCTTTCAAGTTCAACTGAGAATTATAACCTGAAAGGGAAATTGTGGCAACCTCAAGATTATGGAACCTCCCAGGGGATACCTCAAAATAATTCCAATTGCCACATTGGCATACCCTCCACAAACACCCCCTTCCACCGAAGCAGCACCACTCTTCTGACACTTCTCACTGCCACCTCCCTAGTGGAGGAATATATACAATTGTATTGGATGGTTAATTCAAAACCCAGTCTTGTAAAGAGTAATGTATGGACTATTGTTATAGAGAAGGCTGATGATGTTTGATATGTCTGTCTGTAGGGATTTAATTGGTGGGTTAGGTTCTAGAAGAAATCATAACCTGCTATGTCCGGGTTTTTTAAAGGGTGTGAGTTTTGGTGGGTGCTGGTGCCTGTACTTAAACTGCACTGCTCTCAGTCTATGTAAGAAATAAGAAGACCTTCCTGGTATGTTGACTCAGAGACAGGGGTGAGCCTGGGGTCACTGGCGCTGGGTGCAGTACTTCCTCGGCACTCTTATCGGTAGGCATAGTTATAACATTGATGCTGCCCTCAGGATAAAACACCTTGGACATTGCAACAGATAGTACTCGAGGTATCGAAGGCATCGTCTGAGACTCGCCAAGCTTGCTGTCACAAGACGTTACGCGACGGCATTGCAGACAAGAACCAGATCCTGACCTGGGGAACACTCACATTAAAAGACACACCTAAACACACACACAGACACTCACACTAACACACACTTCCATATCTGATTACTCATACACACACACCCAGACACCTACACTCACACACCCAAACACACTTACATATCCCTAGACACACGCACACACTAACATACCAACAATTACAATAACATACCACAAACACACTTACAATAGCATACTGAGACAAACACATATACACAATAACATACCCAAACACACAAAATTGCATGAGTGGGTTAAAATACAGTGCAGTCCCATTGGTTCAGCTGTTTGGTAAGCAATATAGCCATGAAAAATAAGATTGCACTGGCAAAACTTTGGGCACTTTGACATAGTGGCGGGCTAAGCAATATATGGCCATATAGTGTGAGGGACTGACTTACCCTTCTTGAGCCTATACCACTACACTGACACTCGAACAACACACTGCTTGTGGAAACTCTACTCAGTCTAATACTGTATACTAACACACACTCACTCTAACACTGACATACCACATTGTACATTAACACACACTCACTCAACACATTCTAACACTGTACCCTGACACACACATGCACAGTTTAACACTGTACACTGACACCCCCCCCACAGGCATGCTACATCCCACACAGTCTATCATTCTACACTAACACACACTCACTCATTGAAGCACCGTGCACCGACACTCCCCTCACATACATGGACACCATATGCGGACACATACAGTCCAGCACTGCACTTGCATACAACATGATAATAAGGGTGATGGAAGTTGTAGCCCTAGTGGCAATCTATATTTTCTATTGATATTTTGTATTTGTCTTTAGCATAATTATTATTATTAACACCTTCTTATGTGTGCCTACTATGTGATTTTTTATTTGTATACCGTATTTGCTCGATTATAAGACAAGGTTTTTTTCAGAGCAAATGCTCTGAAAAATACCCCTCGTCTTCTAATCGGGGTCGTCTTATAATCAGACCTCAAATAGAGGTCTGACTATGAGACTAAGATCCAGATCCCCCGCACCGCTGCAGGGGACCTGGATCCTTCTGTCCCCCCCCCATTTAACACTCCCCCCCCCACACACACACTTACCGGTGCTTCCAATTTCCTGCTGTATTGCCGGGGCAGCAGGTTGACTTACGCTGCAGCCGGAAGGAGGTGTGGCTAGCAGCGGGGGTTGTCTGCGTCCATCGCGCAGACCTTCCCCGACTGTCAGAGATCAGAGTTCCCCGCACCGGTGCCGGTGCCGCACTGGTGCGGGGAACTCTGATCTCTGACAGCCGGGGAAGGTCTGCGCGATGGACGCAGACAAACCCCCGCTGCCAACTCCACCTCCTTCCGGCTGCAGCGAATCGCGTAGACGTCAACCCGCTGCCCGGGCAATACAACAGGAAATTGGAAGCACCGGTAAGTGTGTGTGTGTGTGGGGGGGGGGGGGAGTGGTGTTAAATGGGGGCATAGGGCATTTCTGGAGGCAGAGTGCTCTGTGAAATGCCTTTTAACCCCCTTAACGCCACTCTGACTCCTGAAATGCCTTATACCTCCCTATATGCCACTCTGCCCCATAATATGCCTTTTAACCCCCTAAATGCCAGAGTAGCATATAGGGGTATAAGGCATTTCTGGAGGCAGAGTGCTCTATACAATGCCTTTTAACCCCCTAAATGCCACTCTGCCTCCTGAAATGCCTTATACCTCCCTATATGCCACTCTGCCCCATAATATGCCTTTTAACCCCCTAAATGCCAGAATGGGATATAGGGGTATAAGGCATTTCTGAGGCAGAGCGGCACATAGGGGGTTAAAAGGCATATCATGGGGCACAGTGGCATATAGAGGGTTAAAAGGCATATCATGGGCCACAGTGCCATATTGGAGTGGCAAGCCTGGGGGCAGATGTTCGTAACTGGGGGGCAGGTTGGAAAATACAAGGAAATAAAAACAAAAAAATATTTTTCTCAATCATAGCTTTTATTAAAAAATGTAATAGTTTACATGAACATTTACTGGTAAAACTTTTTTCCTATAGGGTCGTCTTGGGGGGTCGTCTTATAATCAGGGTCATCTTATAATCAAGCAAATACGGTATGTATATATATATATATAGTAACATAGTAACATAGTAACATAGTTCATAAGGTTGAAAAAAGACCAAAGTCCATCAAGTTCAACCTATATACATATTGTGTCCCTACTGTGTTGATCCAGAGGAAGGCAAAAAACCCTTATGAAGCAGATGCCAATTGCCCCATACCAGGGGGAAAATTCCTTCCCGACTCCAAATATGGCAATCAGAATAAATCCCTGGATCAACGTTCTGTCCCTATTAATCTAATATCGATAACTTGTAATATTATTGCTTTCAAGAAACACGTCCAGGCGCCTTTTGAACTCTTTTATTGAGTTTACCATCACCACTTCCTCTGGCAGAGAGTTCCATAATCTCACCGCTCTTACTGTAAAGAACCCCCGTCTGTGCTGGTGTAGAAACCTTCTTTCCTCCAGCCGTAGAGGATGTCCCCTTGTTATAGATACAGTCCTGGGTATAAATAGGTCCTGGGAGTGATCTCTGTACTGTCCCCTTATATATTTATACATAGTTATTAAGTCTCCCCTAAGCCGTCTTTTTTCCAAACTAAATAACCCCAATTCTGATAATCTTTCTGGGTACTGTAGTCCTCCCATTCCCCTTATTACTCTGGTTGCCCGTCTTTGAACCCTCTCCAGCTCCACTATATCTTTCTTGTACACTGGTGCCCAGTACTGTACACAGTATTCCATGTGTGGTCTGACTAGTGACTTGTACAGGGGTAGAATTATTTCCTTGTCGTGGGCATCTATGCCCCTTTTGATGCACCCCATGATTTTATTTTATTTTATTTATATATATATACTAACTATAACAAGAATGAGTCCCAAGCACTTAAATCCTGTAAGTGTTCAATTATTTTCCAGCGTTCTCATTTTGTCTCAGTTCAGTGAATCAAACTGTAGTGTCATATAAACAATCCCGCCGCATTCCCCTGGCTGCCTGATTTAGCATTGCCGTTAGGTTAAAGACATTAGCGGAAGAAAAAGAAGCTAGGAAAGGTATGCTGCGTATAAGCAGATTACGCAGATGTTTAGGCCACTCTTTGACTTATAGTGACCCAGAACACTCTATCCAGAACTGGACAGTTATGTTGCATTCATTAGATTCTTCTTAACTAATCCACACACCAAAATAACCCAAATGTATAATTTAGCACAATTATGACTACCTGCCGCATTAGGCATACCGTTATTAGACCTGCTGAATGTGCAAACCCTTCCCTGAAATAATTATTTAATCATGTCAGAGATGCCCTCATTCGTAATTTTTTCAGGGAATCTTTAATTGCCATGTGACAAAAAATCAGGCACAGATAGGCTACTGTCATTAAAAAACATGCGTTCTATCTAAATCTACAGAAGAAAGAATAAAATGTCAACTGTATAGTCTTCTCTGACAAGGCCGTTTTTAATACTAGTATTACATGAAAAATAGTGTTTTAGGGTTAAAACTAATTTAGTTTTTACATAATGTTTTCAGAGAGGTGGTTATTAACCATCTGTATGTGTTCCAGCTCCGTTAGCTCAATCTACAATCCAAATACCATGATTTATCATACTTCTCAAACACTTAAATGGGTCAGTCTTAATCACCTAGCCTTCTGATTAACGAAAGTCCATGGAACAAAGAATTTATTAGCATTACCAAAAAGAATCACCTTAGCGTGGAGTTTGAGCAAAATATCACATGGCTACCTACAAAACATTTACTGGAACAAAATTAAATGAAACCCACTTTTCTTCAGTGCTAAGCTACATTGTTGTATACATCATTACATTTAAAGCTCACAGAAAAAGAGATCACAAATAATGGTTTGTCTAAGAGGAACATACCTCCTTAACCCTAAGGAATGGAGTTTTGGACAAAGTTTCAGGACACTAGATATAAAATAACCAAAGGGAAATAAACGGTATCAAGAATTTTGGCTCAATGATTTGCTTGTACATGTTGTGTTTCATGCCGCATTTGGCATGATATGTGGCTGTGATAATCATGACCTGTTTCCCTGGGCCAGTTTCTCCTTTTTTTTGTCAGGGGAACATTGTTAGGCCACGCCCACTCCACCTTCACTAAAGGCTGTCAGGAGCTAGACCCGCCCCTACCTGCAGTTAGCTCCACCCCTTCACAAAGCTGCAGGTAGCCTATCCTAGGAAATTGATAGGTGATGATAATCATTTTTTTCATGTTTTTTCTTCTGGTTACATAAATAATATTCTTTGCTAAAGAGAGACTCATTTTTTTATGATCTTTAAAACCTAGAGCCAGCCATAGCCAAATACTGTGTAACAATATTTTCAGAAACGTTTTATTGTATAGTGAAAACAACATAAAAATGGCTACTTCTCCTTTGAAGGCTACAAGAGCATAGTTGCCAACTGTCCCAATTTTCCACAGGTAGTTATAAGGCAGCGTGTCCCAGTACTTCAGAGTCCCACAAAATCGACATTTGCAGGTTTCGGGTGCAGGACCGTTTGCGGAAATCAAGGATCTTGCTCAAACCGGTCCAAAATTATGGGAGCACAAGGTCTGTTACTTGAAACCTCTGCTTCAGAGCTCCCTGACACTGCGTGATGGTGATTGATGCTGAGCCCCAGTCTATGATGTCATATGCTGCCGCTCAGTATCGAAGCCATGCACACAGCGAGGGAGTGCTGAAGCAGAGGCGTGAAGGAACAGACCTCTTACTCAAAATATGTGAGTGCATTGGCAGGCATGTGTAAGGGCAGGGTATATGTGTGGATATAATGTTACTGTTTGAGCCCTAAGGGGAAAATAATGATTTACTGTAACACATGTTAACCCAGTGTAACTATTTAGTATTGTTTTAAAAGTAAAAAAAATTATAGTGTCCTTTGCTGAGTCCAGCAACTGTAAAAATGGCCGCCATTAACCATGCCCAGGCCTGTCCTGTACAAGTTAAACAGTATGTGTCCGTGTACAGTGTTAGAGTGTGTGTCAGCATATAGTGTATGCGAGGGGAGTGTGTGTTAGCTTTAAATCCTAGACTGTGTGGGGTATCAGTGTTAAACTGTTTGTGTGTCAGTGTACAGTTATGAGGTGTGTGTTTGAGGTGTGTTAGTGTACAGTGTTAAACTGTGTTGGGTGTTAGTGTATGGTGTTAAACTGCAGCTCTTGTTGGGCTGTTCCCGGTCTGTAGTACCTATTAGACTTGTGCATTCGTCTTCAGGCGAACATGAAAACGAACACGAAGAGTATGTCTTCGTGTTTGTTCTGACGACACGACGAAGAGAAGACTGCGGCAGTAAAACGTAGGCGAAGACGAAGACACACACCACAAAGATCTTCGTGATCATTTTCGTCTACTACTCTCTCCTGTCCCTTCCCCATCTAGCTTACCTTGTCTTCGCGGCATCGCGGGATTGACGGAAGCGGAAATCCGTAGGTTCGCCGTCACGGGTTACAGGGCAGTGCGAATGAGCCTATTGGTCGCCTACAGGGACCTGCAGGTGACCAAAAGGCTTACTCGCACGGTCTTTGTAACCCCTGACAGCGAACCTATGGATTTCCGCTAACCCCATCCCGTTAACCCCTTCGATGCTGCGTTAGATAACGGGAGCGGAAATCAGTAGGTTAAAGGGCCGTGCAAGCGACCAATAGGCTCACTTGCACGGCCCCTTAACCCCTTAAGGTGCAACAAGTTACGGCACCAGGAGCCTAAACGTCTGTACGAGCGACCAACAGAGTCGCTCGTACAGAGTTTTAAAATCCTAATGCAGCAACTTGTCTGGCAGATCCCACTGGTCTCCCTGTTCTATCAGTTAAATCTCCGTACAAGCGACTTTATTGAGAGCCAAGCCAGTGATTTTCCTCTAGAAGCCTGACAAGTCTTACCAAAGATCCAAAACCAGCAGTATTGGGATTTATACGACTATAATGCATTACAGAGGAAAATGTAACTTCACTGTGCACCTAATGTAGCGTTACTCATAAACAAAATAAACTAATACAAAACAAACATCCTAGGAGTATATTTTCAGTGTTGGGTCAAAGTAAATGTATCATTATTGTTAAAGCTATTTTGGTTTTACACACTGTGTGTGTATTAATTCTGGTACACACTATGAAGGTGAAAACCTCTTTGCAGGTTTGCAGAAGACCAGTATAGCTCCTCCATTGCCATGAAATGGTTACAGCTAAAAATAGGCATTCAACCTCTGCTTCTGTTTGGAGAGATAATGTAAGTCAATAAAGGGAGTAGCATGGCTTGCAAGGTAAGTGAAGGAGAAAGAGGAGCACCGCTTCCCCATGTGATACAGCAGACTCAGGGAGGAGAGCTGAATTACCGTCCATCTGCTCCTGGACTGTGTCTGTTCTTCTAGGGGAAGGGAGGCTGCTGGTGTAAGGGAGACCCGGAGAGGGCAGGGGGAGGGAGGAGAGGAGAAAGTGTCAGCAGGAGATGAAGTGTGGGCTCCTTCTGCACAGCAATGCTTTGGAGAAGTGCTGGCTGCTGGTAGTAGGAGCACTGCTGGGAATCCCGTTTTACAGATCTAAGCCTCAGTTTGCAGTACTTTGGAGGAAGGGGGTCGTAATGCTTTGGGATTTACAATGACAAGCAAGAGGAGATCAGCCAGATTTGTCCTCAGGAGGTCTCTGAGCGAGCAGTTAAAGGACTCGACTACCAAAGCCTGGGACCTGCTGTGGAAAAACATACGAGAAAAGCGTCTAGCAGGTGAGGAGCAGGCAGCACGCTTTATTTTATTCTGTGTTGGCATTTCTATTACTTAGGATGGCTGCTCCCTCAGCTCTTGATGCAGGATGCACAGTGACAAGGTGACTGCAGATGACTCCTGTAATCATCACTTGCAATGCAGACTCACCATCTCGCTGCAAGGTGTCCTTGAGATGTTAAACTTCATGTCTTCAGCTCTGCAGCACTCTGTATCCAGCAGAATGCTAATGTTCTATTAATGTGCTTCCAGCCAATCCTGGCACGTGTGTGTGTGTGTGTATGTATGTATGTACATGTGTATATATAAATATATATATATATACATATTCACCTACAAACAGGCACAGTGTGGTTGAGAATGATGGGGGTTGTAGTCTGCACCAGTGGAATTGTTAAAGGGTTACATGACCCAAGTACATTGGCCTCCTGTATGCCATTGATATAATCTATGTGAACTGCATGATAATTAACCAATGCTTCTGCCTGCCAGCTGGGCATGATGAGAGTTGCAATGCTTATCACCCTGGCTTGCTAGAGGTTTCATACACATGTTTTATCAGTCCTTTTTTTTAAAAAAAAAGAAAAAAAAAGCAGAAACCTGTTCATGTTTTTCTTGTGTTAGGAACACAAATGCTATGAAGTAGGTAGTATTTTGGTGACCTTGTGCACTCAGCAGTGTGTACTTTTCCCTTGATCTCCAGCCAAAGAACACGTGGATGTGGGTTTGAAAGTTTTTTGGAGCCATCATTTGTAATAATTAATTTGAGAAAAATATACATGCACATTTGCCCCGAATTTAGAATATTTAGACGTGGACATTAGTGTCCTGTAACTAATTGTGACGGTGTCTAGCCATATACAATCCTCACATCACTGCCATGCTAGTCTCTGGGCTGAATCATTGAACAGTGTGACTGATCTGCTGCAGTTTAAATAGAAACATTTAAACTAAAACCACATTATTATTGACAATGATTGTGATCCCTTTTAATTTTAAAGTTTATATCTTGTATATTCATTTTAGTTTTCATTTGTTTGTTCATTTTTAACTTTATGTAGATATCCTGAAATACAAGGGATTCACAAGGATTATATGTTAGAAACCTTCAGATAGTTGATAGGAGTGGTGTTGCACCAGCAAATGATATATGCTTAGCTAGTTCTTTGCATGTGTATATAACATACAAACATATCTATATAAATGAAATCTAACGTGAATTTAGGATGCGGAGACATGCAGTTAAGGTGATATGTGATGTTCTGTAATCCTTAGCCGCTGTTACATGTGCTCCCTATGCTTGCTAATTTACATACATAGCTATATGTATGTGTGTGTATGTAACAGTTTAATGTCCCTGACACCCCCATTAAAGAAGAATGCATATTAATGTACCCTGTGAGTATGCCCCACTGAGCCAGCGCTGGAGCTGACGGGAGGTAAGTATATCACGCGCAGGGAGATTATTTGGCTGATCACATCTCCATGCAAAAGAGCTGGGGTGGGGGGCGAGGCAAATGCATTTGCTAGAAGAACACCAGGGACCATGCAGCCATCGTATGCATTAAATCGCTTGAGTGTCCTTTTAATTTAATTGCTAGTTTACTAGACTGGCGTTTAAAAGTCGTCTGGCCTAGTAGTAGTATACTGTTGTTAGCATCCACCAGGCAGCTGCTGGTTACATTATTACCTGAGCGGCCTTGGAGGTGTATGGTAGGAGTTATTGGGCGGACTATACGTAGTGGTCTATAAAGCAGTGAAAATGCTTACAACAGCTGGCCTTTGGGCCCCATCAATACTCACCATAGCCCTGGGGAGGTCTGCGCACCTGCCATCACAGACCTCTCCTAACACTTCCTCCCTTGCTTCCTGTGCACTCTTGCTGTTGGAGAGCACCAGGATATGACATCATATAACAACGTAAAGCAACAGGAAGGGCCAGTATCTGCACAGACCTTCACTCAGGTGCAGTTGGGCTGGAGAATGGCCTTTAAATGCAGCCCTGACAATCATAGTGTGTAGTCCTCCTCTATAAAGTGCAGCCTCCCCGGCGTAATCCTTGAGATCTGTCATGGAATGAATGTTTATTATTTCTAAATTTTAAAAACTATTTCAATAGGTTGTATTTATTTTGTGTATTTTGCCAGCGCTTGCGTCATTTTCTTTATATATCAGCAAGTTGTGTAGTTTTAATGTGAAAATCCACTCACTTTCCTGGCAGCTGCCTTCTGACATTGCAGGTTCGGCGTGCTGGCTGTCTGTGCAGTATATTTTGTGCCATATTATATTATTGTGATTTTTGGACATACCTTTTTACACATACCTTCCAAACATGCTGAGCTACTAGAAATTAGGAACGTCGGGGGAGAGGGACAGAGGATCCCAAAAGACAGAAACCCGAGAGATATGATATATTGCTGAGAGGTGGCGGATTTAAGGTTCCATTCCATCTACAAATAAAGGACAAGGGATAACTTGTCTTCTGTGCATTGCCAGCGCTCTGTGTGATTAATACATATTATTATAACTGCATAAGATACCTTAGCAAGCCGATAACAAGATTGTACGTGTGCTTTGTAGGAAAGCCATATAAAAAGTAAATTTGTATTTTTCCCAGTAGCAGTAGCAGTAGGATGACCATAAGGCAGGTTTTAATGCTCATTGCTTACGTCCATAGTGCCTTTCTTTCAGGTGGCTGTAGTGAAAATCAGCTTTGGGCTGGCAAAATGGAAATTCTATCAGATACCAGCTCGTGACGGTTTTGCTTTAGTGATCCTTGCAAAAATATTTTAACATGACCAAAAATATTTTTGGATGCCATCTTTTGAGTCCTTGGAAAAAAGGTACCTTCACTGTCACATCAAAGACCCCAACTCCAATAGGAGCTCACTTGCATGAGAAGGATTTTACAGCCATCATGTTCTAGGAGACGCAAAGCTTTACATCCTCTCTTTTTTGTGACGCTATAAAAGGAAACCCACGTCATTAAAGTTTCTGAACGTTGCATTACAAACATTGTTCAAGAATTCAAGAATTAGATCTTCCCAACGAGCCCCCTGCCTCCCATTTTACTACAGCTTCTGGCACGGAAGTACGGAAGATCATGTGTGTTTTGTTTAGGCTGACAAAATAACAGATCAATATCCCAAATATGTGTTTAATCCCCAAATAAATACAACGTAGACCTTTCCCTAACATAGTACTTGACCTAGAGGATTTTTTAGAAGCAGCTTAGTGCAGACATTTGTTTAGAAATGTAAATGTATTTTGTATACAAGTGAATTTGAGAAACTCTGCTCAGATTGTTTTGGCCTGTGTTGTTACAGAGATTAACACATTAAGTGCTGGTAGTTTGTATGACATCTTCCAAAGCACATCTATGGAAGACAAAGGGTTGCCGTGCGTAAAAACCTATCTGCCTCCATGTAAGGAATGAAGGTCACATTGATGGGGCCAGAACTAAGAATATACCAGTTTGTAAGTGGTGTGTGTTGGTTCTGTTTATCTTTTCATAAGATGATTTGGGGGTTTTTTTTCTGCCAGCAGGACATTCCTCTGAAGATTTTTACTCTTAGTCCTCTGTCAAACAGACCTCAGTTGCAGCTTGAGTGAACAGAGGACTTGGGCTGAATGCCCACAAGCAGCAGCCAAGCACTAAATGGAACTTTATTTAGATTACAATAAATTAAGTCTGACTTCCAGGAAAATGTGGCCACTTGTCAAGAACATTTTTTTTCTATTGAAAGGTGTGGGCTTTATCAGAACTAAACATTGTAAATAGCTTGTATCCCTCATTAATCTAATACGATATAAATATAACCACTTTGGGGATAGCAGTTGAGTATTGATTTATCAGGTTTTGACCACAGGGATCTAAAGCTAGAAGGAAGGTTGATTCCCATCAATTGATAAGTTACAGTGTAGCAAGCCCTCTCTTTTTAACAAAACTTAGGATCAGTGGAAAGATGGAATTTGAAACGTATTTCATGGCAAATAAGAACCATTTGGACCATCTTTATCAGTCATTAATCTTGTCTTAGATTCAGGATAGCTTTATTCCTTTACCATGCATGTTTAAATTCCTTTACTGTATTAGCCTCTACCAGTTATGATGGGAGGCTGTTTTATTTATCTACCACCCTCTCTAAAATTATACTGCAGAATATAGTCCCTGTATATGGCTATATGATAATACTGTGTACTCTCTAATGTAAAGGTGCAGTTCACGTAGAACAAACATTAATTACACACTCTAATATGCTCAGCAAATTAATCTTAGATTATCTGTCATTTTATTATTTTAATCACATAAAGACAATATAAAAACTTCTAAGAACCATTTTAAAATACGCAGTTTTTCTGCATGCAAAAAGAAATCACAGAAAAGTACTCGGTTTTTACTGGTAACACACACATTTATATTAGAGTGTTTGTGGAAGTGTTATGTTACCATAGGTTACATGTATGACCCTACGATGTCATCATCAATACTAGTTCTCCAAATTGAAGAATTAAACATTGATCTGCAATATGCGTGTTTCAGTTTACAAGTTTTAACAAAGCTGAGGTGCAGCAGAGCATTGAAATAATGCAAGTTTTATTTGTTTTTCTATTACTCGTATCTCATGCAGTCATGTGCTTTCATGATGTCTTCTGGCAGATTATCACTTACCATTAGTCAGTACAAATGAACCATAACAGTAGATTGCGGGGCCCTAGAGAAAGAGGTATTTTTGTAGCTCCACCTGTTTATCTGGTAGCTTAAATGCCTCTACTACAAAGATCATCTTTCTTTTCTTCTTTATATATAATACATGGAATCAATATGCATATAAAAAGGAAAGTCAGAGCAGTCCTGATTGTTTTCTTGCCATGATGCACTGGACTGGAAATGTACCATGGAGGTTTACAGAAATGAACAGGCACTCTCCAGTCTTATGCAAAAACAAAGCATTAATTAATATCTACAAAAAGCGGTGGTCAATGTTTTCGCTAACCCATTGCAGCCTTTTATAAGACAAACTGGTGTTACAAGTAGTAAATATATATACTTTATATATCACATTCTAAATCAGCCGACCCTGAGATTTCGAAATATCAATCTTTAATTGCCCATCGTGAAGATGTGCTTGCCAAATATGTTAACCAAATAGCTGCCATACCAGTTCTCATGGAAACCTTGACTTGTCATTATTTAAAAGTACACTTTTAAGCTTTGAGTAAGCTGTGCTCAAGTAGGCATATCAACTATAATATACTGAAACTAAAAGCACCACTTGTGAGAATAGGAGGGAGTCAACTCTAGACTGTGTGACTTTTTTCCCTTCACCCTGAGACACTGAGGTTTGAGCAGAATGGGATGCAAAAAGGGAACACATTGAAGAGACTTTCAGCAATTTGGAGGCTCTATACCTGTTAAAAATATCAAAACAACTCCTTCCTGGACTCTGGCAGTGGAAGGGTCACACGTGGTGTGTGGTGAATGCAACCTCTCCTGCCAGCTATCATTGTGATATCATAATATAAGCTATGTTTATTACACTGGATGTCCACACACAGAGTGCCATTTTGAAGAGCCATCACAAGACATCTGAGTTCCTGGCAAAGTGAACTGCAGAGTGTCTGCTACCCGGCAAAGAGATTTGCAGAGCATCAGGATACTTGCAAGAGACCTGTGAACTCTATGAAGAGCACAGATATATATATATATATATATATATATATATATATATATAACATCATGTTAAGATCAATCAACCCAAATAATACTTTTTTCAGTTTGTTGTTTAACTCTTAGTGTTCAGAAGGAAGGGTAGTTCTTCAAGCCATGGTTCCCCAGAGGTTTCCCCCGGAAAAAAGGGGGGTTTCCTCTCCTACGAGTCCAGAGGTAGCTCCTTCTTTGCCCCCCTGCATCATCTATACAATGTTTTACATAACAAAGCTTTGATTGTTCCCAGAATTATTGTTGTCTATGATTAATTTTTTCAAAAACCTAAAAGGGATTAATGACCTGTGTTTAAAATATATTATTTCTTACTGGAAGGATGGTAGATCCTACAGCCTCCCAGCAGAAGTGGTAGGGGCTAATACAGTGAGGGAATTTAAACATGCATGAACTAGTCATATGCTAATCATGAATCAAGACGAGAACAAGCACTGATGAATGTTTGAATCTTTAAATCATGAAAAAAGATTTTGTCGGTCAGACCCAATAAAACTAGCACATCCACATAAAACTGCCCGATTCATGTATCCACAGCCTTTCCTTGTCCAGAGACTTTTCTTAGTGCCACCAATCATTCTGAGCTCATAAAAAAAGTATCTATGAAGGGGTTTGGTTCCTTAAGAGCCATAGACCTTATGAAAAGCCCAAGGGTATATGCTATTGCTTTTTTCATTCATTCGTTTTGTTAATATTAATAATGCCCTGAGCAATATTGCTTTTTTCCCCACCATCTCTGTGGTCCTCGTAGCAAACATGTTGGCTGTGCTTCCCTGTTTCCAAACTATTCTACCACTTGTTTTTGTGCCCTTTTGAGGACATTTACATGTGATGCAAAGACTCAATCATCGAAATGGTTAATCATTCTTTTTGCATCCTCCACAGCCTTACCTTGTCCATAGCCTTTCCTTATAGCTCGCTGTACAAGCAGCCATGATATTACTACAGGATAACTCAGGACAGCCCCTGCCCCTCATACTGCTGGTTGCCCTAGGTCAGATTCTATGTAGCGACTCACCAAATGTGTTAACCAAATGGCTCCAATTTCAGTCTCATGGAAACCTTGACTTGTCATTATTTAAAAGTACACTAATTGAGTCCCCTGCATTCAAGCAGTCAACAATAACATACTGCAAGCAAACCCTGAGAGTTCCCAGCTATGGTGATGCTTAAAACAAAAACAGCCTTGACTGCCCTTTAACTGTATCACTGTGTAAAGGATGAGTTAGGACAATTACAGCATCCCATTAATAAGACCACTCTGTAAATTAAAGTTATTATTTCATTACACATTTTAACCTAGGTCCTTACTTTTTTCATTTATGTATGATGAACATTTAAAATTGTTGACAAGTTGCAAAAATTGCATTTACCCTTAAAACAAAAGCAATCTGTGAAATTAAGAGCCTAACAATTCCAGTTTAGTGGGCTTATTTTTAGGGGAAAAAAGCTATCTTTTGCTGTTGATGCGTACTCACAATTATTTTTCTTAAAGGAATCATCATATATTTAACATTAAAAATATTTTTCTTACTCCCCATATAGTCACTGAAAAACATTTTATTCATAAGAAACCATATGGTTGCTGCTCCTGTGATCTCCACTAGGTGCCACTATAAGTGATTGGATATTATGAATCTTGCACAGCTTTTTATTGATAAAGGCAAAGCATGGTATTCTGTTAGCCACAGAAAGAAGAGCAAACTTGGTAAAGATGATACCTTTATTGGTTAACTGGCGTATAGTAAATTACAAGCCTTCGGAAATATCTAGGTCACTTCTTTAAGCATGTTAATGTAATATATCTTAACAAGAGACCTAGAGAGTTTTGAAAGCTTGCAATCTATTATATTACAGCTAGCTAAAAAATGCATCATTTTTAATAAATTTGCTCTATAGCTTTTAATTCTATGCCTTTCTTGCATCTCTAACTACTAGTTATAGGTGGTGCAATAATATAAACAGACCCATTGGTCTGGGAAGCCCCCAAGGTATGGGAAGAGTAAGACACAGATTCCTCATAAAATGATATCATGAGCAACGTGTGATTTATTGTTGACTTATCATTAAATTAAAACGGAGCTCTCCATCTGCTGCATGTATTCTAACACCCCTTTACCCAATTATATACTTATATGTAGGTAACACCTCGCTTTGCCACCACTCCCATTTTTCAAAGGGGTAGACCAGAATTTTTGTCTTGTAGTAAGATTTATTTTATTTGCCACATGGCGCAGTGAAACTTTGTTATGCCCCTTCCAGCCTGAAGCCTCAGTGAGTCCCGTTGATGTGTATGGAGAATCTGTATGCTGTAGTATGAGCGAGTATAGGAATGTTTGAGGGAAAATATAAGAACCTAATATGAAATCACACTGTTCTTTTAAAAGTTTGTTAGGTAAAGATTGCTAAAAGTTGGTTATCATTAGAATATCTTCTTGAGACTGGATTACTCTATTTAATTTGTCAGCGGATGTGCTCTGACATTTTATACAAAACTATTATGAATTAGTGACGTTGAAAATAATGACTAAATCTTCACAGAATCCGCAGATGTATGATGCAAAATCCTTTTCAGTTTATGTTTATTATATGTTTACTGTGTAAAAAAAAATAAACTCCAATAAATTGTCAGTAAGTAATTTTTTTTATAGTTTTAAATGTTTTTAAACATAAGCCCTAATATAAATATTGAAAGTTTTAAAAATGTAATTAACAATTGGACAGAAACTGAATGATGTATATTAATGTAACAATTCCAATGACTGTTACGTATGCAACTTTGGGCCTTTCTTTAAATATAGAATCTTGAACTAGAAAAGAGGAACTATTTGCTGAAGCGTGTAATTAAAAGAGCCGCAATTTATGTTTTGTACCGAGTCAAAAAAACATGTGTAGGCAACAATGCACAACAATTGAGCTTGAATATTGGTGTTAGGGTGGAGTAAGAAGAAATAGAGTGTCAGGCGTAGGCAGAGCTCCAGTCAAGCTCCTCTACTTTTGTCTCATGTGAAAGCCCTAAAATCGTCACTCTGACCCGTGCTTAGTCTGTCGTATGGAGAAACCTATATTGGCTGTGTTTGTGATACACGCTTTGATGTGTAAATATATATTGATTATGGTCGTGTTGGGGGTCTTTGCACTAAATAATTACTTGGCACTAGGGTTGAGCATTTCAAATCCCTGCCGTCACTCTCCATTTTGTAGGGCAAACCTCAGTAAGCCTCACCAAAACGTCCCTGTCTGAATATGCCACATCTCAAGTGCCCCATTTTATTTGCCTGGTTTGTGGTCACTAACATGCGTAACTCCCACATTTGTAGGCAATGGGGATCATAGACCGTTTGGGGAGCGTTAAAGTTGTATGAGGAACAGGATTCGCTAAAGTATATGAGAAGGCATGAAAGCAAATATAAAATTATTTTTTAAATTTGAGGCCTAGACAAATTCTCAGTATAAAGTGCTTTCTTGAGAATTGAGTCACTGCTAACCACAGTTCTGTCACGGGACAGTCACACCGTCTCCCACATATCTATGATTCACTTTGCATGGCTTTCTTCTCCATATTAATTTGCGTAGAATTATCCACTTTTTGTTTACTTCCAAGTGTAAATGTTTCTCTGTTTTATAAACCAAACTGAAAATGTTTATAAACTGTAAATAGACCATACCCAGCGCATTTCCTTATGCAGCTTCCTGTTTATACCCTGTGTAACATCCAAGCAAATGTACTTTAGCCTAACCCATACATGTGCATGCCATGTTAAATGCCACTGGTGGCTTCTAAGTACTTATAACAATATAATGCCTTGTGTCCAGTTGGTATCTGCTAAACTTATATACTCATTTTCTTTGACTTTCGTTTATATTCATAGAATATATTCTATATATATAAAGAATGTTCTAAAAGATAAAACAGTGCAACGTTTGTTCCTGGAAGATATTTAAACATTTGTGAATTGGGCCTAATACTTAGACAATTTTAACATTGAGAATGCAAATGAAATATACTGAGGCAGGAGTGGGGGAATTGCTGGGTTTATTCAAACTCCAGAGTATGAGCTCTCAGTTGCAATTGTACCCCTGTGTGGGGACATTAATTCACAATGGGGTGTTGGCTGGGGTATACTAGTGTCAAGACAGCTATTACTATACAGACATTATTATTATAAATCTAACCCATAAATTGCCATATTTCCTTCCTATATGTTCTCAACTGTCAAGTTTTTTGACTGCCGACTACGCTACATTTCAGTCAGACAGTCTCATTCCAAGACTTTGTAGAGTCCTGAAACAAGGTGATTGTATCCTATCTCACACACACATATACTCTCTCTCTCTCTTTCTCACTCTCTCCGACACACACACACATATATATGTATATATATATATGTATATATATATATATATATATATACGCTACTGGCCATTGGGCACACTGTACAAAAAAACCTCTCCCACCCACTGTCACTGATATAACAATGTAGTGCGCAGCGGGGGGCTGCAAGCTACAGTTTGACATCTAGACTGTGCTGGTTATGATCTATGAGCCACCGGCAGTGAGTAAGTATCAAGGCCCACTTAATACCCCAGTCCTGTTCTTGCTATACAGGTAGAACATGTGTGTGGCCAGAAGAATGTAGCTGTGGTGACAGTTCACTTGTCTGAATACATAATACATTTTTGATGCTACTGAACATAGTATTCACAGATACAGTGGAAGCTGATGTACAGATAATTATGAGGTACATGAGAACATTTTGTTTTAGTCTAAAATACTTTGCCTTCTAAAACTGATTGCAACATAGTTAAATGGGACCTCTTATCAGTAAGCTTGTATATTAGCATTTGGTTTACATGTTTTTTAAATGAGTTATTTACATGATAGAAACCTTTTAGTACATTAATGGGGTTAACAAAGTACAAAGAAGGTTTATTGTATATTTCAGAAGTGGAGATTTGTAAGAAGTCATAACCTAAATTGAATGTGTCAGAAGCTTACAAATAATGTAGAAGAATAAGTATTTCACTGAGTGGGATAAATTAAATGGCCTTCCAAGAAACATGGAGAAGGTTAATACAATGAGAAATTGTAAACATACTGTGCATGGGATAGATGTAATAGTATCATAAATATAAGACAAGATCAAGGACCAATTAAGATATGCATATAATAGAAATTCTGTAAATATTTTACCATAATCTTTGTTAACTGAGCACTTTTTTGGACTGTGTTCCATGGTATATCTAATTCTTTAGAAATTCTTTTGTACCCTTCCCCTGACTGATATCTTTCAACAATGAGATCCCTCTGATGCTTTGGAAGCTCTCTGCAGACCATGGTCTTTGCTCTGAGATGCAACAAAGCAAATGTCAGGTACATCCTACTAGAACAGCTGAACTTTATTTGTGATTAATCAGAGTCACTTTAAATGATGCCAGGTGTGTAATGACTGCTATTTAACATGCGTTTGAATGTGATTGGTTAATTCTGAACACAGCCCCAGTTGTAAGAGGGTGTGAACACATATGCAGTTGTTTTTTTGTTTTTCTTCCCCCTCAAAGATTTCAGCTTGTTTTGCAATTTAATTAATCACGTTATAGGTTACATTAACCCCTTCAGTCCCCTATGGACGTACCGGGACATACAAAAAACGCATCCCAAAAATCCCCTATGGACGAACCGATACCGATGGTTGAATGAGTATGCGTGATTGAGGGAATGAATCTGTGAATGAATGAATTTGTGAGTGTGTGATAGCATGGATGTGTAAGTGCTGGAACCTAGGCATGATTGGACTGTGATTGCTGTTAGCAATCACACTCCTATCATGGCAAGTCAGCCAGTACATGCTGAAACCTGGCTAGCTGCCCCCCTTGTGTACTGATGCTGCCAGCAGTATGGGATCTGCACTTACAGCCACCAGCATGTACCAGCATGTACTGGCTGGCTTGGGGTGATAGGAGTGAGATTGCTAACAGCAATCACAGTCCCATCATGCCTAGGTTCCAGCATTTACTGGTTGCCTGGGTATTATAGCAGTGTGATTGCTGTTAGCAATCACACTCCTATCATGCCAAGTCAAATTGTTGATTTGTTTTGTCCAATTGTGGTGTGTTACTTTTAATAAAAGTGTGGTTAACGCACCAAAATTGGACAAAAAATATAATAACAACATTTTTACATTTTTTGTAGAATTTTGGTGTGTAACTTACTTTTAATAAAAGTGTGGGATTTTTTATTATTTTTAAAGGTGGGGGGTCGTTTTCGGCTAAGTGAACCCTGAATTTTCGGTTTTGGTCCAGAATTTTCATTTTGGTGCATCCCTAGAATAAATAGAACTATTTCATTTTTACTTATCCAGAATCCTGAATTTGTAGTCACAAAACTTTCTAGGCCCAGAAATCAGTGAGAGGAAAAGTAAAGGTTTTGTGTCATTTACTTTATTTTAATCTGCATATTTTATTAAAGGCCATATTTTGTCACAGTGAAAAATGAATGCGGCCCTCGCACGTATACAATTCTGATGAAGCGGCCCACTGCAGAAAAAACTTGGACACCCCTGCCCTAACACAACATCTACCCAGTATAACCCTCCTGCCCCCGTTCACAACCCCCAAACCCGTTAAGCCATAAACTTAAAGATTCTACGAATAATGTACACCTTATAGTATGTTCACTATAAATGTTGGGAAAGTATGGAGAATCTATATACATTATGTATTTCTGAAATCAGGACACCTGAATTGATAAACTTGGAGGGGATTTTCCATCACTTTACCTAATTTTGGGAGGATTCATAGGGAAAATTTATGACAAATTAGGTGTTTTTTCTAATTTATGGTATCAAACGAAAGCTCTATCTCTCCTTGAAAAAACAATATATAGTTTACATGGGTACACTATTCGCAGGAAAAGAGAATAATCGCCGAAGCCGACATAGCGCAAAAATGGCAAAATTGCTCCGAGACTTAAGGTACCAAAAACCCCTGGGATTGAAGGCGTTAAATGTGGAAACAGTTCTGACATGATTTATCTTTATCTCATTCTTTAAAATCACAAGAACCTGGCATTTTAACAGGGGTGTGTAGACTTTTTATATCCACTGTATAATATATATTTGGTATTTCCAAAGAAAATATTCTCCAAGAAATTATTTATGTATCATTGTCATAATAGTTTTAATAAATGTTAATTTTACTTTTTAGAAAAATAGAAAATTACCATTTCTAATGTGCTGCCCTTGTGCTATATCCTGATTCTCGTGGATGAACCCCAAACATCCTTTTCAATCTGATGCGATATGCCTATGAGATGATGTGACATAAGCAGAGGGTTAGGGTATGCTCTCAAAGAGTGGATTCTTTCCATTATAATATTTTTGGGGTTGTACAACATTGATGGATCCAATGGCAAAAGCTGTGTTATTGGGAGATATGTCAATCTGGGCATATTTACTACACATTCTATTGTGAGTTGACTCAGTGTTCTGCCAAACTATAAAACAGTGCATGCCAATGAGCTTGAAGACTATAATATGTCATAAATATATTTCATCAGTGGCCTTATCCAAGAACATAAGGTGAGTGGGGCAAAGGGCATCCGTGGGAGGTTATTGCTTGGGTGCCCAGGGATAATACAACAAATTGCTTGGTGTCAGAGCGTAGCTGGCCACAGATGGCTGTTGTAAAAAGGGATACTAAAGGGATACTAAATAAAAGAACTTAGAAGCAAACTGGACCAGGCTTTTCCCGCATTATAAATGGAATGGGGAGTGGGAATAATCTTGGGGGGAGTAGGCATACTATACATGGGTAGTGGTGGTGACCAAATACCGCACTCCCACTTAAAGATCAGACACACTGACCTGTTTGTTCCCAGTTTAGCCCATGAACAGGGCATAAGGACATGCTGTTCAACCCTAATTAAATGATTAAGAAAGGTTGAAGTATTCAGCTATCCAATCACTTTTTTTGTTATATTGTGTGGTTAGCTTGACTTTAGAACATCGTTGAGGACATTTGACTTTTTATCATTCAGGACATTGTCAATGAATGTCATCTAAGATAGATTATCAATGTAGATAAAAATGTCAAGATATTATAATTATGCAGAAACAGTTGTTCCAAAAGCATCCTCGCTATGTTTTCTTGAAGGAATTGCCAAATATGTTCTCTGTTCTGCCCTTTGCAGTTGTTACTGGCAAAAGTGTAGTCGGAACAAAAGTCAAGTGTAAGAGAACTTGCGCACCTTCCGGCTTTCCTTATGTGGATATTACTAAGCTGAGGCAACATTCTTGGTTTTTTGAAACAGAGATTGTATCTGTGCTCACATCCAGTATGTAAAAATATAGATCTGTTGCACAATTCAGCTCTCTCTGATTTCAGTGAAACAGATATTAGACAGATATTCTTCATTAAAATATTTGGTAGCGTTCAGGGGGTCACTGAAAAAGGAAATTTTTAAGATTAAAAGTATATGGTCGTATTAGGATGAATCATTTCCCTGCTGTTAGTTATACTTATTTCATGAGTAATGTGGCTTTTCTATACAGCGGCCATGGAACCCTGGATGCCAGTTCATTTCTGGCTGTTTTGCCAAACATCATGTCCTCTTTCAGTTTACTGAGGTGGAAGCTGTAGCTCTGCAGCTTTCATTCTCCTCCATGGTCCGACGATTCTTGTCAGGAGCTGAGAGAATGCCAGTATATCGCGATTGACCGCATGGAAAAAAGCTGGGGGCATGCAAAGGGGCAAATGCATATGGGGACATTCTTCAAAAACTTTAAAGCATTTAACGGGACCATGCAGCCATCAAATGTATTAAAGTGCAAAAAAAAGCCTGGCATGTCCCTTTAAGTGGGACCACCCACATGTACATAACTTGTGGGCTTCATCCATTTTACACATATGCAAACAACCGGTTTGGGCATTCTGCATGCATCGTTGCTAGCAGTCAGTACTGCAGTTGAAACAGTCAATTGGGACTGTTGGGAGCTATGAAAAAATGTGTTGACTCTTCGAACTCTGAACACTTTATCTAAGTGTGACGCGCAGGCAATTTCATTGGGTTCAGAAAAACACCTGGATAAAGGAGCTTCTGTTGCCGTTTCTTGTTCTTTCATGGAAACCTGGATTTTAATATGAATTTAATAATTTAGTGGCACAGAAATGTAATTTATTTTCTGGCTGACACGACATCGAATCTGGAAGGACTTCAACTTTATTTTAGTGAAAATGGAATTGAAAATATTTCCCCAAATAATGTAAGGATGCATTAGGACCCCAACTATGGTGAAAGTCTATACCAACAACAGTGGAGTAGTAAAGGTCCATTATTTTGCTGATAGCTAAGCTATCAGTAGTCTATAGATATAAGGTAGTCATAGACAGTGTTCCCTCTAAGCTGTGCGCTTGTGCGCGCGCACATAGCTTTCAGAGGGAGCGCACACGGACAAAAATTGTGCGCACAACCAGTAGCGTACCGAAGGGGGGGCGGTCCGCTACCGGTTGTGTGCACAGCACCTCTCCAGAGACGGACAGTAATGTCCGCCGCTAGTGGAGCAAGCTCGGTTGGGGAGATCAAGGATCTCCCTCCAACCGGCTTAAAATCAATCAAGGGAGCGGGAGGTCTGTTAATACAGACCTCCGATCCTGCTACCTTGCGATGCGCGCGGCAACTGATGCCGTGCGTCGGGATTTGATACAAAAAACAAAAACTGTCTGCGCTTCTTACCCTAATATAGTTGGCAACAAATATATAAACATAATATAAATGAGAGGTTTTGGTTATATGAATTGGCCAAAGCATAATTAAGCTCACCCGCCACGTCAAGGCACACTCTCAATAGGGTGAGAACCTACGCTCACCTCCTACATAGTGGGCACACAAAGCAGTTTATACTGCTACCAAAACCTTATTAATGTGTTGGGGGAGGTGCAATTAAACCTCCTCCCTATTAACCCCTGGACAGCAAGCTGCAACCAGACTAATGAGGAGCCAACAACCTCAAATATGCGCAGACAGTTTTTGTTTTTTGTATACATTGTACAGCCAATACACTGTTTTTGCAGCATGCTTACACCTGTTTGGTAGGCCTCGTATTATACATTTGTATTATTTGAGCCTGTGACTAGCTTAGCGCACCGACATTTTTTCTTTTCCCTGTTTGCACATATTTGAGGTTGTTGGCTCCTCATTAGTCTGGTTGCAGCTTGCTGTCCAGGGGTTAATAGGGAGGAGGTTTAATTGCACCTCCCCCAACACATTAATAAGGTTTTGGTAGCAGTATAAACTGCTTTGTGTGCCCACTATGTAGGAGGTGAGCGTAGGTTCTCACCCTATTGAGATTGTGCCTTGACGTGGCGGGTGAGCTTAATTATGCTTTGGCCAATTCATATAACCAAAACCTCTCATTTATATTATGTTTATATATTTGTTGCCAACTATATTAGGGTAAGAAGCGCAGACAGTTTTTGTTTTTTGTATACATTGTACAGCCAATACACTGTTTTTGCAGCATGCTTACACCTGTTTGGTAGGCCTCGTATTATACATTTGTATTATTTGAGCCTGTGACTAGCTTAGCGCACCGACATTTTTTCTTTTCCCCGTCGGGATTTGATGTCAGATCCCGGCGCACAGCACTGAAGCCACGCCCACCAGGGCCGGCCTTAGGGGTGTGCGACATGGTAGCAGGGGCGCCTGCCCGGGACTTAAAACATCGGGGTTTTTTTTGTTTGTTTGGTTTTTTTTTAAACTTTATTTAACATCATTCATGTTAAATAAAGTTTAAAAAAAAAAACAAAAAAAACGATGCTTTAGTCCCGGGCAGGGGCGCCGAGCGGTTGCTCGTGCTGTTTTCAGCAACCGCTCGGCGCCCCTTACTCTCCGTGACTCCGTTGCTGTTCCGGCATCTCATGTTGAGTGCCGGACTATTCCGGCGCTCAACATGAAATGCCGGCACCGCAGCAGAGCGAGAAGACGGATGCCTCCCGCACTCACCGCAGGACTCCGGCAACAAGGTAAGTGGGGGGGTGTAGTTTGAAGGGGCAGGGGGGGTGTAGTTTGAAGGGGCAGGGGGGGTAGTTTGAAGGGGCAGGCGGGTGTAGTTTGAAGGGGGGGTAGTTTGAAGGGGCAGAGAGGGGGTGTAGTTTGAAGGGGCAGAGAGGGGTGTAGTTTGAAGGGGCGGGGGGGTGTAGTTTGAAGGGGCAGAGGGGGGTGTAGTTTGAAGGGGCATGGGGGGTGTAGTTTGAAGGGGCATGGGGGGATGTAGTTTGAAGAGGCATGGGCGGGTGTAGTTTGAAGGGGCATGGGCGGGTGTAGTTTGAAGGGGCATGGGGGGTGTAGTTTGATGGGGCAGAGGGGGGGGTAGTTTGAAGGGGCAGAGAGGGGGGTTAGTTTGAAGGGGCAGAGGGGGGGTAGTGAGGGGGGGGCGCCAGAGGAGTAGTCCGCACAGGGCGCCACAAGGCCGTCTTTACTACACCAGAAGGAGAGGAAGGAGAGGACATAGAAGAGGAAGAAGGAAGAGGAGGTGACAGAGAAAAGGTAGGAAAACATTCTGTGAGACTGAATTAGTAAGTGTGAGAGTGATGGGTGTTAAGCTGTAGTGTGTGTGTGTGATAGCATGGATGTGTAAGTGTGTGTGGGGGGGAATAGCATGGCATAGGGAGACTGTAATCATATTCCTATCATGCTCAGGTTCCAGCATGTACTGGCTGCCTGGGCATGATAGGAGTGAGATTGCTGGTAGCAATTATATATTTTTTTGTTCAATTTTGGTGTTAACCACACCTTTATTAAAAGTAAGTAACACACCAAAATTGGACAGAAAAATTCGATAACTATTAATTTATATATATATATATATATATATATATGTATATATATATATCATGCCCAAGCAACCAGTGTGATTGCTATTAATTATATGTAATATATTGTTGTTGATTTTTTTGTCTAATTTTGGTTTTACTTTTAATAAAAGTGTTTTTTTTGTTTTTAAATGTGTGTGGGGGGGTCATTTTCGGTTTCAGTCAAGTGAATGCTAAATTTTCAGGTCCAGAATTTTGGTGCATCCCTATATAGACATATATAGTATATATATATATATATATATATATATATATATATATATATATATATATATATATATATATATATATATATATATATATATATAGTGTGTGTGTGTGTATATATATATATATATACCGTATTTGCTCGATTATAAGACGACCCTGATTATAAGACGACCCCCCAAAATCTGAATATTAACTTAGGAAAAAAAGAAAAAGCCTGAATATAAGACGACCCTAAAGGAAAAAAGTTTTACCAGTAAATGTTAATTCATGTAAACTATTTTTTTTAATAAAAGCTATGATTGAGAAAAATATTTTTTTTGTTTTTATTTCTTGTATTTTCCAACCTGTCCCCCAGTTACGCACATCTGCCCCCAGGCTTGCCACTCCAATATGGCACTGTGGCCCATGATATGCCTTTTAACCCTCTATATGCCACTGTGCCCCATGGTATGCCTTTTGACCCCCTATGTGCCACTCTGCCTCCAGAAATGCCTTATACCCCTATATGCCACTCTGCCTCCAGAAATGCCTTATACCCCTATATCCCATTCTGGCATTTAGGGGGTTAAAATGCATATTATGGGGCAGAGTGGCATATAGGGAGGTATAAGGCATTTCAGGAGGCAGAGTGGCATTAAGGGAGTTAAAAGGCATTGTATAGAGCACTCTGCCTCCAGAAATGCCTTATACCCCTATATGCCACTCTGGCATTTAGGGGGTTAAAATGCATATTATGGGGCAGAGTGGCATATAGGTGTATAAGGCATTTCAGGAGGCAGAGTGCTCTATTAAATGCCCCCTTAACGCCACTCCAGAAATGCCCTATGCCCCCATTTAACACACACACACACACACACACACACACCCTATACCCCCATTTAACTAACACACACACACACACACACACTCTCCCCTCCCCTCCCCTCTCAGCCCTCTCTTACCGGTGCTTCCAGCCGGGGCAGCGGGTTGACGTCGCCTTCTGCTGCAGCCGGAAGGAGGTGGAGTTGGCAGCGGGGGTTTGTATCCGTCCGTCGCGTATACTTTCCCCGGCTGTCAGAGATCAGAGTTCCCCGCACCGGTGCGGGGAACTCTGATCTCTGACAGTCGGGGAAGGTTTGCGCGACGGACGCAGACAACCCCCGCTGCTAGCCACACTTCCTTCCGGCTGCAGCGGACGTTGTCTACGCGGATCGCGTAGACGTCAACCCGCTGCCCCGGCAATACAGCAGGAAGCACCGGTAAGTGTGTGTATGATGGGGGGGGGGGGGTGAGACAGGAGGATCCAGGTCCCCTGCAGCGGTGCGGGGGATCTGGATCTTAGTCTCCTAATCAGACTCTATTTGAGGTCTGATTAGAAGACGACCCCGATTAGAAGACGAGGGGTATTTTTCAGAGCATTTGCTCTGAAAAAAACCTCGTCTTATAATCGAGCAAATACGGTATATAGTGTGTGTATATATATAGTGTGTATAAATATAGATACTAGGCCAGACACTAAAGTGGTAGGCCTACACCACATCAATGTTTGGCTTAGTATATAGTGATAGATGTTCTGCTGTACCACTGTCAGTGTTTGCCTCAGTATATAGTGATAGGTTACCACCGTCAATGTCTGCCTCAGTATATAATGATAGCAGTTATGCTGTACCACCGTCAATGTTTGCCTCAGTATATAATGATAGCAGTTATGCTGTAACACCGTCAATGTCTGCCTCAGTATATAGTGATAGGTGTTATGTTGTACCACCGTCAATGTCTGCCTCAGTATATAGTGATAGGTGTTATGTTGTACCACCTTCAATGTCTGCCTTAGTAAATAATGATAACAGTTATGCTGTACCCCTGTCAATGTTTGCCTAACGATAGAAGCTATGCAGTTTTAAAGTGTGTGTGTGGGGGTCCCACGTACAGGATCCGCCCCAGGTGCCAAATACTCTAGGTACGCCCCTGCGCACAACAGTTTTTCCCAAATTTTTTTTTTATCCTTTATGCGGCCTGGAGCCTCCGCTCGTGATTCACTCATAATTTACTTATGCAGTGAGAATTTCACCTTTAAAAAAACATTACAGTAAGTAATACTGTTGTGTAACTAATACTACATTATCACACTATAATGTAGTGTTATTAACCATGAGCGAGCTATACCAAAAATATAGAATAACAATTTAAATGTAACGTTTGCAGAAGCATATTGTGTGCACAAAATTTGGGGTCTGGGAACATTTTTGCACAAGAGAAATTTTCTGCGCACACCACCTAAGAAAAATTAGAGGGAACATTGGTCATAGATATAATCCATAGTTTGGAGAAGTAGGCACATCTACTAAAATTACTTTGTCATCACTACAGGATAAATATTAATATGTAGGACTGACAACATAAATAGAAGTTTTTGAAGATATATATATAGATATATATATATTTATATATCTATATATATATCACATACACAAGTAATATCCTGTGCCAAAAAAAATTGTTGCCTCCCATCAAGCTCCTGACCATCTCTTGCTTATTGGCTCCTAATTTTAATTCTTTAATCTGAATGACTCTTAACAACCTATTAACCTGTTAAAAAAATATATGTTGACCTGTTTTTTTAACACAACATATAGGCAGCTTGTTACGTTCATTTGATTAATGTATTTTTTTTGTTTGTTTTTTTAAGAAGGTTCACTTTAAGTTTAAAGTCCAGCATGCAAAAACACACATATAGTTTAATTACCTTAAAATCTGCTTTAGATGGCATTTTACTAGTTATTAGAGTTTTCCTTTGGATGGACAAATAAAGAGTCATTTAAAAGTCAGAGCTGTATTATTCCAGCAGTTTTTATCTGATGCAATGTCAAACACATCTGTAGGAAACGTGAAATAATTGCGTATGCTGATGTTTGTTCCGAATAAATAACTATTAGCTACTTCAAAGCGGACATGGGTTGTGGCAAGGACAACTTGTGAAGTCTGATATTTTTAGACTAAATGGGGAACCCAAAAGACATTATAAATGACCTATTCCATAAACCATGTTAAAATAACATTTGGATGGAAGTTACAAAATCAGATTTAAGGAAATGAGCACTGACTCAGAGCAATGAACCCACTGCTCAAAAATGTCTCCTGATGGTCAGTTTATCTTTAAAGACTATTTATTATTTTTTTTTAAACTTGGAATCTGTACAGATGTTGGACGTACGTTATAAAAAGCAATAAGAAGCGTATACCCATTTTGAGAACTATATCCATCTTTTCTGCCTGATGATCTACAGACCTATCATAGTAAGATGTATAAAAACAGAAGAACTTCTGTTTGTAAATGTAATTGTGCAAAATAATGTGTATTATTCTTTTTAAATGCATAGAACATGGACTATGGTCATAAATTTGCTAGACTAAGAGTAATCCACAGCCATTGGCATCCAGCAGCCCCAAAAATGTTTCTAATCTTATTAGAATTAAATGTAGGATAACATGGTATATTCCCAGTTACATCATCAAAGCTTTTATGGGACATATGTGCTTTAAAAAAAACCAGGCAAGTATATGTATTTTTGGTAGGATTTGTTAAATAGTTAAATAAATAGTATACAAAAGGATATAAACTTGCAGCCAAATCAATTTTTCTACATATTACTCCTAGCTGTAATATAGCCCCAGAGCGCTTTTATTTATTTATTTATTTATTAAATCTAAATATTCTGAGGTTTTTTGCATGAGTGTATATAGGTCACTCCATACATGACCTCAGAATGAAAATACTGAAAGGAGATTTCAAAAACACTGAAAGGAGATTTCAAAAACACTCCAAGGAAGAAAGACATTCAAAACCAAAAATTACCCATTTTTATAACTGCAAAAATAGCGCACTTAATGTGGACTTGAGTTTCATAGCATATTATCAACGCTTTCTATAACCTGCCCTTTCTTCATGTTGTCAAATGTAGATCCTCACTCCTGCTCGCCCCCCTTCCCACTCCCCCTATATTTGTGTATATATTATATATATATATATATATATATATATATATATATATATATGTGTGTGTGTGTGTGTGTGTGTGTATTATCTGCATTATCCTGTTGTTTTGACCACTTTTTTTAAAACCCCCCGAATATCAGGACATATACTTGTAAGACTTAACCTGTGTGTTTTACTTTGCTGTCAGAAATTCTTTTGGCTTGATAAAGTACAATAAAGAAAGATATTACAAGATTCTGCAACATTTTGTCACTTTGCATACAGTATATATATATATATATATATATATATATATATAATTGTACAGCATGCATGGGAGAGTCAGGGAGAGGAATGCTATCCGGTCAGAATTCTGCTGCGAATAGGTGCTTCACACTTGTCTTTTGGGCTCACAAATGTTGAGTGCTTAGTCAGCTCGGAGGCATGTCATTAGGATATGTGCACTGGGAGGAATACACATGCCTGAAAAAAAAACTTTGTGTTAACTATGTGTACTTTATACCATTAGCCAGCCCTGATTGGTCTCTCGGTGTCATGTGAGCGCTTTGGAATCCTGAGTTGTAGCTGCTGGCACTCCTCTTGCTCTTGACGACTTTCCCCTCTGAGTTTCTCTTGCTGTTATCAGCTTTCATTATAGCAACCAGAAACCTGGAAGGGAAAGGCTGGAGAAACAAAGTACCATCTTGACATTAGCAGATATGTGGGGCCAGGAACCCCCATCACCAGCGCAAGGCTGTAAACGTTTAATTTCTATGACACCTGAAGGCCAGGAATGCTATGTATGTTTTGATAAGAAGAGGAGGTCCCCGTATAGGATGAGCAGGATATTAGCAAGACAACAGCTCCTGTTAAAAATCCAGCAAGGTGAGTTTACCTAGTGACAGTCGTCTCCAAATATTTCAAATTCTACTTCGATATGGTTTTTCAGCAGTGTCCTGTAATCTGTGTAACATATTAGTTTTCGTTAGATGCAGCTAACATGATTCTAATCTTTTTTTTTTTTTTTTCTAAATATTGCCTGAATTTTTTTTTTCGAAAATTTTTTTTTAAATATATTTTGCCGCTGCAAGCAGGTAGTCTGTTCATAGATTTGTTGGTTATCAGCCCCATAACAATAATTATTTTTTTTAATTTAATTATTTCTTAATTTACAATAATTGATATGTTTGGTGAAGAAATATTATACTTTACATGATTTTTATTATATAATTATTATAGTAGAATCATAATTGGGTGCTGTTTTTTATAGTTAAATTCTACGTAAATTACAAAAATGTTAAAAAAAAACTGGCAAATTTGAATCATGGTTTTTAAAGTACGGACTGTTTAAATGATATAAATACAGGGCTGGAATTTTCCACTTGTCCACTCGCTTATGACAAGTAAGAAAATATAGCAAACAAGCTGAGAGTCTGATCTTCCATTTACCTAACACTGTGTGGACTAGTAACGCTTTAAACTAACGTGCACGAGTGTAATGCGTGAGCTAGACTAAAACTTGCAGGGAAATTTGTTTAAACATCATATTATTTGTAAAAAAAAATGTATGATACATACCCTCATTGTACATTCCCTAAAATAGAGAAAAATGTTATACCGTATTTGCTCGATTATAAGACGAGGTTTTTTTCAGAGCAAATGCTCTGAAAAATACCCCTCGTCTTCTAATCGGGGTCGTCTTCTAATCAGACCTCAAATAGAGTCTGATTAGGAGACTAAGATCCAGATTCCCCGCACCGCTGCAGGGGACCTGGATCCTCCTGTCTCACCCCCCCCCCCCATCATACACACTTACCGGTGCTTCCTGCTGTATTGCCGGGGCAGCGGGTTGACGTCTACGCGATCCGCGTAGACAACGTCCGCTGCAGCCGGAAGGAGGTGTGGCTAGCAGCGGGGGTTGTCTGCGTCCGTCGCGTAGACCTTCCCCGACTGTCAGAGATCTCTGATCTCTGACAGCCGGGGAAAGTATACGCGACGGACGCATACAAACCCCCGCTGCCAACTCCACCTCCTTCCGGCTGCAGCAGAAGGCGACGTCAACCCGCTGCCCCGGCTGGAAGCACCGGTAAGAGAGGGCTGAGAGGGGAGAGAGGAGAGAGGGGAGGGGAGGGGAGGGGAGGGGAGGGGGGGGGAGAGAGTGTGTGTGTGTGTGTTAGTTAAATGGGGGCATAGGGCATTTCTGGAGTGGCGTTAAGGGGGCATTTAATAGAGCACTCTGCCTCCTGAAATGCCTTATACCTCCCTATATGCCACTCTGCCCCATAATATGCCTTTTAACCCCCTAAATGCCAGAGTGGCATATAGGGGTATAAGGCATTTCTGGAGGCAGAGTGCTCTATACAATGCCTTTTTACTCCCTTAATGCCACTCTGCCTCCTGAAATGCCTTATACCTCCCTATATGCCACTCTGCCCCATAATATGCATTTTAACCCCCTAAATGCCAGAATGGGATATAGGGGTATAAGGCATTTCTGGAGGCAGAGTGGCATATAGGGGGTCAAAAGGCATACCATGGGGCACAGTGGCATATAGAGGGTTAAAAGGCATATCATGGGCCACAGTGCCATATTGGTGTGGCAAGCCTGGGGGCAGATGTGCGTAACTGGGGGACAGGCTGGAAAATACAAGAAATAAAAACAAAAAAAATATTTTTCTCAATCATAGCTTTTATTAAAAAAAATAGTTTACATGAATTAACATTTACTGGTAAAACTTTTTTCCTTTAGGGTCGTCTTATATTCAGGCTTTTTCTTTTTTCCTAAGTTAATATTCAGATTTTGGGGGGTCGTCTTATAATCAGGGTCGTCTTATAATCGAGCAAATACGGTATGTGAAATTTAAAAAAAAATAAAAACTTTTTGGATTCAAGCAGTTAGTAGTGTTTGGAGTCAGTAAATGTCAGATATTACAATAAATGAAGTATTCTGCTATGTTTTTTGCTTGTTTGTTATGGATTCAGGCAGTTAGCAATGTTTTAAAACATTCTGCCCTGGAGTGAATTTCTTAACCAAATTTTTCAAGTCACCTGTTTTTGGGGCTGTCTCTGGGTTTTAGTGAAGTTTAGGTGGCCCACTTGGCCACAGTTTCTTGAGGAGCACTTATGATGCATGCTAAGTTTCAAGGAAAGAAGGTGATTTTTGCCACCTACGCCTTTTCCTAGGTTGTTCATAAAAATAAACGGTTTGTCAGCTTGGCACGACCTTATTGAAACTCAACACTACTTCTGCCCTAATGCCAAATGTGGTCACGGTTCCTGTTAGTTATCTCTTATGGGGCTGGTAGGAGGCAGAAGCCTAGGCCAGCAGGGTTAGAATGTTTTTGCACAAAAAGGAATGGGTTAAGTTGCAATATTGTAAGATTGCGAGCAGGGCTCTCCCCACCTAATGTATCGGTTTGACTTAGTCTGTCAATTCTCATCTTGTCATACCCCTTGAATATATGTATTGTAAGAAGCGCTGTGTAAATTGGTGCTATATAAATAAAAGATAATAATGATAATAATAAATATGGCTTCCAATTGTCATGTTGCTTTATTTTTTTTCTTTGTTTCCTTTAAATGATATTCGCATTATTGCTGTCAAATTCAATTATAGGGTATAGACCTTAAGTATAATAGCAAAATATCCTAGAAGTGGGTTCCAACTAGGGCTGCAACTAACGATTATTTTAATAATCGATTAGTTGGCCGATTATTTTTTCGATTAATCGATTAATCGGATAAAAAAACAATATGCAAATTTTTTGTTTATTTAAAATAATTTAATGAACTGGATGTTAAAAAACAACTTAAAATTTACATTAACATTCTTATTTTGTTATGATGTAATAAAAAAACAATATTTTCTAAGTACAAAAACCCAAACACAATATTTATGAAACAAAATAACCCCAAACATTCTGAAAAGAGGTGGACTATTACTGTTCAAGAAACTTTGCCCCAGCCCTGGCACTTTGCACCCAGCGCTTTGCACCCAGCCCTGGCACTTTGCACCCAGCACTTTGCCCCACCCCTGGCACTTTGCACCCAGCACTTTGCACCCGGCACTTTGCACCCAGCTCTGGCACTTTGCACCCAGCACTCAGCACTTTGCCCCAGCCCTGGCACTTTGCACCCAGCACTTTGCACCCAGCCCTGGCACTTTGCACCCATAACTTTGCACCCAGAACTTTGCACCCAGCCCTGGCACTTTGCACCCAGCACTCAGCACTTTGCCCCAGCCCTGGCACTTTGCACCCAGAACTTTGCACCCAGCCCTGGCACTTTGCACCCAGCACTTTGCACCCGGCACTTTGCACCCAGCCCTGGCACTTTGCACCCAGCACTCAGCACTTTGCCCCAGCCCTGGCACTTTGCACCCAGCACTTTGCACCCAGCCCTGGCACTTTGCACCCAGAACTTTGCACCCAGCCCTGGCACTTTGCACCCAGCCCTGGCACTTTGCACCCAGCACTTTGCCCCACCCCTGGCACTTTGCACCCAGCACTTTGCACCCGGCACTTTGCACCCAGCCCTGGCACTTTGCACCCAGCACTTTGCCCCAGCCCTGGCACTTTGCACCCAGCACTTTGCACCCAGCCCTGGCACTTTGCACCCAGAACTTTGCACCCAGCCCTGGCACTTTGCACCCAGCACTCAGCACTTTGCCCCAGCCCTGGCACTTTGCACCCAGCACTTTGCACCCAGCCCTGGCACTTTGCACCCAGAACTTTGCACCCAGCCCTGGCACTTTGCACCCAGCACTTTGCACCCGGCACTTTGCACCCAGCCCTGGCACTTTGCACTCAGCACTTTGCCCCAGCCCTGGCACTTTGCACCTAGCACTTTGCACCCAGCCCTGGCACTTTGCACACAGAACTTTGCACCCAGAACTTTGCACCCAGCCCTGGCACTTTGCACCCAGCCCTGGCACTTTGCACCCAGCCCTGGCACTTTGCACCCAGCACTTTGCACTGTGCCCCTGCACCCAGTCTCCAACTCTGCCCTGCACCCAGCCCTGCCCCCACATTCTGCCCTGCCCCCACACTCACACCCTGCACCCACTCTGCCCTGCACCCACACTCACACCCTGCACCCACTCTGCCCTGCATTCACACTCACACTCTGCCCTGCACCCAGTCTCCAACTCTGCCCTGCACCCCCACCCCCACTCTGCCCTGCACCCAGTCTCCTGCCCTGCCCCCACACTCACACCCTGCCCTGCATCCCCACCCCCACTCTGCCCTGCACTCAGTCTCCTACCCTGGCCTGCCCCCCCACCCCCACTCTGCCCTGCATCCCCTGAAACCCCACCCCCACCCCCGCGAATCGCTCTGTGCGAATGGAGCCACTCGCACAGAGCGAACCGCTCTGTGCGAACGAAGCCACTCGCACAGAGCGAACCGCTCTGTGCGAACGGAGCCACACGCAACTAAAAGAAGGCGGAGAGTGCAGAGCGTGTAGCGGAAGCGGGGAACGCTCGCGGAGGTAAGTAAAAGGAGCCGAGTGCTCCAACAACGAATCGATCACTCGATTAATCGATAACGGAAATCGTCGACAACGATTTCCGTTATCGATTATTATCGATTTTATCGATTCGTTGTTTCAGCCCTAGTTCCAACCAGTTTTTTCATATTTCAAGCCAATGATATTCTAGCTTTACTTCTTCTGAGGATGCCAGTAGCTGTAATCCAATGATAACAAGCAGATGTAGGAGCCAAGGAGGGCCTTCCTTGTTGACTCCACATGGCATTAGACCCGATTAAAGGAAGCGGATATGTAAACACAGCTACTTTTTTAAAAGTATTAAAGTAACATTTATTGTATTTTTTTGCATGCTTCACTAGACTCTCCAAACTACATGTAGTATTAGCAAGTTCTTTCTCGTTAATTTGAGTGTTATGGGCAAAATAATAACAGAGACCATAGAAAGACTTATCAAGGTCAAAACGTTGGCTGTTTTTATGGAGCTGCTGGATTTGGATCTTTAATAATCATGCCTGGGAACTCATCATGTCTGGGTATTACCTGGAGCTCCCAGGTCAGTTTCTTGTTTCTTCTGGCAGGGATGTGGCATTTGGCCGTGCCCACTATCTGCCTCCTCTCTGCCCACTCGCATCCCACTAAAGGCTTCCTGAGGATAGACGTGGCCCTTCAACAAACCCCTACCCCAGGAAACGAAGTTCCCAGGTATTCACATAAGTGTCACCAGCAACTGCGACTTCTTTGTGTGAATCAGAGCTTGTTATAGCCACTGCTTTTCTATCCCTAGAGGGTTTGATTTAATGCAGCCATTCACTGGGCAGCATCTCTCCTTCCAAATGTGGCTACAATCATTAAGACTACAGTTTCCCTTTTGACAAATGATGAACCCTTGCCCAACACTCAAAGAAATGAGTTCCGATCGTTAAGTGCAAACATATATAGGCTAAAAATACAGAATTGGCAACAATACAACCAAATGAAGTGCTATACAATGTGTTATATCCAGTAAAATAACATTGATCTGTGATTACTTAAGGTTATTGAATCATACTCCTGTAAAACATAGAAAACGATGATGATTCTTTATGGCTATGCTAATGAAGTCCATTCATATACAGACTTTTATTAGTCAGAGGATCTGACTAGGTGATTGAGACTGCGCCATTCTGTTGTTTGCAACAGGCAGTTTTATAACTTCATTTCTGCTGCAGTGTGTTGTCCGGCGGTGGGGGGCAGACCTTGTGGGGCCTGCTGTACAATGGGCTCGTTACACGCGAGATCTCTGTTTCCTCCAGTGGCTCATTTACACTACGGAGCACTGTGCACAGCAACTTCATAGGTGAGTCAAGGCAATCTAGATGGCAACATAAATACATTGTTGCATTTGTTACTAAGACAATGCAACGAGACTTCGGCGCCGGTGGAAAATGAGTTTTTGTGGAAAAAAAATGTCAACTTTAACTAAATCTGTCTGTCTTCGTATTCCATGAAATTTGTCCAAGATTTTCATTTTCGGAAATCCCATTCGTTCGGTTGCCTTGGAAACATGAAAAGAGGACTAGTCTCACCCTCTGCTCATCCTAAGGTGTTTATCCTAAGTGTTCACATTGCCAAACTGCGAGCAAAGTTATAGATGCTTAATTCAGTTATCCAAGCAAAGTACATCGGAAGCAATAATGTATAGAAGAAATATTGGAACTAGATGATATATCTAGATATAGTAACTAGAAACACGCGAGAGATCTAGTCCTACAGTTTAACAAAGTTGTAAAAACTCAGGAAATGAGGGGTTTGGCAGCAATCAGATACTATTTATTACCAGTAAAAAATACCAGTTGTGCGTGATTTCTAATCAGATCGTTGTTATGCATTTGTATAAGAAGGTCTGGACTGGCCGTTGGGCACATTGGACAAACGCCTGGTGGGCCAGTCCCTGATAATGTAGGTGGCTGAAAAAGTGGGGGTATAGTGTGTGGCCATATAAACAGGTGATGGACGCGTGGGGTTTTACGTGCCAATTTTCAATCCTAGTAAGGTCTTATCCACCAGTATTTGTAAGCAGAGGAGAAGATAATAAAATCTAAAAATATATTATGGAAAAAAATCTGTTGCTTAGCTTCCATCTATTCATCCATACAGTCTGAGATATCAGCAATAGTTGTCAGTGAAGATCTAATTATTATTTATCCAGAAGCATATTCCATGGAAATGAATAATTTTACCCTAGAACTTGTTAAAATAAAACTTTATAAGCAGTGTGTTATCTATCACGAAAAGGAGAAAAACATTGAGACTTGTTGAAACTCTAGGTGATACTCATTATTGGTGTAAATATAACATATATATATATATAAATATATATATATATCATGATTTTTTTCATCTGCAAACAACATTTGATTGCTTAGGTTTTTTTTTTAACTAAACTACCATTTAAAACAAAAGGTCTGATTTAGTTATATTTTGTTTAGTGCTCTGTTTTAGTAAAATTAAGCCTTATGAATGAATTAAAGGAAACAGCTTTTCCCTTTGTGCTGGAGTTATTCCAGGTCATCATAGGGATATACAATGCATGTTCCTAGAAGCAATGTTATAAGTTCCATCTGGTAATGTTGATTTAATATGGCCAACATCCACCCACAGTAATTAAAACAGTTTTTAAAGAGGAGTAACTGTCCGTCCCCAGCTCTTATTTAATTATAATCCCTATGACCAACGGGCCGGTTACGTTCAATGGGATGTTCTGGGCAGCAGATCTGTCAAATCAAATGAAACTGGACCACTTATATTTTTACAAGCAACAAGCAGATATTTGCTGGGTAGTGAAGACTCCTATGGCATAGTAGGCCTGGCGATGTTCCATGGGTCAGTCCTTGTGGAGCAATCCCCATAAATACATTGCATTGCATTACATTGCTTTTTTGACATGTTTATTCCATTTCTTGAAAAAGTCTTAGCGGCCTTACAGTTTTCACAGTTTTTTTGTGTGAAAAAGTGCAGATTCTCCCGCACCAGCATCTGCTACAATCTCTTCGTTGCAGGCTTCGGTCTTCAACAGCTCCGGTTATTTCTCCTTTAAATACCTTTGAAATTCCCAATCACTCAAGATAAATCCACTCATCTCAGAGGGTGTAATTTGCACAGTGTTTCTGAAAAAAAATGACACAAACTGGAAAATGTGTTTGGATGCCAGTATTCTTCCCCGTGTGAACGTTTCCATATCAGCCTTACCTTGGCTCTGACAGATGGGGTGCGGCTGGGTTTGTTCTATTTACGAGGCATAATTATATAACCGGGCTAGCTGCATGAGTTAATTATTAAACATATCCTTTATAGCTCATGCAGTGCAATTGTTTAAAATACTGATCTGGCAGCGGCATTCATAACCCTACCACATCAAGATTATTTATTATAGATGAAAGAGGATTTAGGATGGCAGTATTTAGTTTACATTATTGCCAAAATTTGAGAAACATTTTAAAAATATTGTATACGTGTACATAGACATGATGCCCATCTTTTTCCCTGGTGACAGCTGCCCGGTGGCTGGTAACCAGTACCCTTGGGTCCACAGTGCCATAACCTATCCATGCCATTGCCATGCAAGTTTTAAAAGAATGCATTTTAAACATAAATATTGGTGATTTTGTTACACTATATGGCCATATATTGTCAATGTACCCTAGATTTTACAAGTCCTGGCTAATCCTACGATGTCTATATATATACCGCGGAGCTGAATCAGTGAGACTCCACTGCTTTTTAAACCACCGAGATTCTTCACAGACGGCCTAAGCAATAAACGACCACATAGGTCATAAGAAACCACATTCTGCTCTACCATATGCATTAAAGTGTCCAATAAACTGGGGCAAATTGTGTCCTTGTTTCCAGACTGAGAACAAATCCTGCAAACTCTTTAACGCTACATTGTGCAAGATATGATACTTTAATAGGATACTTTAGTGTACATGAGTTGTGTTGTTAAGAGTTATTTTTTGGCTGTGGGATCAAACATATTGTATTACTTCTGTTTCTAAAAGTGTGTGCTGTGGTAATAAAACATGCAAAAAATTTGTTCTTTTGATAGTATACCACAAACTATATCTACACTATTAAGGAGCACTGTGCAGATTTATGTTACGTATTGGGTCATTTCACAAACATACTTATTACTTTCAAATCATGATAGTGCTTAAGTGATATAAAACTGTACTTTATAGAATTGGAGAAATCAATTTGTTTTTGCACTTGCCTCCACTTCTGCACTTGCCTCCGTTGGCTCTAATGCACTGCGGTTAAGATGTTGAATGTCCGGCCAAGAGATGTTTTAGCTGATTCAGTTCATTTTAATGTTTTTCTAGTGAACTCGGCATTCACAATTAGAATTGTTAACTTTAGCATAGGTAATGTTGATCCTGGTCAAAATCAGATTGCCTTTGGAATTTTTTCCATCGCTTTGTGACAAGTCTCATTTGTTTTGTTTTTTTTTGCATTCTTCTCGTTTGGGTTCTTGGAAAGGGCTGAACTTGATGGGAGTTGGCACATGAACGTTTTATGTATTCTACATAACTATGTAAATAAACTCTTCTTTAACAGAATTCGGTTATACTGACAGAAGAATCTAGGCTGTCAGACGACTTGTTTTATTTAAGAATTATGAGAAGAAACAACAGTTTTATTTTAGTATATATTTTACTTTTTTTCTGTGGTATTGGTACAATACACAAAACATAATACTATTGTGGTGGTATTTATTTGTTTCTTTCATATATATATATCACCAGATACGTACTTATATACACACTTTATATGTCTTTAATATATTTTTTGTCAGCTGCTTCCTACTGATGCAATAAAGCCAGGACATACTAGTACATCCCAGTGGCCATTTGGACCACTGTTTCTGGATATGGTCCAGAACCAATAAGGAAAGGGTTAAGACCTAGACACAGATTTGTTTTCTAAGGCTGTTACAGATCGGTGAGATATAAGTGCTTGTGAGAACATACTGCGATCCATGGTTGACTTACACACGTATTTGCTTTACTAATATTCTGTTAAAAGCTGTTCTGTATTACAGCAAGTGAATGAATAATGCAAAGGTATTTACTATTCAAAGAGAGCGCAAACACACTCTGATACGGCCAGTGATGAATTGCCACATAACTGACATAACTAAATGTGTTATAAACGTAAAAAAACTTTACATTTTCATTTGTGTTATTCGTGGTATAATGTCACTGTAATATAGTACCTTTTATATCCATATTATCATAATCATCTTTTTTACTGCACATTCTATGTGCTGTTTTATGCATGATTGCAAGCTCTTCTGTTTTCAGCATAGTAAATGCTTGTTAGCGTGGATATTACTTCCAGCTCTGTGCCCTGGGGTCTATTTATAGCCAGGGTCATTAGCAATTTATGACCCTGTGAGGCACTATTACTTTGCTTATATGATTGATTCGCTTTACTAATTTGTGGAGGAATGAAAGATATATTTATTTAATATATAAGAATTTTACCTTTATCTGCTGCTTGTATTTAACACACTGATTGTTAAAATGTAGTATAATTCATATCACGTTTTTTCCTAATTTTTCCTTTTAGTGTATTTTGTGTTCTGTCTTATTTTTGTGTATATATATATATATATATATATATATATATATATATATATATATATATATATATATATATGGAATTGTATTAAACTGCCCATTGCATTGGTGCTGTAGTAAATGGAGTCTTCAGTTGAAATTCAATCTGACCTTGAAGAGGAACCATTTTTGGAAACGGAACAGATAATTGTTACTTATCAGAATTGTTGCCGTTTGTGACAGTTACCTTTAGAAGGTGGATTACAGCACTTATATATTTTATTATATTTTTTATGAAAAAACGTTTGTTAAAACCTGCTTACATGCCCATTACATGTAGAGATCATTAGGGTTGAAGTGGACCTATCATCCACCTTTTGCAGTTTTGGAGCTGCTTGTGTGTTTGTTACCATTGTGGTTCCGGAATGTTGGGCGCCCACAATCTTCTTGGTTATTTCTGTCATAGCCGTATGGAATGGAAACTAGTCTTAAAGCGACACTGAGCTTTTTTTGGCTTTTCAAGAAAAAAAAGCTGTTTACATTAAAAGCAATGTTTGTTTAGTTACCTGCCGATGCTCATGTCAGCCTGAAGTAGCCACTGATTGTACAGGAGACAATGATATCTATATCATGCATTTTACTAGTGTTACAGAGACACCAATATATAAAATCACAAAAGAAAAGGAGTTTGAAACTAGGCTACTTTTTTTAACTCTTTGTAAACCATGCCCCGCTAATGAAATGGATACTAAACTCAAAACAGAAGCAACGATAATTTAGCTACTCAGGTCACACTTACCATCCAAGAGGTTTTTAGCGGCACAGAATATCATGGCAAACGTTTGTCTGCAATAAAACCAAACCCTCGACCCAGAAGATCTGTCAGCACGTTATGGCTTCTGCAGAAGTGAATATCCGCGTGTAAGTAAAGGCGCTCTTGCGCGAACAGTTCTGCAAACCTTACTTCTAACATAAAGTTTAGCGCCACTTTCAATTTTCCAGTTATGGTTTCTATTGTATGTAACACAATGCGTAGGTAAATGTTTTTGCTCTTTACCTTTTTTCTTTTTATAATAACAGGTGCACTTTACACCATTGCGCACTTTTATTCTCTGCAGCAACAAACACACACAGGAAAATAAATCTGACCGTGAAGTGGAACCATTTCTGGAAACAAACAGATAATTGTTACTGATCAGAGGAGTTCACGTTGTGATAATTCATTTCAGGACGATACAAAGGCGGTTACATGATGAGTGGAGCTCATTGGTTACGTTTCCAGTAGTGCTCCAGCCCAGCAGGGGGTCAGAGGGAGCACAGCACCATGCATTCACTATTGTTGGCCGCTTGCTGTGAAGTAACGCACCAGAGAAGCTGGCGAGCACACACTTTTATTATTTTACATTTCGGGGGGGTTCGTTTTTATTGCAGGCAAGCGTTTGCTATGATATTCTGTGCCGCTAAAAACCTCTTGGATGGTAAGTGTGACCTGAATAGCTAAATTATTGCTGCTTCTGTTTTGGGTTTAGTGCTTTTAACCACTTCATAACCGGGGCATGGTTTTCAAAGAGTTAAAAAAAACACCAAAAGGTGGCCTAGTTTCAAACTCCTTTTAATTTGTGATATTTTGTTTGGGGTTTTGGTGTTTGTGACTGTATTGCTAGTACAATTACGTGAATGTATAATTGGTAATAGTAGAATACGCTGTGAAAGAGACATTGCAGTATAGTCGCGTAACCAAAGTTTTACTGAGGGTAGTAGGTAAACGGAACAGTCTACCATCACAAGTGGCAAAGGCAGAAATGGGCAGACAAGGTGATTCCTATCTGCCAATAAACTCGGCTTCTATGTTTTCTACAGCGTATGTATTCTTCTTTAGTAGAGCCGTCAGGGATGTTTAACTATGCCTTAATTGTACAGAGTTTTTTACAGTTACTATAGTGATTACGCAACAGCCGTAACTGTTACTTTTCAGAGTCTCACGATTAGGAAGTTACTACGTAATTTCAACATAACCTGATATTTTTAATAACAGTGGATTTTGTGCAACTAAGAAAATCTAGACGGGATTCAGTTTCCATAATTCTCTTACCTGGGTACAGAGACAATAGTATAGACAATGGTATTTGAAGCTATTGTTTAAAGCGAAGTCTTGCCTGTAGTAATGTAACTACTGTATGCACACCGGATGACCTACATTACAAAAAACTACTATTATAATAGGGTGACATATAAGAACCAAGATATCTACCAAGATGTAAGCTTCTGTCCCCTGATGCAAATAACACAAAAGACATGTAATAATAGTAGACATGTGATATAGTTTGGTGTATGATTAAACAATTGTACCAAATAGGTGTGAATGATCATGAATTGAATACTGTATGTAGGTTGAACACACAATTATTAACTAAAACAGTTGTGTAGGAGGAATAAAACTGAGTGAGGAACAGCCAAACTCACTAACAAGGTCATATACCACGGCGAGACTGAGCACAGCAACAAGACATCAGGTAGTTATACCGCACAGGCAGGGCATCTGCCAGGCAGACATGGGTTTCCAGATGTTCTGCCCAATATTTGGCTGCAGCAGAGGGCAGTTTGTTCGCCAAAAAACATGGTGGATGGTCCTTGCAGGTTTGGGGCTGCATTTCGGCAAATGGGGTTGGGATTTGGTCAGAATTATTGGTTTCCTCAATGCTGAGAAGTACAAGCAGATACCTATCCATCATGCAATACCATCAGGGAGGCCCCAATGACCCCAAACATACAGCCAAAGTCATATAAGGACACAAACATGAAAAAGAAGGGAAAAAACAAATATCGTATAATATTGCAAAAACATGGCTCTTTAAATAGAACACTTTAATGCAACCACATTTAAGTTGGAGTGGAAAAGCATTGATGCTGTTTTGAAGGTGGTTACACTAAATACTGTTTTGTTTTACATTTTTCTTCTGGTATTTACATGTCCATATTCAAAACTATTCGTATTTTACAGCATTTTTTCACACCTGCCTAAAATGTATATATGTGTATGTATATATGTATATATCATTTCTAAAAGTAGTACATCCTACCCTCCTACTAGCCGAAGTGCATTTGTTACAATCAGGCTATTTCAATGGAAACCCGAGTCTCGTGTTCCATTTACCAGCTCCTGTCACAGGGGTTTCGTTGTACTTTATTGTTTACAGGAATAAGTAATCTATGACTTCAGAGAGATTTATTGAGGATGACTGTTGAGAGTAAGAATAGCAAAAGCATCCACCAGACCAGATGCAGGGCTCAAATCCAAGCGCACAGCAGTAAAAACTGATTTTTATGCAAACTTTCACTCACTCAAAACAGAATATCAATTATGCTACTCAAGGTTTGTGTTTAAAGGTAAATACACAATATTTTAATGGTAGATTATACTTAATCTATTCTATGTTTTATTGGTATAGGAGGAGAACCCATGCACTTGTGAGCTTATGATCTCTTATGAAGACTTATGATGACTCTGATGTCATAGATTACTTGCTCCTCTAAAATGTGATATATTGTAATAGACACTTTTTTTACTATTAATTCAGAAGTGTACGACTGGGTCATTGGTACTACTTTGTGTACGAGAACGTGATGGATACCTCCTCAATAATCTGTAAATCCACATAGCCGCGGACCAAAAAAAAAGCTACAAAATTGTAACATAAATAGCTATATAGAAAACTCATTTTGCTTTATTTTATAATCAGGCACCCTTGGTGGCCTGCAAACTACTGTTTGAGTTTAATTGCTCTATATAAGTCACAATACCCTATTATTTATATGCCGACATAATGTATATATTGCCTATAATCTCTCAGGTGGTTGATATTTGGCAGTCATAGACTGTTTCACTTATCCTGTACCGGTATAGCAATCTACCTTTTTAAATTGTGCATTAAAGATAGAACTCTGTTTTATACACTTTTTTTACTTTATTCTCGTTTAATAAAACCTTGTGCTTGTGCTTTTTTGTTGGGCAATACATATTTTATTATTTATTAAATGTATAGCTTACATAAAATGAGGTTTGTGTCTGAATTTAGTTCAACTAGTATTATCTCCTGATTTCCCTATGCTGAAGCTTATTTAGATTATAGAAGTGTTAAATATAGGATTTGGGAAACACGACCAATCAATGTTAAGCCAACAAGGGATTTGAAGGTACCAGAGATCTAAGAAACACGTATGTGTTGTATGAAAGAAACCTTTAGATAAAAAGTATGTCTAACTCATAAACTGTTATTCGAAAAACATACCAAATACTTCCCTGTATCAGAGCCCTTTGCGTGATAACCGTCCTTCGGATGAAGCTGATGGCAGCATGCTTCCTCTTGGCTAACTGAAGGTCTACAACCTCACACCAGATATGGAGAGGTGATACAGGAGTTATGTCAAAACTAAGAGTGGGAAATGCTTTGATTGACAGATTCAATGGCTTGGATTAAGCATTGTTTTAAAAAAAAATACAAAAGCGAAGCACATCCTAACAAGCATATAAATACATATTTTGGGGTGCGGATTGAATGCCCAATATGAAAATACAACAAAGGAAGGAAGCAGCCAGCAGATGCATACTGTTATTATTTATTGATTTATATAGCGCCATCATATTCCACAGCTCTGTACAATGGGTAAACAGGAGTGGCAAAAAGTAGTGCATCACATAACATTTTGGACAGAAAATGGGTAAGGAGAGCCCTTCTGAACCAAGCTTACAATTTACACAAACTATTTAAAACATCTATCTCAAGTATAAGTAAATGACAAAGTACCCTAATGTTAGTGAGTCCTATCTAATTCTAACATGGCTGTATTGCTTACCAGTTTTTGTAGGACAGTCCTCATGTTCGAGCCTCATCCTGCTGTACTGTGTATCTGCCCCACTGTCCCAAGTCTGTGGCCAGTAGGGTTCATGGGCCAGTTGGGGAGATCCCCTTGTCACGTCTAGGAGCAGTAAAATCAGTAGAGATCTGACTGTTGCAGTACAGACCTCCATGGCAGCTCCCAGGTGGTTCATCACCCCGTTCCGCAGCTGGGCATCATGAATTGCTCTTCTGCTATGGTGGGCAGTCGTAGCCTCCAAAGGCCACGCTGCCTCCTGGGTGCAGCCACACTCTCCACACCCATCAATATAGGTGTCTCAATTTGGACACCTGCAGTGTTGGGGGGATGTTTTTAAACAAAGCAAAGACACCCCAGCCATAAGCACTATATGGCTATATGGTGTGGTGGAATGCCCAATATTTATGCTTCTGGTTTTACACATTGTGTATGTGACTGTAGTCATGTTCCTGTTTTCAGCAGTGTGTCTGCCACTTTAATTTTGTATGGGGCAGTAATTTGGCCACTAACGCTCGCTAAACTCTGTTATTAGAAGGACATAAAAAGAAAAGGCTTTCTCCAGTAGAAGTGGAATAAATGAGGTATGAGCTGGCATGCCTTTGTATTCACGCAAAGTTATGCCCACTCAAAGAACTGTATCTGTTCAGCAAAGAATACAGCATTCATAATGCAGCATTCATAAGCTGTTCCATTTTTGTATGAAAACATTTCCTGTGGCATTTTAATCTATCTTTGTAAACATCTTGGTCTCTTCTGTTGCCAGACACGTCAGCTGCCTTCTGTTTGGGAACAGTAGCCGAGATACACATTATGTCACCATTCTAGCAGCAAAAAGAAATGTCAGCCTTATCTGAATCTGGAGTATTTTGCATCTTGGTGTCTTTTGCCTCGGTTCCTTTGTATTTTCGTTCGTGTAAACATTACTGCGCGGCCCCACCGTCACACCCAAACTATGGGACACTGATCGTGATAATGGTGCATTCTGTTTAAATTAAAGATTGCTATTGTTGGGTTGCATAACAAGAATTCATTGTAGCGGATGACGATATCCCCGAAAAATGAGTATATATAAAAAAGAGAGTTCTAGGAAGGCATCCCCACGGCTCAATTACTAAATTGGATTTATTATGGGGATCCGAGCATGGGTGTCCTTGGCACCCTCTGCTATTTGACGTGCTGTACATACTAAGAATTCTACAACGGATTTAAGTGTCAATGGCGACAATGCATTATTTTCTGTTTTATGTGAACTAAAAAAAAAAACAGCATGTACTGCCAGAGTTGGAGTCCTCAGAGGAAGTTCCTTTTGGCTGAACATCATGGAATATTAAAGCTGACATAAGACTGTGATGGCAATGTAATGGTTTATAAATGTTCTGTAAGCACACAATGATAAGCTGTGACATAATCTTATGACATAAGGTATTTTCAGAATGAAAAGTCATTCCAGTGATAAATGGAGCCCATAAACACTAGTGAGATTGGAGTTGGGGAGTAAGTAGAGCCAAGCATCACTGAAAAGCCACCCAGGAGGCACAATTATCTGCTTTGGTTACTGGGCCCCATAAGAGAAGCTCAGAGGGGGTACTTGGGTGTGGGTATGATGTCATACGCTGACACCGAAAGACACTATGATTCGCTCCAAGTAGATGAGAGAAGGGGGAACATATATACCTGCTCTACTGTACCACCTACGAGGTCTGCCTCTGGAATAGGTCACAAGACAGGAGGATATATTGTAGAGCATTTAATGAGTGCTTGAAAATATAAAGAAAATGGAGCAGTCAATTACCCAAGCCCTTAAATATTTATGTATCATTTTTGAGCTTCTCCTAATGTGGTTTTTGATAAGAGTTGGCCTAAATTTATTGTTTATGACCCTTTAAATTATGACTTTTTACATCTCATAGGCCATTTTGCTGATATCCCTGCTTCCTACATCTTGCTTAACTGGATATCATGCTACATTTGTCGGAATTCTTGGATTTAAGCGAGTCATTAGTCATTTTAGTAATCCCAGTGGAATGTCTAGAAAAATAGATATTCCTTCCTTACCAGGCCTTTCGTGATATGTAGTAGCCACAAGTCAGAGGACATAGTCCTGAGGTGGGGAGCTGTATACATTCTTCATCTACATATACAGTTCTCAAAGATTATTGTGGAATATGTCATTATGATGGGGCTTGAATACAGCATTTACAAGCGGTGTCCCCTCAAATATGAGCAGTCCAACACTCAAACACTTAGATGTAACAAGAGAAACATAGAAAGTGACAGCAGACAAGAGTCATGTGGCCCATCTAGTCTGCCCAACCTCTGAATACTTTCAGAAGTATAAGATAACGTTCAGCTCCTGGCCTCATCTTATACCTAGATTAGCCTTATGCCTATACCATGCTTGCTTAAACTACTTCACTGTTTATTAACCTCTACCACTTCTGCCAGAAGGCTATTCCATGCATCCACTATTAACTTTTAAACCTTTGCCTCTCTAGCTTAAGACTAGGTCCTCTTGTTGTGGTAGTATTGTGTAGGGTTTTCTTGAGTCCCTGCTGTATGGAGTATTGAGCAAGACAGTTAAGAGAAAAATGATAGATTTTTTACGCAATTTTCGAATGTTTGTATGTGTAATATCGTGCCTGTAGATATGATACACTCTGAGCTCTTTGAAAAGAGGGATACCAGGAGAGAGAGTAGAAGAGGGGCTGCCTAGCCTAAACAATTCAGCTAATGGATATATGGTATATACATAAGGTGGTCTTCTAATATAAATATATATATTATTAATATTTTTGTTTGGTGTAAGCAACCGTAAGATTTAGTATTTGGAAGAATAACAGATCAGATTTCATTTAGTAGATCACTAGTGTAGATGGAAATATTACAGTGATGCATCTTCAGACTTCCAAAACAATTACCAAAATCCTTTCGGCTCAGATAAGAGGAATGGTGTATTTAATATGTTTGATTACAGTGCACATTCTTCTTACCTGTGAATGCAATGTTTGGTGACGTATGTTTAGTCTAAAATGTGGTATATTGTATTGTCTACAGGACTGTGTCCTGGTTTACATCTGGATTTACAATAATAAGAGCCCAAGCAATCCACAATTACTTGCTTTACTTTAACCGAATACACATTCGCATTCTTAGAAGTCTAGACGGAGTCCAAATATATGACATATGTTAAACTGAAGGTGGCTAACGTTCATCAGAAAGGACCGATAGTGTTATACTTTCCGTAAGAAGAAGGTTATACATTTTTACAATGTATATTATTTGAAAAGACCGTATATTATTGCAGTGTATGTTCAATAAATTGGATATTGTTAGACTGATCCTCTGGTATCACAATCACATTTGTTGCCGTTGATACTTGTTTTGTCTACTTTCACAAGTATACATAAATGTTTATGTGCTTTGACCAAATTTTAAGCTGTCTGAACTGCCCATGAATTTTCTATGTATGTAAACAGGAGACATTTTTTGTTCATCAAATATACATTAAAAAGATACCTTAACATATCAACTTCATGCAGTGGAGTACTGAGAATCATATTTATATTCTCTGTATTGTACTCAGTTTGTAGATTTTGGTATACGGGATACCCCATTAGAGGAATTCTGTAATAAAAAAAAAGACGTTGGTGTTCTTTGACAGACACATGACATGAGCCAATGTCTGGACACTGGAACTCAGATTACCTCGAGGTTAGGCAAACCGTCTGGTCGGGATACCATCGTCTGAAAGGAAGGTTATTTAAGTCATTGGTGGCTGTGGGACATTTAGTGGAATCTCCGTCACAAAGCCCCTTGCTGCCTGTTCCTGAGGCTGATTTGTAAGATCCTACTTTTTTCCTATTACTTATAAACTAATCATCTTCATGTTTTTTTTTGGCCCACGTAATTAATTTCCCTGTTGCCTTTACGGAAATGTCCCAGTATCGTTTACCATCTGCTTCCAAAGAATACCTTAACTACAAAACAGAGGAAGCGTCTATAGAACTCGATAGAACCCACAGGGCCTGCTTTCCCAATTAGTTTTTTGGGGTTTACAACTTTATAATGTTGAAGTGTTTAACCAAACGGATGACATTTTGACCGTGATGTACGAAGAGCAATCCTCTAAATTAAATTGAAGTTTACAGGGTCTCGAGCTGCTGTTTGGAACCCACCTATATGAGGACAAAGAAATAGGAAGAGTTAATGTGATTCTGGTAGCAGTTGAGGTTTAGAACACAAGGTTGAGGCCATTGTGACAGCGTATAATCAGCTGTATTTAGTGAGGTTTTGCATTATAAGAAGTGCTGTATGGCCAGACAGAAAGAAAAGATGTTGAATTAGTAGGATATTCTTTATTGGTTGAATATCGTTTATCGTTTAAAGCATCACATCTTAGCTTTCATTTGCATCATGCATTATTTTTCTGATTAAATCTCTCTGAATAAAGGTTTCTTACATCGGTTCAGTTCGTGTTCAGGATTGATTACTATAGTTTAGTTTTTTACATGCTCCATTTAATACACAATCTCCATGTTTTCCGAATATGATCACAATGCTGCAAGTAAATTCCTGTCTCTGCGGACTTTTGCAATAACTTTTCCTATAAGTTCCCTTTTATGTTTTTGTATAGGTATTGTAAGAAGAGCTAATAAAAGATAATGATAATAGGGGATAATTAAACCATTCATAATATTATAAGTACTGGAAAGAACTTGGTTCTTTATCTCCTGGTGTCAGGAGTGGTGGGTAAATGTGACACAGGCATCGTTTCAGCTGTTTGCTAACCAAAATCAACATTTCGTTTAACAGAATTGTGTGTTTTATTACTTTATTTTATAGCAGATGAGAGCTATCATCGAGTCATCAATTTTAGGTGTCTTCAGGAGACACAAATAACCTTTAACAATTCTGCTTTGTTTTCATAGGAACCGAAAATGTCTATTTCCTTCTATAAAATTGAGGGTTTTTTAAGCTGTAAAATATAAGATATACTGTATATATGAAGGCTACACAGACTTGTTAATAAGCATGCCATATTTTACCAAAACATGTTTGTCGATACTTGTTTTTATTCTGCTCCCATGACTTCATGACTAATTGTTCCAGAAACCCCGTGCGATAATATTACTGTCAATATTAGGTATGGCAACATATCATACTTCTACATCCTGGTTCACATATGAGAACAGAAAAGTGTTACTTTTTACTTTATTATTTTTTTTTTTTCTATTTAGATATAAATGATTGTGATTAATTGTTAGTGTAGAATATATCAAGAATATAACAGAGTTTGCCTACATGTATTTCCCCAACTTCCACAATGCTTAGCTATCCGAATGCTGATTGCTCTTTTTGAAAATACTGCAAGTGTTAAACTGCATTGTGGGCTTCCCCTAATTTATAAAGATATTGTTTGTTGTAGATTTACCCCATACCAGTTCTCCTGGCTATACTCAATAACAGTTTTTTTCCACATACCGTACTTGCTCGATTATAAGACGCCCCGATTATAAGACGACCCCCCAAATCTGAATATTAATTTAGGAAAAAAAGAAAAAGCCTGAATATAAGACGACCCTATAGGAAAAAAGTTTTACCAGTAAATGTTAATTCATCTAAACTATTTTTTTTTATAAAATCTATGATTGAGAAAAATATTTTGGTTTTATTTCCTTCTATTTTCCAACCTGCCCCCCAGTTATGCACATCTGCCCCAGAAAGGCCTATATGCCACCATGCCCCATGATATGCCTTTTAACCCTCTAAATGCCACTGTGCCCCATGATATGCCTTTTAACCCTATATGCCACTGTGCCCCATGATATGCCTTTTGACCCCCTATGTGCCACTCTGCCTCCAGAAATGCCTTATACCCCTATATGCCACTCTGACATTTAGAGGGTTAAAAGGCATATTATGGGGAAGAGTGGCATATAGGGAGGTTTAAGGCATTCAGGAGGCAGAGTGGCATATAGAGGGTTAAAAAGGCATTTTTGGAGGCAGAGTGGCATTAAGGGGGTTAAAAGGCATTTCACAGAGCACTCTGCCTCCAGAAATGCCCCCCATTTAACACCCCGCCCCCCCCCCCCCAACTTACCGGTGCTTCTGACTTCCCTGTCATGTAGCCGGGGCAGCGTGTAGATCCCACGCACTTCCGCTGCAGCCGGAAGGAGGCGTGGCTAGCAGCGGGGGTTGTCTGCGTCCATCACACAGACCTTCCCCGACTGTCAGAGATCAGAGTTCCCCGCACCGGTGCGGGGAACTCTGATATCTGACAGCCGGGGAAGGTCTGCGTGATGGACGCAGACAACCCCCGCTGCTAGCCACGCCTCCTTCCGGCTGCAGTGGAAGTTGTCTACGCGAATCGGGGGATCTGGATCTTAGTCGTCTCATAGTCAGACCTATTTGAGGTCTGATTATAAGACGACCCCGATTATAAGACGAGGGGTATTTTTCAGAGCATTTGCTCTGAAAAAAACCTTGTCTTATAATCGAGCAAATACGGTATTTGTTACCAATTATATACATCAGAATAGTAGTTCTAGATCAAATTTCTCAATGTTTTCCTCCATTTTTAAAACATTTTTTTGCAATTTTTACATCATTGAAGTATTTTCAAGAATAAACACCAAATAATCACTAATCGCTACCATTACTGCATTTATGAATAAGGTGTTACGTGAGTTAGGCTCCAAAGCTTTTGCAGGAATCCTACCTGCATCACGCTGCCACCTTCTGGCCAATTGTGGTAAAGGATTATTTATCATTGCATGACCATAAGGTGAAACTTGCACATCTTTATCTTGGTCTACAGAGCTTACAAAAGTAAAACGTAGTTGTGTAAAACACCTTACAAAATATGTCACCATTAATCAGATATTTTATTCCTGGGGAAACCAATAGGAAGCCTTTGTGGTCAGCCATCACAGAAGAAGAAATGTGCCTAGAGATGAAAAGGCAACACAGAAAAAATTGGAAGAAAACAATTTTTTCGGTTTTTTTTCCAAAGCCATTTTTTCCCTGGAAAAATAGAGTGTGGAATATCTTCTTTACAATGATAAATAGGATGTTATGTTATGGTATTCAAGCCTTCATCACATATCTACATTAAATACCTTGCATGTTCTCTCACCTGAAGACAAGCAAATCTTGGAATAAAATTCAAATTCTGAGAGTGCGATTCCCAAATAATATGCATTTCTGTCTCTAGGGGGCGCTGCAGGGAAAATGGCTTTAGTTTAGTTTGGTTGCGGCTCCATCTTGTTGGTAGACAGAAGTTGATTGGCTCAGTCTTCTTAGTTAGGCTTAATTGTTAAGTAAGAGGTTAAATTTGTCTGAAAAAATTTGTATTTGTATAACCTTTATCTAAATGATTCCTATTATTGTTCTCCCCATCACAGTGTCTGGCCAGTCAATAGATTTTTTCTTTTCCTTCTCTCAGTAAAATGGTGAGACCAGCATTCTGTTCTCACATAGAGTTGAAATGTTCTTATCATATACAGTTTGTAACGAAAAATAAAGTTTTAAAAAGCAAATTTAGTTTATTATTATTATACTGAATAAGCTGTATTTCAAGCATAATACTTTTTTCAATTTGTAAAACTACTCCACACCAATTTTTCTGAAAATTACAATTTTTTCTGGGGAAAAAAATGGGTTTTTCCATGGCTATAAAATTTCTGGAAATTTCACATCTCTAGCCAGACCATACCCTACTCACTAAAAACCTAGACAGTAAATAGGAAGGGAGTTTGTCTCTCGGGTCCTAAGTCTAAGAAGGTCGCGGTCTCTGTGTCTCGCTCAGGAACAGAAGAGCTTGCTGTCGTTTTAGCCGTTTCTATGTCTCTGTATTTCTGTTCTGTGTTCTGCTATATTCTCTGTTATATTGCTGGCTTGGAAGGTTTATCGTCTTTTATGGCAGGTGCCCTTGACAACTAAGGGGTAATCAGCGTTTTTTCACGTGTGTCCTATAAGACCTTACTAGTTACATGCTTTTTTGAGATTTATTGCAGTCTTTAAATATATACTGCTCAAAATAATAAAGGGAACACTAAGATTACACATCCTAGATCTGAATGAATGATCTAATCGTATGACATACTTTCGTCTTTACATAGTTGAATGTGCTGACAACAAAATCACACAAAAATTCTCAATGGAAATCAAATTTATCAACCCATGGAGGTCTGGATATGGAGTCACACTCAAAATCATGGAAAACCACACTACAGGCTGATCCAACTTTGATGTAATGTCCTTAAAACAAATCGCAATGAGGCTCAGTAGTGTGTGTGGCCTCCACGTGCCCGTATGAGCATGCTGGGCTTGCTCCTGATGAGGTTGCGGATGGTCTCCTGAGGGATGTCCTCCAAGACCTGGACTAAAGCATCCGCCAACTCCTGGACAGTCTGTGGTGCAACGTGGCGTTGGTGGATGGAGCGAAACATGATGTCCCAGATGTGCTCAGTCGGATTCAGGTCTGGGGAACGGGCGGGCCAGTCCATAGCATCAATGCCTTCCTCTTGCAGGAACTGCTGACACACCCAGCTAGATGAGGTCTAGCATTGTCTTGTATTAGGAGGAACCCAGGGCCAACCGCACCAGCACATGGTCTCACAAGGGGTCTGAGGATCTCATCTCGGTACCTAATGGCAGTCAGGCTACCTCTGGCAAGCACATGGAGGGCTGTGCGGCCCCCCGAAGAAATGCCACCCCACACCATTACTGACCCACCGCCAAACCGGTCATGCTGGAGGATGTTGCAGGCAGCAGAACGTTCTCCACGGCGTCTCCAGACTCTGTCACGTCTGTCACATGTGCTCAGTGTGAACCTGCTTTCATCTGTGAAGAGCACAGGGCGCCAGTGGCGAAAATGCCAATCCTGGTGTTCTCTGGCAAATGCCAAACGTCCTGCACGGTGTTGGGCTGTAAGCACAACCCCCACCTGTGGACGTTGGGCCCTCATACCACCCTCATGGAGTCTGTTTCTGACCGTTTGAGTGGACACATGCACATTTGTGGCCTGCTCGAGGTCATTTTGCAGGGCTCTGGCAGTGCTCCTCCTGCTCCTCCTTGCACAAAGGCGGAGGTAGCGGTCCTGCTGCTGGATTGTTGCCCTCCTACAGCCTCCTCCACATCCTCCATACCTGTCTCCTGGTAGCGCCTCAATGCTCTGGACACAACGCTGACAGACACAGCAAACCTTCTTGCCACAGCTCGCATTGATGTGCCATCCTGGATGAGCTGCACTACCTGAGCCACTTGTGTGAAAGCACTGCCAGCATTCAGAAGTGACCAAAACATCAGCCAGGAAGCATAGGAACTGAGAAGTGGTCTGTGGTCACCACCTGCAGAACCACTCCTTTATTGGGGGTGTCTTGCTAATTGCCTATAATTTCCACCTGTTGTCTGTTCCATTTGCACAACAGCATGTGAAATTGATTGTCCATCAGTGTTGCTTCCTGAGTGGACAGTGTGATTGAAGTGTGATTGACTTCAAGTTACATTGTGTTGTTTAAGTGTTCCCTTTATTATTTTGAGCAGTGTATTTTGTTGCTAGTGGAGTTAAAATAGTGTCATTCCTGGCAGTGAACCGGTTTGTTTGTACTATACAAGTCCACGCTTGAGTGTAAGAGAGAAGAATTTCTGGAAGGTTTGCCTATGGATTTTCTTGCCTTTGAGAAAGCCTTGAGGAATGTGGTCAGTTCTGTTCATTCTTTCTCCTTTCTGTCCCTCTGTCTGTCTCCACATTCATGGCACACATCTGGGCTCATCCTCCAGAGCCACAAGACGTTAGTAGGGCTTAGTATTGTCACGATGCTGCCGAGGAACATCTGGTAGACTGGTACAGGTTTGTCTAATCCAGGACACATTAGGCAGACGTTTAATTTCCTTAATGGATTAAATTTGAATTTGTGCGCCATAGTGTGTACTATAGAAACTATAATAACATATTTATACTGTATCTACATGTTAAATTTGTCAATTTAAACATTGCATTACAGGCCAGCAGAAACTCATTCATAGTACATATGCCAAAGGGATGTAAAAAATATTATAGGAACGTTATAATGTGCCAGACAACCTCACCAATAAGAATGCATATTAAAGGAATGTTTGAGTATTTTTTAATATGCATTCTTTAAAAATTAAAAGGTATTTTCCTTAGAGAGAAGCTGGAGCTAAGGAACTCTATGCTCCAACAATACTCGCCCCTGATTGGCTGCACATTTACATGGGGGCAGATGATCTGTCAGCTATTATATGCATTAAAGTGTATGCGATGAAATGTCCCTTTAAATTAAAAAAAATTAGGACATTTAAATTGTGTCCACAAAACATGATTTTAAAAAAAAAATATTTATCTCAACAAAATTAAGTAACCTTTAAAGTAACTAAATGAATTATTTAGCATGTGCTTACCTATCGGTCAACAGCTACCAATATCTGCTTTGGTTCATTAACGTGATGAAAACTATTACACAAAAGTTATGTATTAAAGATCACAATGTTTGTTTCTATCAAAACATGGGAATTATATGTATTTATTCCTTAAAGGCCATCATTCAAATGAAAAATATTTTTAAAGAGGAACCTTTATTAAATATAACCGTTTTATGCCTGTAACTTTGTGCTGATGCTTTTTTCAAAGTTTTCACTTTTTTTGCATAAGGTAAATGTGGTACAGTAACCATGGAAACCAGAGGACAGTCTCCAAAGAATTCTCTATATTTAGCACTTTTACAGAGAACTGCTCTATATAAGGTTCATAATATCTGACATCGCAGTATATGTAGTGGGGGCTTTGTTAATTAAGTCCCATTTTTAGCCGGCACTTTAGCCCTGGCTGGGGACACACATCTTGTCTTTTCCATTTGATGACGTATACGATAACAATACAGAATACATGTATTTAGTCTCCATTATGTGGGCTTTTAGTGGAATTTGGAAGGAACTCTTGAGTAAAGTTCAGATAAAATTAGTCATAGGGCTCTATTTACTAAAGGGAGAGTTGTCAGGAGACAATGACTTAAAAGAGAACTCAGCAGGGCCTGAATCCTGTGGGTTTCATCTGCCATATTTATGACACAAGTAACGGCTGAAATTTCCAGACCCCTACCTGTTCTGGGGGTCCCAAGGCTGTGCTTCTGTGTTTCCTATTGTCCATTTTCACAGCAGCAAAGCCTATTGGAAGTCCTAATGGGAATACTGGTCTGTTACATGTGAAAAGTAAATGCCTTCAAATCACTTACCCCTTCCTCTAAATGTCATGTCTGTCAAGAAGCATTCGCCACATCATTATAAATTAACAGCTGTCCTGGAAAAGAATTAGAAAGTGCATTAACAGCACTGCTGTGATTACATGGTTTTAAATCTACGACCCTTTGTAAATTTACATTAATGGCCCTCTTACTGTTAATACTTTGGCTTTGCAAGAATATAATGTACATCTCTCAGAAAACCACATCATCCAGTATTAAAAATCATCATGTAGTCTGCCCAAGAATATTCTCCTCTTTTCCATCATTGGTAAATTTATAATAAATCATTAAAAATGACAGAAAATGCATTCTTAAATTTAAAATACTTACTTTTTAAAACCTACTTTAAAGCAGCCAGCTTAAAAGACATAACACAGTTTCAGACAAATTGGACAAAAGACAACACCTAAAAATAAACGTGATAAACAACCAGGTGGTTTTTAGCTGCTCCAAGTTTCCATGTCAGCTGATACAGAGAAAAACGTTCCCAGAAAATATTACAATCTGACCATCTGCACAGAAAATGTATCACTGTTCCTTTGAACAAAGGACGAGCGAGCAGAGTGTAATAATAAAACACAACAAACTATTGTCGTTAATCCTAACAACGAGGCTGAAAAGAATATTTCTGGCTACATACGTTATTTACACCTATAAGTGACCAAAATCAGAACTTGAGTTCTGTGGATTGACTGTTAATATTTTGGTTGCTTGGATAATTCATTTAGTACTGTGGTACCAACGTTTGGTCCTCAAGATTTGTAGGATCTGTTGTTCCTGACTGAGCTTTTGTTCAGTGGGATTTACAAACTGGATCATCGAGCTGCCTGTCTTTACACAATCAGATACTGAAAACCTACGGGTTTGTTCATTACCACCTTAGTGCTCAAATTATTATTTTATTCATTTAATATGGTTCTGATGAACCCCCAAGCCAGCTCAGTTCAAAACATGTTCATGAATATAGTTAACCCAACAAAGATTCCTTGACCATACCTCTGGGACAGCTCTGTGGCCAATGGACCATGTACTGGCCTCAGTTATTTCACTTCAGACACTTTATACTTTGTATTTTCATTTACATTTTTATTTATTAAAGAACGTCAACTGATAGGGTCAGGCATTTCCATTTTTCAATGTTTACAATGCTTCAGTGTTCCCCTGTTATGATAAAAATATTGCAGTTGATCTTGGCTTCAGTATAGAGAACTTTTAACGATACATGTAGAACCTTTTGCCCTTTACTTGGTGGTTGGTAGTTCTTTATGTGCCGATGAATCTCATGCCACCTGGAAAATTTGTGAAGATGACCCAAAGAAACATTGGGCGCATGCCACACACCATTCTCAACGACGACTGGCTTGATGTGCGCGCTACTCGCCAAAAAAGAAAAAAAAAAAGATAGCAAGAATACAGCCACTGGTGAAATTCTGCATAGGTGCATCAAGCCTCTGGCGCCACCTATGGGCACAGCTGAAATTGCACCTAATAAAGAGTGCCAAAACAATTTAACCCTTTCATTATCTACCACACATAACATGTGGTTATCAAAGCCCAGATCCCATATGGCTAATCTACACTATCTCATGTAGTAGCCTAGTTTGACTACTTGTTAACATCGTAACTAGAGTAAAAAACTAGGAGTGAAGACAAACTGCCTGTTGATCTATTGTGGGATTGACTAGCTAGTCCAAATCTTGCTAATATTCAGGGATCAGTTGCTGTGATATCAAATACATGTGTTTTTTATGTTTTTAAATTTAATATATGGGCTGAATAGCTTCTTGACACAATTCTCAGCACCCTCAGAATGATGATGAAAGTGATGAGAGTTTTATCCCTCAAAAGAGGTGGAAAATGGTTACTGTGCTTGTATAAATGTATATTTTCTCTGTCTTCTCTGTGTCTAGCCCGCAGTGTGTGGTACTGTCACCTACGTGGCCAATGTACCTGTATATTTTCTACATGGCTAGATTTGCTAACGGAGAAAGTACTTTTAGGAAAAGTTCAAACTTTTCATTACATTTACTATTTGGTTTGGAATGCATGGGGAAAAATTATTATTTGTATTGCTTTATTTTGTATTTTTACTACCATATCGGGATGGCCTGCGGAGCTTGCCTTTAAGTAGTTACTGATGAATAACTTAACTTGCCCTGAAAAATAATATATAGTTTGTTCTCCTTAGATAAAGTGTAAGCTGTTTATACGGTTGTCACCTAAATACAACAATATTCCCAAGCTATCCCTTGGCACTCAAATTGTTGAAGCGTTTACTATCTAGAACAACATAAGTAATATACATCAGTAAGCATGTTGATCATCAACAAGTCAAGATAACTTTTTCATTTGCGCCCTATTTACGGCGGAACTGTTCATATACCTTGCAAGGCTTTCAATCATAGTGAGGTCACATATTTCATCACGCTACAAGTTGGATGCGTACAGTAACTTATGGAACTTCAGCTGTGCGGTGAGGTTTTTAAACAGCCATGGGAGGAGCGTCCAGGAAGGAGAGAGCATTCTGCACGGTCTAATGATGTAGTATACAGCTGTGCACACTACAGGTCGGAATCGAAAGAGACGGACTAGCTGAGTGGATAATAACTTTTTCAGCGCAGGAAGTGCTATTGATTTCTAAGAAGATTTTACACATCAGGGAATGGAAAAAAAAATATTCTTTTAAAGGTACTCGTAATTAAATCAGCTGCGTTAGATCTGTTTATTTCTATAGTGCATTCTAGGAACATATTTGCTAAAATAACTGATTTATTATTACAATAATTATTCTATTTGTTGCAGACCATGGAGTCGCTGCTTAATTCGTTTGATTAACCCTATAGTCGTTGGTACCCACAAATAATTGTGAAGGATTAAACTTTAAGAATTTGGGTCTACAATTTATAACATCATTTATACCATAGCGTAAAGGGAAAATCTAAGGGCAAACAGAGAAATAGGAAAGTAGAATCATAGCTGTCTATTTTTTTATATTTAATATGAAATGAAATTCATTTTTATACAGTTTGATATATCTAACCGTTACACTGGAAAGAACTATTAAGTATTCTAAAATGTAATTATCGTTCTTAGACTTCCCTCTTCTTTATGGACAACTGTTATTCTGGGATACAAAGATATTTTTTCCCCTAAAGTGATTGCTATTTTCAAAGGTCTTCAGCCTTTTATTATATGAATATATATATATATATATATATATATATATATTGCAATTTTTCTCTCATTTTAAATCACAAACAATTACAAACAACACTTATGATCAGTTGTTTATTTAATATTCTGTAATATTTTGAAATTGTTAAAAGCACATTTTGATATAAATCATGTACCAAATATTTTATTAATCAAGTGAGTTTGTACTTAAGCACTTACCAAAAGCACCATTTTGCATTATATACGCACATAGCAGCTTACTAAATTTCTAGTTGTTCATTGTATATTTAGCGATCACGCAGACGACGAAGCCGTTGGCTACAACATATTAAATGTACACAACATCTTTGCAGTGTGGATAAATTGCAGAAGTTGCATTTTTCAGAGTTGATTTATTTTACGTGATAATTGTTGTAATTTAACAATAATTTAATGGAGTTCATTACTTGTAAAATACAATTGTTATGTATGAGTATATTGATCAAGTAATTATATATATATATATAAAACCACTTTATTGATAAATGCTTAGATGGAAAATCTTGGATGTCATCTCTGAGAAGAGTTAAATATTTAGTTAACATGACGTAGAAGATAAATATAGCTTACAATAGTCTTAGTGCATATTCCTTTGAACGAGCCAGAAGTTTAAGAAAGTTGGCTGTAAACTCAAGGAAGAAAAAAAACAATGTTATTACCCAATATGGATGACAAAACATTGTAGCATGTGTGGGAAAATGGATCACATCCAATGTCTGGAATTATTTATCTTTTGGTAAAGTCATAAGGATGACTGGTTTATGTATTTTACTAAAATTCCTGCTGATTACTTATATTTACTTGTACACTGGGGAAATTAGAGAATAAATATTTCTGCTTACAAATCAAAACTATACAGGAAATTAATGTATAGGCACTAAATAAGAGCAATTGAGTTCCATGGCTTCCTAGTTTTAAGTGGCTCGCACAATCGCTTAAGTTGATTTCTACAAATTTAATTTCAAAGAATGTTGTAGATGTAATAACACCATAGGATGCATCCAAATTCATTGTTTTTTTGGCTTGGATGTGGAGTAGATTGCTAGATTTCAGTACGCCATTGGGCACTGTCCTTCAATAAATACATTGCAGTGTTTGGATGTTAAAATTGTTGCATGGAGAAGCTGAGTGACAGGAGGCAGAAAAAGTTACGGTGAATAATCAGAGCTGAGCCTTGTCACCAGTGAGGTATATCAGGGATCAGTACACATTCTTTTAAATATCAAAGGTAAGGTATGCCTTTTCTGAAGATAACTCAAAGGTCTGCAGTAGGGTAGACACTCATGATGGAGTAATCCAAATGACTTATTATTTAAGTAAATTAGAAGAAAGGTCAAGAATGTGGCAGCTGCAGTTTAATGTAGATAAGTGTAAAATAATGCACTTGGGACAAAATACTATCAGCGACAACAGACGTGTAAGCAGACAATGCGGCAAATCAGACAGGCTCTTGAATTTAGCTAGAGGCATTGGTAGCAGGAGGGGAAGGTGGTTCTGCCACTTTACAGATCTCTGCTAGGACATCATCTAGACTATTGTGTGTGGTTCTAGAGGCCTTGTCTCCAGAGGGATGCTGAAATTCTGGAAAGAGTTCAGAGCAGGGATACTAGAACAGTGAATGGTTTGCAGGATAAAAACTATCGGCAAAGACTAAAGGATCTCAATATGTATATCATGGAGGAGAGAAGAGTGAGACATGGCATAAAAACATTTAACTACATAGGGGGATTTAACAGTGTACAGGAGAAGAACATGTAGGACAAGAAGTTATCATCTAAAACTAGAGGATCAGATGCTTTGGTGTAATGTAAGGAAGTGGGTGGAACATAAGTAGAAATCAAACACCAGAGACTGTAGATTTATAATACAGTAAGTTTTCCAAGGTTTCAGTTGTCAAGGATGACCACCTTCTCCCTCTCAGCACCACCTGCCTGCAGAGGATGGACAGGTGAGAGCATTGAAACCACCAGTTTACATAGAATGCTGTTCTAACACAGCAACAATACTTATGGTAAACTTATATATAAATGACGTTCCTGTATGTTACTATGTATCTTGGTGTATTTATTTCCAAACATCTACATTATGTCTTATAGCAAAAGAATATGGTTCCTATCTCATGGTTTATATTTTATTTGTACTTCAGAGATATGAAGATTCCAAACAAGCAGCGGTGTATTAGGCCAGCTAGAACTAAGGTGACAAGTCTGTGTGAGGCAGCAGCATCTGCCCTATTGAGCTGTTACAGGCCTCTGAAGGATCTGTCTCATCCACATTGCGCAACCTTCAGAAACAGAGGACCCCCGCAAGGGATGGGCAATTGTAGTGGCTGCACTTGGTCTGCATAAATACATGTGTGTTATAAAATTGGTGATATGAATAGATTAAGGTTTTGTACTAATTTGTCCTTTATTGCCCCATGATCTCCATTTAATTTCCATCTGATTGCACACAATTCTCAATTCTAGACTGTAAGGTCATTTCTAGATTGTAAAATGGTTTGAGCTGGGCCCTCTGTAGGTTAAAAATTATTATATGATGGAGTACTTTTTATATTCCGTGTGTCTATTGTACAGCTCTGTAGAATTTGAAGGTGCTAGATACATCAATAAATAATAACTTTCTCTTTCTTTGCCACTGCTGTAGGGATTCTCTGAACATTTTTGCCTCCTCCCCTCCCCCTCTCCAAAGCGTTGGCGAGATCTCGCACACCCTGGCGCATAGCACTACAACCTGTCATCATGGAAAGTGTAGCATTGTTGCAGCAGCCCCCATAATGACTTTTAGTGAAGTCAGCTCTCAAGACTTTCCAGTGCCAGTAACACTATGGAGCCATATCTGAAACGGCTCCAATTATGATTATATTCTTCTCAAGTAATTATCACTTGTTGAAATGTTTTCAGGGAATTTCTCTTGTTCTGCTGGCACCATAAAGCTAGACAGTCAGTAGGCGACAGGAGTGGGATATATGGATTCTAAAAAAATTCAAGGAATTTTCTTTTTACTTGATTGGTTATATTAAAAACTCATTTACGATAACTTTATGATCTTTTGTGTGTTTATGACATTTAAAAGGAACCCTCTGACCAAAAAAGTAGCATAGTTACATAAAGCAAAAAAAGAAACACACATAAATATTGCTTCAATCCATACATCGAGATTAAAAAGGAGTTTAAGATTTAGTAGCCCGGCCATTCTTGTCATCTTGTCATGTTAACCGCTTGAAAATACATAACTCCCAACAGTCCTAGTTTTCCAACTAGTCTCAAGTGTCCACTTTTGCTCATGTGGACATGCCGCTATAAGTAAATAAAAACAAAGATAAGATTGGAACACGTGGGAAAACTGTGTAAGCTCACAAAAACTGGGTCCACCTTACAAATTCTTCTAAAAAGGGCAATCAAACTTGAACCCAGATGTGGGAATGTGGTGGGACCACGTAACATCATGTTAGGGGACCGCCTTCTCGCACAGTGTGTGTCAGCAGCTAGAAGGAAGGCTCCAGGCAAAATAAGGGGTAAGGGAGTGATTAAGAGAGTGTGAGGGTAAGGGAGTTAGGTAGAGAAGGAATGAGTATGTATGTGTATTAACATAAACAATGGAGTCCAGAGCATGTATGTAAAACAAAAATGTACTTAAAGTGAGGCACTGCCTTTTTTCAGTTATCAATGCATGTGCTGCACTGCAATCATCAGGTCATTTCCACCACAACACACTAAACACTCAAAAGAAGCTCAAAAGTCGAACTGACATGCTGGCGTCATGCTGTTATGTATCCGTTCACTCGAAGCGAGCGTACCTAAACAAGGGAACAGTTGCACGTTAGCTGTGTCCTTATTCGCAAGTGCCCTTAAAGTGAGCATGTCTGTATGTGTTAGCATCAGTGTGTATGTGTAGGTGTACGTTAGAGGGAGTGTGTTAGCATGAGTGTGTTAGAGAATGAGAATGTGTAAGTGTGTGTTAGCGAGTGTACGTTTGTGTAAGTGTGATAATGTGTATATAAATATGTGTGCTATTGTATATGTTACTTACCACGGGGAGGAAGCAGCCAATGGAGCCAGCCCTCCCCTGTCCTTCTGTTCCTGGACCTCTTACCGTGTCAAATTTAATGTTATTGGTAATTTTGTATTCTCCATTTTGTAATACCATTGTGGAAACTCCTGGTGCTCCGTAATGTAATATAAATATTGTATACAATACTTGCCAATCTTTAGACAAGTCACTTCCAGTGAAAAATCTGAACCACAAAATGTCAGTTTGACATAGGATTGTGTGGGGTTTTTTGCATTTTTGTATACATATACATTAAGAGCTTCTCATTCTGTGTACTTACTCATCATCAGAGTGTATTTGTAGTTGCCAAAAGAGACTGTAAAGAGTGCATTATGGGAACATGCATCCCTAAGAAACAGATTTGTAAACATATAACATCTTATATCAAATGTGTTAAAAGCGGACCCATGGCAGAAATAGAATAAAGGTACAATTTAGGATTAAAACCATAAAAAAAAATTACTAATGTAGAAATGTAAATATAGGATTATATTGCACAACAAAAAGCAATTTCTAAAATTACGATGGGAAAGACAAAGTCTAAATTAGTATTGGAATTATCTTTTTTGTGAATTTTTTGAACGTTTATCTTATTTGGCCAATGCTTGTGGAAAGCAAACATGCTTATGATGCAAATTTCAGGAACCAAGACTATTATAGAACACTGATCGTTTGGACATGTGAAAGACATTAAATGGTTTTACCACAATATATCTTCACCAAGAAGGTGGTAGAGGAATGGTAAAGCCTTCCAGCAGAAGTGGTAAAGGTTAAAGCAGTGACGGGATTTAAACACATGGAATAGGTTTAAGGTCCCAATACAGTTTGATGTTTTTAATAGCAGTTACAATATGTGAGGCTATTATAGTAGGTAGATGTGCGTCATCAATGTAAACCTTCCAACCTCCGTTCCAGACAGTTACTAAAAGACATGGAACCTCCAGCTTTGGTCGTGCCCCCGGTTTCCCCACTGTGCCCCTGTTTACCTGTGTCTTTGGGCAGTTGCTCTTGGATAGTTTTACCCTGTTATATACTCTATACATGCTATAAGATAGATACTTTTTTCATATGTGCGCTTTAAGGATGATGAGAGGTGACCAGTTGACCATGGTAGGACTTCATACTCAGCTAGCTTGCACTGCCAAAGGAACAAAACTCAGTAGATTGAGTTCTAGGTAAATCCCATTAGTTTTAGTAGACGTATTTCTCTATTTGATTTTTTTCTACTAAACGACTCAGTGTCTCACAGCCTGGGTGTTAGACAGGAGGATTAGTTTTAAACTTCCTATCCGGATCAAGTTTGCAAATCCATTTAAATACTGATAGGAATTATTAAAGCACTTACCATGTAATTGAAGGGAATAGTACTTTTCCATTTCTGTAATATTCACTGTGTACTTTTTGTGGATAAATAGTATATTGTTAAATGTAGTTGTTCCTGCAGTCCATACGGTTCTTTGCGGTCTCATTCCAGCTGTGTTACCAAGAGTAACAAACCCCTTATTAACATTCTTCCATCCCTCTGTTTCTTGCTTTGTGGTGATTAACTAAAATAATGAAGTATGTCTCAAACATCCAATTATGACACAATAGTTTGGAAATTGTTTTTCAAATATCAGTTACAGAATACACTAAGTGGCAGAACAGCGGGAGCGCAGCTGCCAAAGTATTGTAGAAGTGTGTAGTCCCCTTGGGCAACTCAATAAAATTACCACCCAACCTTCGCTGAGTACAGTGTAAAATTACAATCACGTTGTGTAATGCTAGAAATATCCCTGTCAAAAGAACGTTGCAACAATGCATTTAAAGGGACCTTTTTTATTATTATTATTATTGTTTTTATTTTCTTTTTATTAAAAAATGCAAAAAAAAATGTTTTTGCAAATAGATACATGAAATGGAAAGTGTATAATTTGCATAAATTCAACAACAATTTAGTTGGGGAATATTAGTCAGGAAACTAATATTCTTTGAAAAAGAAAGTGCAGTGGTATGACCCTGCCTTGGCTCAATGTATTAATCTCTGCTTTTAAGGCTCAAACCTCAGCAAGACAACGGGCTGATCGTCGCAATGGGAATACTTAAAACTTACAGAACTGCCGTTTAGTGGGCACAAGGGACAGCAGCTGTTGGGCCCCTAAGATAGGCCTGGCCCTTATGGACAGTGTCAACTTACGTTACATATATCCCAAGGCATACTCTTATAGAGTAGGAATATATATTAGAAGTACTTGGTTGCATTAGAGTTATAATTGAGATACGAATTTGGAAAATTTGGGGATAAACATGACTTTAAATCAACATTACTGTGCAAATCCCATTGGCTTCTTTGGGCTAAATACAGAAGCAAAATGTTGTACTTAATAACTCCAAATAATATCGCATTAGGCCTTGTATGTGTGCCTCAGCAGCATAATTTGTAACAGATGCTCAGGTTCATTTATAGTAACCTAAAAGTGTAATCCTATAAACTGACTGACACATTATTAAACTTGGAGGGCCGATGTGTTCTTTAAAACTGCCAGCCTATCCGAACTCTGGTTTTTTCTTCTTCTTTTTGAATAAGAACTGTATGTGCTCTTCTATCTTGCAAGGGTAACGGAGGCCACGGCATTAAACTTTGGTATAAGTAAATAGAATTTAATGAACTGAAGTGGATACTTTCCAATAAAAGCCTTCAGCCAAAAGAAGATTGTTCATGTTGGCCAAGCTAACTATTGTTAAGATGTCTTGTGGAAAGTTAAAAGATCTTTCTGCTCTGATCATGTTTATACTAGCATGATGCTGCTGTGGTTTGTATCCACATTTACACACTGTTAAACAATCTTCAATTTTCCCTACTGTATTTAACAAACTATCCCTGCCGTTAACCCCTCGGCAATTTCCATTACATATGCTGGGCCAAAGAAGAAAGCGGGATTATGTCAATACAAACGAAAGCGGAGCAGAGAAGGACTTGTTTGTGTAAATTGTGCAACAACAACAAAAAATCATGTGTGCTTGTCTATGTGTATATAATGAACTAATATGGCAATTCATTTATTTGGATTGGGATTTTGTATTGAAGTCGCCTGATTTTATGGATAGCTCTTATTACTAAATTAATGATTTTCTAACATGGATGGTACCAGGTCACCTAGAACCCTCGCTTACTGATCTATGATCTAATGGATGTTGAGGAGCATACCTGAAAATCCAGCTGAGTTGCATCAAAACACACTGATAGCTTTTTAATAGTATGCCTGGCCAAGTTGTCCTTGGATGACATGATTGTCCATAAAGGAACCAGATCATTCCTCTGGCATGACTCTGTTACAGCTGGTGCAAGGACTAAGATGCTTTGGACTCAACCCTGCATGGGAAACAATTCATGCCAGTCCAGAATGCCCTCCATATGTGCATGGGCAGTAGTAGGTAACTTTAGTTACCATGGCTGGCAAATTGAAAGGCAGATTGTGATGACAATCATTTAAAAATGGAATACCATAGGTTGTGTGTCAATGTCCAGAAGTCTTAATATAATACATAACTTGTCTGTTCCAAAAGAGACGGCGATTTCTTTATACACCAAAAACGTGGAAGCTAATGTCATATATTTATGTTCTTCTTTGTAGAACTTGAAGCAAAAGAAGCTTGTGACTGGTTAAGAGCCGCCGGATTTCCTCAATATGCTCAACTCTATGAAGGTAACACCACTGGTTCTAAACATACTTACTGCTACGGCATATCCACTGAAAGCATGCCACTGCCTTGCCGTGTTTACCCCACCACTGTGGTACTCAATGAGTTAAGCTGTGACATCACCAGATTCCATTCATCTATACTTACATATTGAATTCTATTAATTTACTTACATGGAAACGAGATATTTATGATCTTCAAAGCCATAATTATAATAGGTTTTTAAAACGCAGCCGAGTCTATTCATCAGGACCACCCAATGTTTTATAAATAGTAGAATTAAATTATGTGTGTAGAATTAAATTATTTATGTAATCCCCCAAACAGAGTATTATTTAGTTCTACTGTCTATACTGATGCAGCAGGTGTTGAAAGTGCCATGGAGTTTTTCATTTAATAATGTGTCTTTTGTGTCAAATTTTACTTCGATATTTCAAAACCTGGCAGTATAACCTTTTTTACTTCTCTGCATATTGATATTATAAGTTAATTTATTATCAAACAGCCCCACCACTGAACAAATTCACAGATATGCTTGATGACTGCTGCAAAATGCCCCTAACCCCATCCATGTTCAACTCATTGTAATGAGGAGATCGGGTGGAGGTATAAATGCAGAGGTTTACCTAATCTGTGCAATCTTGTTTTGTTACAAGGAGATTAGAAAGCCAATTAAGAAACAAATGACAGTTTTTAATTCAATAAATGCAAAGCCAATAACCAAACCTAAATAAAGGTTTGATATCTTGTGTAGATATATATATATATATATATATATATATATTATTATATATTATTATATTTATTATTATATTATTATTAGATTTTACATTTTTTTAATTACATTTTTTCGTTTTGTGTTCTGCTTTGTAAATTTCTCTGGTTTAATCTGAATTAATTGGAATAATTGCCACTTTTTTATATTATGCTATATTATCTTCTATTCCAAATGTCCTCCTCATATTGTAATACATTGTACACAGTGTATATCTCATCTCTCCTAATGCTACTGTGTCAGTATTTTGTACTTTGCCTGCGCATGTTATAATTGAGATCATCCATCTAGTACATTTTAGTACAAGATACGAAAGGCCTTGAAGAATGCTTTGTATTTCCATCCTTAAGGTGGCGTTTGACATATTGGTGCATCATATTACAATAAAAGTTTGGCATCTATAGCGTTCCACTGTTTTAATCAATAGCATATCATATATCAATATCAATATCATAGTTGTGTATTGGTGTTGAACATGAAGTATGTTTATTATTAGGCTATACATAGCTAATAAAATAAGGTTATTCATGCCGTCAGAGCTTGACAGTGGGGCATAACCCCAGGCAATTGGGATGCATGTGTTCAAACTGAGATATCCAAAAAGTGTGGCCTGTTCCTGACCCTCGAGAGGTGCTTATTATGTATCGGAACCATTGTAGGGAATTATATAAAAAGCTATTCCGGTGGAAAATGAAATAGTATTGCGTGTAAGAATCACTGTTCATTCATGCTCCCTGCTGTCATGTATTTTTCCTGGCTGTTTCTGGAGTTGGATAGTTTTCACTTTATGTGACTTGGACACATTTCTTCCTCCAGATTCTCAGTTTCCAATTGATATTGCATCTGTGAAGAGAGATCATGATTTTCTTGACCGAGATCATGTAGAACCACTTTGCAGGTAACGCATAGCTTTATATGTTAAATATATCTTTGAAATGTAAATATGCACACACATTTATAGAGGGGAAATATATATACGATCAGGTTTAAGTTGTGCTCAGTGCAGTGGCGACTCTAGAAACAATATATAGGGGGGGCACACAAGATACCACAGTCAAGCTGGGGGGCATTCATAATTTCCACCATTAAATCATACCACTGAGAAAATATATATATATTGCCAAAAGTAATGTGCTATGGAATGATACTTTTGTTATTGGACTAACATAATACTCATGTCATTCAACATGGGAAGCCTGAAGCCACAATTTAGTACGACTAATCCTTGAAATAAATATTATAGCATAAATAACACAATACCTCAACTTTTCCACTAAATGATTTCAGGGCCTTGAATGTTTTGTCCCCTGAAGTCACTACAACTTCAGGAGGGCATTTTATCTCTGGATAAGTATAAATAATTCCAACTGCCAGGAAACAGATAACCAAACACACACACCAACACGGGCTCTGTCACACCGACACCCAGACACACACACCAGGACAGGCTCTGTCACACCGACACCCAGACACACACACCAGGACAGGCTCTGCCACACTGACACACAAACACACACACCAGGACAGGCTCACACCAGGACAGGCTCTGCCAAACCAATACCCAAACACACACAGGGACAGGCTCTGCCACACCGACACCCAAACACACACACAGGATAGGCTATGCCATACGGACACCCAAACACACACACACCAGGACAGGCTGTGCCGCACCAACACCTATACACGCACACACCCCAGGACAGGCTCTGGTACACTGATAACGAAAAACACACAAACAGCAGGACACAATCTACGTCACTGACATCTACATCAGGATGGATTTTTCACACTGCATTGTTGTTTATACCCAGCCAGCACCCTTTTAGTATAGATTAATGTGGTGCCGCCACACCCTTGTATAATCGCCTCCAGCCACCACTATTTGTATTAATGCCCCCAGCAAGCCCCTCCTTTTATTATTGATTTATGTGATGGCCCATCACATGTACGCATTAGACATGCATTTTTATCTGCATTATGACTTCTCATCTCTTTGAAGTAAAGACTATGATTGAAACATGATTTCAAAATTACAGCTGAACTGGCAGTTTCGTTAATATTAGTTCCTGCTGCCGATATATATAAATATTGGATCCTGCTGCTGATATATATATATATAAATATTAGCCCCAGTTGCCGATATATATTAATATTAGTCCCTGCTGCCTATATATATACATATATATATATATATATATATACATACATATATATATATATATATTAGACCCTGCTGCCGATAGCAGGTATAGATCAACACATTAACACACAAACCCAGCTTTGCATGCATAGATCAATTGAAATTCACTTGTGATCTCAGCACTGAAGGTATATATCAAATCAACAGAATCAGACATACAAATCCTGTATTTGCAGGTATACAATAACAATATATAAAACGTAGCATTGCAGGTATAGATCAAATAAATACATGGAAACAGCATTGCAGGTATTACCGTATTTGCTCGATTATAAGACAACCCTGATTATAAGACGACCCCCCAAAATCTGAATATTAATTTAGGAAAAAAAGAAAAAGCCTGAATATAAGACGACCCTATAGGAAAAAAGTTTCCTATAGTAAATGTTAATTCATGTAAACTATTTTTTTTAATAAAAGCTATGATTGAGAAAAATATTTTGTTTTTAATTCCTTTTATTTTCCAACCTGCCCCCAGTTATGCACATCTGCCCTCAGGCTTGTCACTCTGCCCCATAAATGCCTTAAACCCCTATATGCCACTGGGCCCCATGTAATGCCTTTTAACCCTCTAAATGCCACTGGCCCCCATGATATGCCTTTTAACCCTCTAAATGCCACTGGGCCCCATGATATGCCTTTTAACCCTCTATATGCCACTGTGCCCCATTATATGCCTTTTGACCCCCTATGTGCCACTCTGCCTCCATATATGCCTTATACCCCTATATGCCACTGGCATTTAGGGGGTTAAAAGGCATATTATGGGGCAGAGTGGCATATAGGGAGGTATTAGGCATTTCGGGAGGCAGAGTGGCATATAGAGTGTTAAAAGGCATTTCTGGAGGCAGAGTGGCATTAAGGGGGTTAAAAGGCATTTCATAGAGCACTCTGCCTACAGAAATGCCTTATGCCCCCCATTTAACACCTCCCCCGGTGCTTCTGACTTCCGGTGCTTCTGACTTCTGGTGTGTTGTCCGGGCAGCGTGTCCATCGCGCAGACCTTCCCCGGCTGTCAGAGAGAATTCCCCGGTGAGTGCCATCTTTGCCCTTCCAGAATTACACATCTATGATACACACATACTCATTAACTCATGCTCTCCCTCATTCAGACTATTCATCCACATATTAACTCATGCTCTCCCTCATTCAGGCAATTCATCCACATATTAACGCATGCTCTCCCTCATTCAGACAATTCAGTCACACATTAATGCATACTCTCACGCATTCACACAATGCATCCACACATTAATGCATACTCAATCATTAACATGTACCCCCTCTCCCTCCCTTATCACTTTCTACCCCTTCTGCCTCCCTTATCACATTCTACCCCTTCTCCCTCCCTTATCACATTCTAGACTTGTGTTTGGGTATACTCGTTTAACATGCTAGACTGGGCAGTGAATGTTTTGTCTACGTGTATCAGCACCTTTCGTACAAAACGCACTCATTGCGGGTTTTCTTTAAAGAGCAGCTCCACAGAAAAGTATGTGTATATATATATTTTTTTATTTAACACTAGCAAAGCTTTGCAGTTTATAATACGGGGGAAGTGCAATAAGTGCAGTCATATAATAACTATAGTAATAAGTATAATAGTCATACATACATTTCTATAGGGCTACAATAGGGATGAATACACTAGGAAAGTAGGTTACTGTCCAGAAGAGTTTACAGTTTAAGCAGACCCTTGTAGTCTATGTATTTCGGAGAGAAGTGGAATGCTGGTATATGACAACTTATCCTAGTGCCCGACTTAATTCACACTTACCGAGATCACAAATCTGATCGTTAAGCAGCAGCACTGCAGAGCAAGTATGGGGCATGTGTTGGGTGTCACTTGCCCCTGACCTGTATACCCCCTAGTGCTCTGTATAGCATACGAGTGATTGTAACTACATACTGAATGGTGTCATGCAGCTTTACACACATGCCTTTTCTGTCCACTTAATGGGAATACACTGGCTACTACAATATGTACAGATCACCTCCATAACACTTTAAGGTTTTTACAAGTCTATGGGACTAGAACAGTCCCATAGAACCCAATCTAGAACAGACATTAAAAACTATGAATAATGAAAACTATTAATTATTATGAAATCATTGGCCAGATTAGTTGCACATTGATGCCACATTAACTTCTCCAAGAGCCACTGGGAAATTCCAAATGACCTAGAATTGATTTCATTGAAGCATTTATCATTGGAACGTGCAGCACTGGATTATGTTTTTACTTACAAGTAAAATTTGCTTAATGCTAATTTAGATAAACCTGATTGCCAGTGGATTATATCGTCAATGTAGGAGAATACCCCAAGCAGGAAAATGTTGGGCTATTGTCTTCTAGAACTTGGTGGATTTATACATAGGCTCGTTCCACCAGCCCGCATGCTCATGTAGTTGACCATATGATCCATTGTTCCTTACATAAAGGAAGTCAGATGTCATGACATATATGCACGCCCAATGTTTAACTAAATTAGTTTATATTACTTTCTGTCTATGTTCTCCTGATTTACAATTAAAAATAAACATTAAAACAAGGCTCTTCTCTTTGGTTTGGCAGGCAAATTACATTAGTGAACAATCAAGCCCAGTTTTTGTTTGTTGTTATTTTTCAGTAGTCTTTGTTTTTGCTCTTATACACAGGCTTAGATATGCAAACGCTTTTCTTTTTCCCCCCAATGTTAGCTGTTGTAGGAATTAGCATACCAACTAGACACTTAATTGTGTTTATGTCGGTTTATAAGATTCACAGGTAAAAATGTAGGAATCAAAATGATGATGTGTGAATACTGACTATATAGTTATATTTATATATAGTCTTACAAAATAAAAAGGAGTATAGTCTACAAAATGTTATTTTTGTAGGAATTATAAAAATATGGTTGTCTGCAAAATGATGGGATAAGCACTTAAGTATGTGCTAATTGGGCTCACACCTGGCTACTTATTGGCTCTGACAAGGGTATTAGCATAATACAACCACCTAGATTACCTCTTTGTAATTCAGAGCTCCCAGATAGAGATAGAGGCTTGCTTAACTACATTCGGGACAATGGATTTTTGTTCTATATTACAATTTTATCTGTCAACAGAACGGCCAGGATACAAGGCACAAACTCGGTGTTGAGAGGATTTTTTTTATGTAATAATGAGAATCAAAACATGTTTAACTATTACACATTCATATCCTTTTATCTGTGGTTTTAAAGGAACAATCTGGTGCTTTAATGAGCATTCAGTAAAAAAATAATCCCTCTTAATTCTTTAAGAGAAGCTACAGCTGAAGAGCTGCAGTGTCCTGTCCCCTTTCTGGTACTGAAATATAGATATCATTGAAAAATATAAAAACTGAGTGTGCATTTGGATTTAGACAAGGAGAAATTTAAAGCAACACCCTGCATAGGTTTATTACATCATAGAATACATCAGTGATATCACCTCGGTACATTATCACCCTGCTGGAACTGTGTTTATACATTTGTTTAGGATCCTAGAAGGCCTGGAAAGCTTGTCCTTACAAATTGTTTCCTGTTTGGTGTTTTGGAAACATTACTCTACGAGGCAGGATGTCTAGTAATGAGACGAGATCTGTCACAGCCTTTATAACTGTTATTGGATGTGTATATCACTTTAAAAGAATAAATAATAAAGCAACTTTTATTTCTAAAAAAAACCTAAGATATTTATGTTTATAGTTCTTTAAATAATTTCAATATCCTGTGTCTACTTCTTTGTTCCATTCCGATTCCTGGATCCACCAGTTAGTTATAATTTTACACAACTGATCATCTGAAACATCTGATTAAAAAAAAAAGAAAGTCTAAAAAAAGTATGTGTCAAATACCCTACATAAGTGGGGTGTATAGTAGGTGTTTATATGGAATACTGTAAGTTATTGGTTTCGTATAACTTTGAAAATGAATAAATAATAATAATAATGAATAATAAAAATAAAACATAAAAAGTTGTTTCCTTTAATTAAGGTTACAAAAAATAATCAATATTATTATTTATCATGTTTTCACTCTTTAATAGAGTTTAACATCCCGTATCTTCTTTATACCATTCTGATTCCTAGGGCTCCACCATATGAAGCAAATCTAATTTATATTATTTAGTATATAGTCAGGGCATATATGTATATTACAAAGCGTCATGGCCTTTTTATTTTTCAGAACACACATATATTCCACAGATTTTCTTGTTTATGTTTTTTATTATTATTATTATCTTTTATGTATATAGTGCCGACAATTTTTTTATTTACTATCATTTTTTTGCGTTATATAGCACTGCCCAGTAACATGTGAGGTATATATGTGTTCTGGAATAAAAATGCTCGATGTGATCATCCAGACTCTATGAATAATAGACATAACTACGCACAGGATTGACTGGAATGGGGCTACCTAACACATTTGTATAATTGACATGTAGCATTAGTCGTATAATGACTACGAATCCTTCGATTTTTTTCCACCTTTTTACTTGTCAGGTGAGACTTTTTGCACTTCTCTAATATTCACCTACTTCCATGCCCCCCACAACCATCCCTAATACCTGCCACATTTCATAATCCCCCCACCAGGTGCGAAACAGAATGTAAGCTCTTAATGGCTGGCACATGTCTGGGTGCTTTGCCGTGAATTCATCACCAGGCATCCTGCTCTTTAAGAGAATGTTTACAAAACATGATATATACTATATGAGAGGATGTGGCCCTTAGTATACTCAGGGGCCCTAAACAAACAGATAATGTGATTTATAGCTGTGAGGTAGTCTGTTAATGTTAAATCATTGCCCTTTGATTTAATAAATATGTGGGATCTGTTCAAGTTTTAACCTATTTCTTTTAATTCAAAAATGCTTCTGTTTAATCATCTTCCCACGTCCTTTTAAAAATAAAAATGACTAATTCTGACACGGGTCCCTTAACTAAAGAGTTTATACGTCAAGAAAATGTCGAGAGTTTACACAGAAAAAAAAGTGTTTTATTACTAAAAATGCAGCAGAGCCTAAGTAGATAAGTGGAACAGCCTTACAGCAGAAGCGTTAAAGGTTAATACAACAAGGGAATTTAAGCATGCATTGGATAAGTATATGGTTACCCTGAATCTAATACGGGACCAAGGACTGATTACGATTTAGGACTAGGTTTATGTCTAGATTGTAAGATCGTCTGAGCAGGGCCTTCCTCACCTGTTGTCTCTGTAAGTCAATTTGTTATGTTACACACTACTGGTTGTGTCCTCTCCACCCCTTGTACAGCGCTACGGAATTTGATGGCGCTATATAAAACAATAAATAATGTCTGTCATCAAACTATGTGTCTAATTATTATTATTATGATGATGAGAGGCCTGCTCAAACAACCTTATAAACTAGAGCAAAAGTCATATTTTGGTGATTTTGAGTCCTGTAATTGTAGGTGTAATACGGTGTAATGACACTTCGGCTGGTGGGTGGACTATGGTTACTGTAGGGGTAGTGGTAATTACAAGCTGGCTATAATATTCAGAGATAAAGTCCTGCATATAAATGTATGTGGTCCCTGCATCCCTGGGAGATGTGGAATGCTGGTATATGATGTCATACCTTAGAGTTCTGCTTCATTCAGTGATACAGAGACCACGAGTGGCAGTCCTGGCCACTTTCACTGAGTGTGATTGAAACATAGGATTTTGGAAGCAGATAAGACCCATTAGACCCACCATAGTAAAACTCAAAAGTCTTATTCAGTTCTTAGTCTCTGTCATAAAGCATTCAATCAGGGGTAGGCAAAGTGTCCATATCTGGAGAGCATGTGGAAGACATTGGTGACATATAGGGTATTCATCGGATTTTCTTCCATGAACCCTTTTCTACAATGTTTTGTTGAAGTGTATTTGCCTATTATCTGCTGTTTGTTTCATTGGTTTGGAGAGATCTTGTGCCCAATGTACTATTGTGTGCGCCAGTGATTTTACTCGACATCCTTTCTGTAAGAACTAAAGGACCTTATACTGCTCGTCAAATAGAAACAAGTATCTGAAACACTTCAAGATCCCTTTATTCTAGAACCAGGGCCACATTCCCAATTAATAAACATAAATTCCCAATAGATTGTAAGCTTCCAAGAGCACTGCCATTTTCTCCTTGTAAACCAGTAGATTTTATTGTCATTTTAAATTGACTTTGTGAAATATTTTCACTGCCTATTGTAACAGCGCTAAAGAATCTATTCCTGCTCTTGTCACATGGCTTCAGAAGATTCACACAATAACATCTCCAGTGCTGCAAGTTACAAATTTATATAAACATTACTTTTAGCATTTTTTGAGGATTTCGAGATGTAATGGCCTTAAATATCTTACACTTGGCAGCTACATTTTATTTATTCAAAATATATTTGTACTTAGTACCTAAATATTTTAGCTGTATGTTAACCCAGCCAGGGTATGCAAAATACATTCCATATACCGGTAATTGAATTTTCTTTTCTTTTGGTATGTGTGGTTATGGAAAAGCATACTTCCATACTGCTTCCTGCTCCTGATGAAGAGGAAGGTTTAAGTCAGCCATGGTGGTAGACAGATGTCTGCATACATTATAATCCCTTTTGACTCTCACAAGTCAAGTTGCCCCCTGTGGTGCGGACACAGCCAAGAACCTGCAGTGGGCTCTGAATAGTGACATTCCGGCTTCCTGTATTGATGATGATGTCTTCCTAATAGCCCTTTGAGTGTCAGAGGTTTAAATGCTTCTTTGGCACCAAAAACATGTTAGAAATGTATATTGTGCAAAAAAATCCAGTGTTCTAATTCCATACCTGTCTTGATTATTTGTAGCCACTAGTCCATAACTAGATAATGTTATACTAAAGTATACAAGGGGCCATATAGCCATAATGCCTACATTAGCAGTGGATTGTACTGAATTCACATACTTAAAATTAAATTCCGTTGGTGAACCTAATGCTGATTCTGTCGGCTGATTATATATATTTAGCACAAAGCTATTTATATCATCTTTTTATATTCCGGTCCAAGAGAGAAAGTGGATGGTTTTATATGATGACAATCCAAATACCAATATATGTCCTGCTTTATTAAGCCCTTTAGAAGAGTCATCTAACATAATAAATTTATATGCATACATCCAAACTTAAGAATACAGTATATATACATTCTCACGTACATTGGGGATGCAACATTGTGACAAATCTGTCCCGCCTGCTTGGATCTGAATGCACTTCTAATGTGATCTCAGCAGTTCTGTGGGGTTCCTAAGCTGCATCTATAAAGCATTTAGTCCAAGGGCCAGCTTTTTATAATGTAACACAAAAATGATAATACCAAGGTAACACAATAGCAGAATTGAACATTTTATTATTTCATGGATCAGAAGACACATTAAACTGAGCCACTATGTCATTGAGAAATGCTGCCTGGTTACATCTCCAGCAGCTGCCACCTGATGTCAATCAGACAGTAGCGCTGGGTATCCGCTGATGTGTGTATGATGAGGTGTAGGCACGTGCGCAGGAAATGGGATGCTTATTCATGTACCCTCTTGTGGCTGGACATCGTCAGCACTGTGTCTAAGGAGCTTAGAAATAAATCATAGTCTTTACTATAAAACAATATACTCTGCTAATGGAAATCAATAGTTTATTACATGTTACAATAATTCTGATAAGACCGTTTGCTTTATGAAACCCCCCACCCCCCCCCATTCCGTGTCCTCATACATTTTTCTTTAAAGACCTTCTCCTTCTGCCTCCTGGTATCACCTTGAGGACCACATTAAAAGCGGCCTTCAAGTTGAAGCCTTTATTTTACATTGATAAATGGAAAATACATTTTAGCAACCACAGTAAAAAATGATCTCCAGCAGTTCCCCACTTTATTTTATAAAAAGTAATATTTGTATTATTTGTACTGGAGTCTTTAGTTGAAAGCGATAGCTTTTATTGGGTCAAAGTATGAAAATATGTAGAGTCACATAAGCTTTCAGGAGCTCAGAGGTTTCTTCTTTATACAAAAACCACCTTGAGGTCATGAAAGTTTACGCGACTCTTCATTTTTCTATGTTTGCCCAGTTTCCATAGCACTGTTACAAGACGGGGCAGTGAATATATTTAACAAATACAAATTAAAATCGACAATCACTTTAACACATATTGAAGGAGAAGAAGGTATTGGTCTTGTGAGCTTGCGATCTATTGTATATGTATCCCAGGCACGGTTGGCCCTCTGTTCACTTCGGGCAAATGAAACATGTTGGGTAATATTGAAGGAGAAACTATTTTATCTGATTCCTGATCCAATCCTAAAGTTGTCCATTGATAGAAAATTAATGTGAAACTTTGCTAAACCTCGCCATTGTGTGTGCACACAATCACCTTATCTGGACTATTAACGTCTTATTGATAAGGGCACCTGCAAAAATAGGGCTTGATAAGAGAACTCAAGACAACAGGCCTCACTCAAAATGAAAATTATTATCCAAGTTAGTCTTTCTGTTGCTAAAGATTGTGCCCTTGATCTTGGATATCTGTTTTAAAAAGAAAACTCAATCTTGCTGTTCTTATATGACACAATGTAACGCAAAGTGGATCTGCAGTCAAAACAATTAGGATGATGTTACTTACACCTTTAAAAAATATACAGTCTCCCAAATCCAAGGGATTTCCTGTTAATGCATTTACTAAAATATATTGGTCAATAAAACCTATTAACATCTAGCCCACATGTACATTATAATCTCCTAAACTCATTATAGGAATATATCAGGGTTGATTATTCCAGTTGATGTTGGACTGCTATTCTCATTATCCCCAGTTTTGCTGAGCTGGATAGGGCTGTTCTTTGCTTTCCTAGTTCATAAAAAACACAATTGCCCAAAGTTCCTCTGTATTATGTGAGCTCCATGTTATTCATTGTAAATACAAGAATATATTAAGCGCATCAATATCTGTCATTAGTTATTGATTTCTATAGCACCACCATATTCTGCGGTGCTGCACTGTGGGCAAACACTACCTAACATTATAATGTAAACTTACAGAGACAAAGGGCAACTTGAGCAATGCTCAAAGAAGTTTACAATCTAGATTTTTATTAGATAACAACTAGTTACTATGTAACAATAAATGAAAGCACTTTTGTCTGACTAGATCATTTTTAGAGGAAAAACCTATTACCCACTTTATCGAGGTTAATTAGATAAGATTCTGGGACCTGTAAAATAAAAGTATTGATTTTGCACAAAATAAGACCCTGATATGATAACCTTGCCCATATCTCATGTACTCATACCCATGTATACCTTACAGAAAGAGAACCATTAGTGCAAGAGGGTTATAGAGTGTCAGATACTTAGATTTAATGTCAGAAAGGTTTACTTTACTGAGAGGGTGGAATTTAATGTATCGGATGGGCATATGACTATTCTGAATCTAAGACAAGACCAAGGACATCATAAGATCTGACATTTTTACAGCAGGAATAATGGGCATGATAGATGGGCCAAATGGTTCTTAAGTACCATCAGATTCTTTATAAAAAATCAATTACTGAAATAAGTAGCCGCAATTGTCATTAGCGGCAGGTTCAAAGGGCCAAAAGGAAAAATATGAATTTTGGGGTCCATTTAGTTAAAAAGCTAAATGAGTGTCAAGCTAAGCGGTGGGTTTTGTGCAGCTGTAATCATACTGGAGATTGTGGATTAATCAGTCCAGTAGTTTGGAGATTACTACCTGAAGTGCTCTTGGAGGGGAGAAAAAAATGACAGGCTTAGAAAAGCATAAATAATGACCCTCAAACTGTGATCAAATTAGGAATCTTTTGATGGGAGATGGGGGTGGATTTGTACAGTGTATTCAGACTTGTAATGTATTGTAAGTACATTAAGTGTATGTCACAATCTTCATTTATGGGGGCGGAGACTTAGTGACCATTGGCCCAAGCGCAGTTTTAATTGGAAGCTATGCAAATCAAGTCACCTCCCACTATTGACATTTAAAGGGCGCTCATGCCGAATACACTATACATTCACAAACTGAGCTGCCGCTTCAGTAGTTAATGCTTTTCAAGACAATGTTACAAAATCAACATTGGGTTAGACTCTTTCGCTAAATGTCAGTGCTGCATCTAGCCAGATTACCGTAAAGTCACGAGATACCAACTTTATTCGCAAGTTTTTTTCTGGGAAAATGGGAGGACAAGCGTGGAAGGAAGGAAGGACTAAGAAGCCCAAAAGATCATTGTCATCAGTGAGCCAGTTATTAATCCAAGGGTATGTCTTTACTTCCAGACGGCTGAACACACTGAACAAGTGTGCCTCAATGAAACTCGATGTCAACTTCCAAAGGAAGAAGGTAAGCAGTGTATTCAGAACATGATGTTTTTATTGTAGCTTTCAAATCAGGCCATTGGAATGGTCCGTAGCAAGTGCCGCACCATAGGGTATCTACAAATGTAACTTTCTATAATTAAGTGAATATAGATAGATGTAAAACATCAAGGTGTTTGTAGTAGTTTTTTTTTTGTTTTTTGCAAAAAATATATTTCTACATAATTACTTACAAATATCCATATTCTAATAAAATAATTACAATTTAAAAGTTTGGGGTCACTTAGCTGTTTCTAGCTTTGTAACATAATCGATGAAGGGTTTTCTAATCATCAATTAGCCTTTTAAACTTAAACTTGGATTGATGGTTGCTGATAGAAGACCTCTGCATGCCTATGGAGAGATTACATTAAGAATCAGTCGTTTCCAACTACAATAGTCATTTACAACATTAACTTCTCCGTTGTATTTCTCATCCATTTGATGTTATTTAGACACAATTTGTCCATACAATATATATATTTATTTATCATTTTTAACCTCCATGTAGGGCACATAGAAGGAGGGGGTGCATATTATACACTGGTACAAAATACCATATAATTCTAGAAAATTTTCCCAAATCTTTAATTCTGTATTTAGCACAGTGCAAATTGTAGTTTTACGAGAAAGATAAATCTTCCTCATACAAAACATATGTTAAACTCCTTAGAGCAGTACTCTAGGCAAAATGAAAGTGTTTTCTCGATGTAGGGATACGTCAACCTTCAAAATGTATGTGCTAGAACTTATTATTATAAAAAGTAATATAGTTAAAATGTGATGTCCTAATTGTTAGTAGCCTGGGGGAAGCTATTTCCTTTGCACTGCTCACACAAACCCTTTCAACTTCACGTTTTGATCCGCAGACGTCTGTAGGACACAGTAGGGAACAAAGAGGACACAGGAAAACTGTGCCCCCGAGCATCCTGAAAAGGGAATGCAAAATCAAGTTATAACACATGTTAACAGCAGCATAATGTCATTATGTACCTACAGTCGGTTCGGTTAAATAAATGTGTATATAGTGTACATAGATATATATATATATAAGATGTACCTAAATCACAAAAATCTATGTGAACAGAATAAAATGGATTTTATTGGGAAAAAAAATACTGTATATTAGGTACATCTTATATATATATATGTTTCGAATGTTTTGTGGCTTTAATATATAACCCAGGTTGTGTTAATGCAATACGATCAAACCCCTTCTTGCCATTATTTCTGGAGTTCTTATAGACAGAACTAAAACTCTTTAGGATAATTGGAATATGTTGTTATATATTTGGGGGAATTACAAATAATCTGATAAAGTAAGCACCAGTAACATTTTTTGCACTACTTGCAAGAAAGAGATATTTTTATTCCAGTAGCAAAACTTACTGAAACTTTTAATTAGAGATTAAGCTCATGTTTTAAGCATTGCCTTTGTTTTCAGGGCACTGGGGATGTCTGGCGTTTTAATTGACTAATTAATTATGCCGCAATGTTAGCCAAACCATGTTAATATTGGGCTGTGTAATGTATTTGACTGATTTCCTGATTAACAGACATTGTCCTCATGCTGACAAAAAATAGTCATTAGCATTTCACAGCCTTGTGTTTTGAAATACATTACTTCTGTTCTTACCTGTATGTCCCCAACAGTAAAAGTATTCTGAACAAGCTGTAAGAACACTGCTCAGTGGTTAACATATTCTAGTCCCTAAACATATTAAGAAATACATATACAAATGCAAGTCTTAAAACTAAACTTATGGTTCAAATGGGTTTATTCACTAATTATGGTTTATTCACTAATCTGTTTTGGTAGGAAAGCTAGGGCAACTGCAGTGCAGGAAAGACTGAGCTTGTTATTGTGGTGTTGCAACTCTGGGATCAATGACAGATGCATGTAATAAATGCTATTTAATGCCATTTTAGAGTGAAGATTCCGATGAAGAAGACCTTTGTGCTATCAGTGACAAATGGACCTTCCAAAGACTTAGTCGTCGATGGTCTCGGGTGGAGGACATTGATTCACTCTTTAGACCTTCTAAAGGACTTGGATCGACTGGGGACATGAAAAATACTACAAGCAGTGAAAGTGTTCTGACTGATCTCAGTGAACCTGAAATATGTTCCATCCACAGTGGAAGTAGTGGTGGCAGTGACTGTAGATGCTCATATGTAGGGAATAGTGCTTCCAGGGAAACCTTTGACTGTTCTGAAAATATGTGCATGCCTGACTCTAATTCAGTGTCCATTTTGCCCCCTTACTGGCCAAAAGATGTTGTAGATGGTAAACATGAGAAACCTTCACATACTAAAGCAAAAACACTTTTGAAATGCATGGAAACGCTCCGAACTAGAGGAACACTCGGGAAATCAAAAAGTTCACAAAAAACTGGAGGATTAGTCATAAGCGACCCTGTCTTGCAACTGGAGCATGCATCCCTTAATACTATGAACTGTGCTCATGTAGGAAGTGGTCAAATGAGGGACTCACTTGTGGACTTACAAGCAACTGGAAGCTTAGGATCAAGATCAGAATTAAGAACAGGGGCTGAGAGCGGGCCTGAATCCAACAAACGTGGCGGCATGTATCTGGGAGACATCGACCTGTTTGCACCTGCAGGGTCCCGAGTAAAAGCAGGTCAGATTCACAAAAATGAATTTCATTCGCAAGAAGACTTGGTTGTACATATTCCAAAGGACTACAAACCTGGAACCTTTCCCAAAGCACTTTCAATTGAAAGCCTTTCCCCTACGGAAAATTGTGGTAGCGGAAACTGGCAGGCTGGGAGCATCTCTCAGACCAGGCAAGCTGATCTTCATACAAAAGAACCCAATATAATGTCTTCTAGGTGCCCAAGGAGCAGTAGGATTAGCGTTTATGACAATGTTCCGGGTTCTCACTTGTACGCCAGCACCGGAGATCTAATGGACTTAGAAAAGGATGATCTTTTTCCTCATTTAGATGATGTATTACAACACATTAATGGACTTCAGCAGTCTGTTGACCACTGGTCTAGGGATGTAATGCCAGAACTACAAGATGATGACTTATCAGTAGGTGAATCGGGAACATCAGTGTTTCTATCACCTAATACATTGACATTAGACTTTGAAGGGAACTCTATTTCCGATGGAAGGACTACCCCAAGTGATCTGGAGAGAGATGCCGCATCACTCAATGAATCCGACACCAATGGCTCAAGAGAGAGAAGAGATTCTGGAGTTGGAGCATCGCTTACTAGAACAAATGGGTATGGAATTCAGATATATAAACTTATTATTTAGTTGGTTGGTCTTCTTCATTTCAATATGCAAATGGATAGTAATCACACATAGTTTAAACCCATAGTAAGGCGTAGCTGCACTTTTTATAATTTGAAATGTAGTATATTTTTGCACATTTTAACCTTTTGCTTCCCTGCTAATAGATTTCTTTTGTTTTGTTTGACTATTGCAGTCTGTCTTCTATAAAAATAGGGGGCTGTGTAGAATTGTACTGCCTTTTTTTCACACATGACAAATGTTTTTTTAAGGCGTTTACGGCGGCCGAGCTTTCCAATCTCCGATCAGCTGAATGGAACTTCAGCCTCGCTACAGATCAGCCATCAGACTGCTGGGCAACTCAATTTACTGCAGAAATTTTCACTGCTCCATCTGACAGTGATAATGGAAAAATATTCCATGTCAAACAAGCATGGATGGACATGGTAAGTTGCATAGCAAATTGCATTTACTAATTAAAGAATTAAGAGGGAGAACAGTACATCATATGACAACAAGCCAAATCTTTGCAGATGGCATAAACTTAATTGTTCACTTTTTTATTAGTTATTTAAATGAAATATTTAGGATTTGTTATGTCTAATTATTAGGTGAATGTAAATAATTTGCAGATTGCCCACAAAAAACTAAACTGACAAGTCTTCTGGAATTCAGTGGAACATGATGTTCAAGAGAATTACTTTTTACTCTAAAAGATAGGGTCGCATATAAACATTTGAAGGCCTCATCCATCTCACAAACCTTCAGATGGACAACAATGGCCTACATAACAAAAAAGAAAAATGGAACACTGAATAATCATAAAATGCCTACATTGAAGGATAAGGCATGAGGGCATATGATAGAGACCTCCAGATTTTAACAGGATCTCATAAAGTCAATCATAAAGTTATTTATTTTTTATATGATTTTTGTAATTCACAAATTGTAATATATATATAGAAGAGCATTCTGATAGCATGGCGATAGGTTTTGCTTTGTAATAATTGTATTATTTTCTCATCTCAACTCTAGGTCTGTGCCAAAATTTATGAAGCGGATGAAGGGACCCGATTACAAGGATAAAAATGTATTTGGTGTTCCTTTAATGGTTCATGTACAGAGAACCGGACAGCCCCTTCCGCAGTGCATCCAACAAGCATTAAAGTTTCTACGCAGCAATTGCTTAGATCAGGTAAATAATTCCTTACGTTCCAAAACATACAATATTATATATATATATACACTCACCCTTCACAATCAGCTGCTGCTTGTCTAGAGGTTACACCGATTAACTTTAAACAGACAAGTAAACAGAACATTTAAACAGAAAAGGATTTGTATTGGTTTATCGTTGTTTGAACTGCTTTCTATTTTAAATGCAAACACATCGGTGTGTAGACCTATAATACTTAAAGCAGAGGGAAATTAATAATATTTTTTATTCTTATTAATATCTTATAGTCCATATACGAAGTATTATTGACCTGCACAATATGGGAGTTTTCAGTTAGGACAGGGAGTTGGCTCATAGCTCGGACAGATATTATTTTATTGTGTAGTAATATATCTTTACAGTGATGACATTAGAAAAGTTTAGATACAAATGATGAGATACAAATTCAAGCTCTAGAACATGGTTCATCCCTCTGGTATTCAAAGGGTTTAAACGATAACACAAAAAAAGGAGATGCAAACATTTTTGTTAGCTTTTCCGCTGTCACAATATACATGTTAACCATCTCAGGATAATTAGAACGAGGATTTGGGAGTTCACTATGCTCCCTTGTGGGCTAATTTTAGCTCTAAGGTCTTGAGAGAGATCACAGTGATCCTGGGAGATTTCCCATTGTTGTCATCAAATGCTCCATGACGGCGTGAGTATATGAAACGAAGTCTGATTTATTATCCCTACATATATTTTAAAGAGAAAGTGAGCTGCTGATATGCCCAAAAAAAACAAGGGTCTTCTTCCTTGCACTTAAAATTAAAATATCAGGCATAAAGCACTTCTCAGGGTTTTAATTTTTATTTTATTTTTTGCGAAAAAGTGGTATAGAAAACATCCTAATAGTTTGATATACAGATCAACTAAAGATATGTAAAAATAAATAATTTAACATTCTTTACAGGGAATGCTTTTCTGTGTTTTTGTTTTACGGGTATTTCTGACCTTTGCATGAGAGGAAGCTCTGCCAAGTGCTAACTATGTCCCATGCCAGATGATCAATGTTAAAACATTTTATTTCCACAGGTCGGATTGTTTAGAAAGTCTGGCGTTAAGTCTCGAATACAGGCTCTGCGCCAGATGAACGAGACCTACCCAGAAAACGTAAACTACGAGGAACACTGCGCGTACGACGTGGCAGATATGGTGAAGCAGTTTTTCAGGGATCTTCCAGAGCCTCTTCTTACAAGTAAACTAGGAGAGACCTTTCTCCACATATATCAATGTAAGTACGCAGACAAAAGCCCTTAAGTAACTATTACTCTTTTCACGTGTCAACATATCAGTACGTTCTCTAAGGAAGTTTTTTTTTAGAAAATCTGGGGATACCGTCCCTTTTATTATTTTTAATTTATAAATCATGATCTGCGCCACCATACAATGAGCAGGCACCACATGTAAGTAATCTACAAAGTAAGGTAGCAGCAATGTCAAATTCCATATTGAAGATGGCTAAGATCATGAGGATTTCAAGGTTTTTGTTGTTTCAAGAGCATACCATACTAGCATTTAACGCAAACTTGGTTATATGTGCTGCCATACGCGACAAGGCAAAATAGTCTTGGTGAAATTCATCCATTTTGGGTAACACTTTCTCTTCCATTGCAAGAGATCAATCAGACAGACAAAGGACAGTGTTATCCGTTCTTCTTTCAGTGTTCTGTGCCACAAAGCTGTCTGTATTGACTTAATTAATTGTATTAGCCTTCATTGTACAAATGATCTGTTTCAGGCCATGATCAGCGTCTTGTACATTGTTTCAAGTCCTCTGTTTAAGTCTTCCATCAATTTCTTCTAACAATGAGCTTAGACACGGAGTGTGGTTATTATTGAGGAGCATTATCTCTATCATAGTAACTCTTGAAATCACAATATACTAGGTGTGTCCTTTATATTCAATACTCTCTGTCCTTACAGTAGCGTTACAATGTGTCTACCAACATGTGGTTAGGATCACTTCGGAAAAGGGAGCCATTTCCATGGCTGTTTTTTTTTTTTTTAATTCTGCATTGCTCTAGATTGTTCTAGTCACTGGGCTAGCTTATATAAATATATATTTATATAAAAAAAATATATATATAGATAATGTATATATTTGCTTATATAAATGTTGTATTTAATAACATGAAGCATTTTAGGATAGTAGGATTAGAATTTTGTCTTTCTCAAAGGAAACATCTTTTTAGGGCTCATGACTCACAATCAGCGAGAGCTTCTGATTCCTTCCACATAAATAAAAATAAATCCATCTATTTTGATGAAAGCTAAATCAGTCACATATAGGGTTGAGTGTACAAAGGGGTGAAGTCAGCAGCTGCTTGGGGTCCCCATTGATTTAAAGTGGAGAGGCAATATAAGACTTTTTGCTTAGAGACGCACCTGTGTTTACGATATTAATATGTTTCTGTAATATCATGAACTTCTTTAGATGTCCCCAAGGACCAGCGGCTCCAAGCTCTGCAGTCAGCCATCATGTTGATGTCAGATGAGAACAGAGAAGTTCTGCAGACTCTATTGTGCTTCCTCAGGGACGTGACCTCGGTAGAGGAAAATCAGATGACCCCAATGAATCTGGCAGTATGTTTGGCGCCATCTCTCTTCCACCTTAATTTATTGAAGAAAGACAACTCTCCAAGGTGACTATTTTTTTTTTCTAATTCTGATTCATAGGTTATTTAACGATCGTCACCTAATTCGGCAAGTGAGCTGCTATTGAACTGGCATGAATGTCACCGATATATCTTGAACACATGTCGCAAACTAGAGTTACTAAAGAATACAGTCCTATTAATCTTGTAATGCTAGCCACATTATTAAACTGGATATTGTCTGAGACATTTGGCTCTAAGTAGAAGTGGCTTAATACCCTGCACGTCTTATGATCAGGGTTCTGAACACATTATTCGTATATTGAGCTTGATAATTGGCCGTTGCCCATAGTTATAAAGATTCCTTACACAAAAAGGTCCGAACCAAATGTTGCCAAAACCAATATTTTCCTCAGGATTCATTTTCTTCTTGATATTCTTCCTTAACTCCAGAGCGATACAGAAGAAATATAACACAGGGAAACCAGATCAAAAGGACCTGAATGAAAATCTAGCAGCAACCCAGGGGCTGGCACACATGATAATGGAGTGCAACAAACTGTTTGAGGTGGGTTATCTGTATATATATACTTTTATACTACAAATTGCATTTTGTTCCCCTAGCTTTTTTTTGTAATGCATGCTACCAAGAATTTGATTGATTGATTTTAAATATCACAGTGGCATTTCACATCGATACATATATCTCAGCAACTATCCCTGAAATCTAATCAAACTGCTGAGGAGTAAAACTTTGAAACTGCTTCTCCGGGAAATAATTTCAGGATAGGTGAAGTGTTATTAAACAAGCTGCAGTAATTCAATTGAATCATAGATGGAACCTTTAGAAGTAGGATTGCACTCCTTTGTAATAGAGTGAGAAACATTGAATTACTATGTAAGCATATTACCATTTTTATTCATTTATTTTATTTGTATTTACACCAGGTAGCTTGATTTAATGTATGTTGGAAATGAATGTGCATTGACTTAGCATCCTTTACAGGTTCCACATGAGATTATATCCCAGTCAAGAAATTCATACGCAGAAGCTGATGTCCACATCATGACGATGGAGAAGATTGGAAAGCAGATGGAGAAAGATGGGGGAAATTTCAGCACATACTTTGAAAATATAATCCAAGGACTTCTGAAAGAGGCCAAAGATAAATTTAAGGGTTGGGTGTCTTTATCCAGCACAGAAAACACTGACCTTGCTTACAAAAAGGTAACTTTTATGTTTAAAAAACACTGCCCATTTTCATTCATTAACGTAATCACCTATCAATGTTTCGTAAAGAATTGTAAATACTATATTTATTATGTTAACAAAAATATAACAAAATATTGCTAGTTGCCGTTTTCTACACCTTGGCTAATCAGCATTCACATGACAAGTATGCTAATACATTAATCAGTGCCCCATTAGTTCTGGATTCTTAAGTGTTTTTTCTTGTATTATTCCATCCCATTGCATTATTTCATGTTTGATTAATAAGTGTACCTGTTCTTTAGGTTGGAGATGGAAATCCTTTACGATTCTGGAAGGTGGCCGTGGAGGTTGAGGCTCCGCCATCAATTGTGCTTAATCGCATTCTGAGGGAGCAACACCTTTGGGACGATGATTATCTGCAGTCGAAAGTGATAGAGACAATTGATAGTCAAACAGAAGTTTATCAGTTTGTCCAGAACAGCATGGCTCCTCATCCCTCAAGAGACTTTGTGGTTTTAAGGTATGTTAATGCAGACTGGAGGGGATTTATACCCAATACAGAGAGTGCAGACATAATCAAACAAGGTTATAAGTGCTGCCGAAAGGTCTAGCTGTACCTTTGAGGTGTCTTCTGTCTCCGTGCAGCCGTTCCAGTGCTTCTGACTGTAGCACAGTGGAACATGCGTAGTCCTTGTTTTCTTATGTATTGCTTTATTTAAAGATAATGTTGTAATTGTTCATCAACCCCTGTTAATTTCACAACTAATTATGTCTTGCATCTTCAGGAGCTGGAGAATGGATTTGCCCAAAGGCATGTGCACCTTGGTAGCTTCATCTGTAGAACATGAAGAAGCCAAGTTGGTAGGAGGGGTGAGAGCAGCCATCCTAGATGAACGTTATCTTATAGAACCCTGTGGATCTGGAAAGTCTCGGATGACACGCATTTGTAGAGTTGATCTAAAGTAAGTACATATGTCTAAATACTGTGGTTGTCAAGATGGTAGCTGCTTAGATATAATCCTCTTTAAAGCATAGGATCCCAGCTCTACTTTTGATAAAAAAGGTAGTGTGATATAAGCTTTCAAATACCTCTTTGTCCTTTCCTTAGGATGTAACCACTGAGGGTTTGAGAGATTTTTGGATTCTATGTATTGTTCTTTGAATATGTTTTCTCATTAATAGGTGCAACAACTAGATAAAATAAGGCGGTATCTATTTCCATGTAAACGCGGTATTAAATCTTCTTTCTTTTTTTTTTTCAGAGGGCATTGCCCTGAGTGGTACAACAAATGCTTTGGACATCTCTTTGCAGCTGAAGCGCTAAGGATCCGGAATTCATTTCATCCGATTGTTGCTGGGGGGCCAGAAACCAAAATATAGCTCAATACCAACGGCCTTTTACCTCTTCTCGGAGACAGCACTATGACTTTACCAACCTCTTGGACATTCCCTGGGAATATATTATTACTAAACCTTGTCCTTTTGTTTTAATTTAATTTTTAATGTAAATATTTATTGTAAGTATGTATAGTATATTTTAATAAGATTATATGGCAAAACAGTGTATGTGAATGATGACTATATCATGAATATATAATTTAATGCTTTCTATGGAAGCCATTCGTATCAGGTTTTTTTTACATTGCTCATGTGGTTTTCATGTAGAAATGCTTTAAAATGTGACCACAAGTATTATAGCAGGGCAACTGCAATTGGGTTGTCTCTTTATAGCAATAATATGGACTGCATACATTAGCTCTACTGATGATGCACTGTCTGAAGATGGTACTTAGTAATATATATATAGTTAATGATAAATATTTATAATTTGTTTGCCAAAAATACAAATGTATGTTTATTAAGGAACAAATTAACATTTGTTTCATATATTGCAATGGAGTAAAACATAATTGGAGTATGTTTCCAATAAAATAAATACAATTCTCTATATGGGTCTTCATCATATACATATGTCTTTTTTTTTTACAAAGAAAAACCTTAGGTTGAAAGATTGTATGCTTAGCAGTTGTTGCCTTAAATCTTATTATATATGACATGGACATATGTCTATGGAACCCCTCTGCTAATATGTCCCAGTGTTACTATATGGGTATGCTATTATGTTAAATGTTCTCAATGTACACAGAAGTCGCATGTGGTATTAATGCAATTCCGAGAGCCATAAGTATACTCAACCAAGTAAAAACCCATTATAGAAAGCTTGAGTAGAACCGGTGATCATAGAGCACAACAGGCAAATGTGCATTGGTTTGTGAGCCATGGGTATGATGTCCTACATTTCCCATGTGTGCAACCATCCATAACAATGCATAAGCAGCCTATATTGCTGTGAGGCTGTAGTATCTAAAGTGCCACAGTCTGCAAGCCCCCACATTTCTAGATATTTTTCCAGGGGTGTAATAGGGGAGCTCTGCTGTGGCTAGTCATTGCAGCAGCCAAAGACTACTATGCCTCTGTCCTGTGAAGCAGCAGCCATTGAATGTCAAAATGTTGACCGTCTGGCTAATGCCTGGCTAATATGAACCCTTTCCTGTACTTGACCGCAGGTGTGCCGCTATTTGTTGTGATTGGTTCCCTAATCTCCTTCATCCTTTTGATTGACTCCCTCCCTGAAAGGCTCATTTGATTGCTTATCTGGGGTTATGTATTTTATTGCCCTTTTGTGCATATCAATGAAGTCAGTCTTTCGTCTCCCTCCTCGTACCGGAGGGGGTGTGAGCTATTGTTTAATTTGTAAGGTGGGGGGATTTGGACCCTTAGTGTAATGGGGAGCGCCAGTGCCCATCCTGGTGATGATGGCAATGGAACCAATAGACCCAGTGGGGTCTGGTAGTAGTATACTGTCACAATTATGAGTGTATTTAAATAAATGTTATATTTTAAATAAAACAGTGCTGTTCTACAAACTTCTTTTTTTCATGCACACTCAAGTGCTATTACTCTGTTTCATTACGTACATTGTTTGGATTTGAGGAGTCCTCGCAGACTTTTCCTTAGTTTTTTCCTTATAGTTGGTTTGCTGGTATTTGTATTTTTTACTGTCACAACTAGTGGTTAAAAAATGACCCCGATTCATAATACTCAGCATATTACATTTTAAATTGCCTTGGGCATATTTGGCTCTCGATCTGTGGATGTACCCTCAAGCTAGCTGGTGGATGCATAGTGGCTAAGCCATAGGGGTCGCCACAAATACATTTTACATGTTGCTGACTGAATGTGGGATGTATAAACGGAAGGCAATCAGTGACTATGTTATACATGCCACACTGCAGGGCGGCACTTTACACTTGATAGTCACATGCAGTGGCGATTCTAGAATCAATATATAGGGGGGGGCACACAAGATACCACAGTCAAACTGGGGGGGCATTAATAATTTCCACCATTAAATCATACCACTGAAAAAACACACACACATATATATATATATATATTGCCAAAAGTAATGTGCTATGGAATGATACTTTTGTTATTGGACAATACAATACTTGATCATTCAACATGGGAAGCCTGAAGCCACAATTTAGTACGACTAATCCTTGAAATCCTTTAAACACAATACCTTAACTTTTCCACTAAATGATTTCAGGGCCTAATATTAGTCCCTGCTGCCGATATATATATATATAAATATATATATAAATATTAGACCCTGCTGCTGATAGCAGGTATAGATCAACACATTAACACACAAACCCAGCTTTGCATGTATAGATCAATTGAAATTCACTTGTGATCTCAGCACTGAAGGTATATATCAAATAAACAGAATCAGACATACAAATCCTGTATTTGCAGGTATACAATAATAATATATGAAATGTAGCATTGCAGGTATAGATCAAATCAATACATGGAAACAGCATTGCAGGTATTAATCAACTGAACAAGACATACAAACCCTGTATTTGCAGGTATACATAAATAATGTATGGAAACATAGCATAGCAGATATGGATCTACAGAAGAACACACAAACCAAGCTTTGCAGGTACAGATCAGTTGGAATTCACATAAAAACACGGCATTAACGGTATATTTAAAACCCCCTAAATTACAGGGATAGATCACAGGTTGCACACCCCAACCATGCTGCCTACATAGAACCTGGCCAGCACCCAGATAACACACATAAGATTTGCCATCTTTGTCCCATATACACCCTGCCTGTGCCATCCTGTTCCCCAAGGCTCAAACATCCTGCTAGTGCCATCTTTGCCCTTCCACAATTATACATCTATGACACACAATCACATTAACTCATCCTCTCCCTCATTCAGACAAATCATCCACATATTAACTCATGCTCTCCCTCATTCAGACAATTCATCCATTTTAAGAAACTACACCCCTTGGAGCTTCAAATGAGGGGCTACATGTATTTCTAGGACAAAAGTTGAATGCACAAATAATGATGGAATATGTCGCTTTGGCTTGAAAATATGTTTTTTCTAACCATAACGACATGTTCATTTGTGTCTTGCGCACTCCAGGTTTGTACTAGAAACACATGCAGCCCCTCATTTGATGCGCCAAGGGATGTCGTTTTTGCAAATGTGTACTTTTTGTGCCATAATTTAACTTCCTACGTGAGCAGTAATGCCACGTCAAGGCTTCAACCCTAATTACTGACCATTCACACGCCTTTCATATCTCCATTCACTCACAGAAGCACACACCATACTTTCCATACATTCACTCACAGAAGTACACTGGTCACATGAAACATGTGCTTGCAATGGACACCTTAGTCAGCCATATTTAGGTTCTTTCAAAAGAAACAAAATATTATTCAGTAGCCTGACCAAAATTACAGTAGATTTTGACTTCAATCATTACGTGGGACGATACATACCCTGAGTTTGAGTATCTGTCTACCGCGAGGCCACCCTGAAGTGGGACTATTGAGGTTTTGCTGTAAATCCCTGCAAATGGGGTGAAGTATGAGCAGTAAATGCTTGTCATTTCGATAGACTCACATATCGTTCCTGTAAACCTGCACTATTTTTATTTTATATATTAGCATATTTATTAAATGTTCCTATTATTCTACCTGGAGTGCCGTCTTTAATATCTTGGTGCCATGTGAGCCTCTCATTCGTTTAAAATTAGAACTTCAATCTGCTAATATCTTAGGAAGCGGAAGCACATTTGAAATGGGTGTGATATATTTAGGATTTAATCAGGTTACGCTGTTATTTTTCTCTGCTTTTTTTTTTACTTACATTTTAAGGAGCAACTGTCTAATCCCAAGAATATATATATATATATGTAATATATGAACAAAAGTATTGGGACACTCCTCCTTATTGAATTTAGTTGCTTCAGCCACCCCCATTGCTAACAGGTGTATAAAGTCAAGTACATATGCAGCCATCTCCATAGACAAACATTGGCAGTAGAATGGGTTGTACCGAAGAGCTCAGTTTAAACATGGCAGTGTTTGGGCTAGGTCTCTTAGTTCTAGTAAAGGGTAATGTTAATGCTACAGCATGCGAAGACAATTTGAGCAAAGCTCTGCTTCCATCTTTGTGGGAACAGTTTGTGGGCCGACCAGGGCCGGCCTTAGGGGTGTGCGACCTGTGCGGCCGCACAGGGCACCATGGCGACAGGGACGCCTGCACAGGACTTCAATTAAAACATCTGCGTTTTTTTGTTGTTGTTTTTTTAACTTTATTTAACATCCTCCATGTTAAAGTTAAAAAAAGTTTTTTTTAACTATTTAACATGGAGGATGTTAAATAAAGTTAAATAAGTTAAATAAAGTTAAACCAAAAAAAACCGATGTTTTAATTTAAGTCCCGGGCAGGGGCGCCGAGCGGTCACTCGTGAAGTTTTCAGCAACCGCTCGGTGCCCCCACTCTCCCTGACTCCGTCGCGGTGCCGGCGTTTCACGCTCAGCTGTGAAGCGCGCACCGCGGCAGAACGGGAAGACGGACACCTCCCGCTCCCACCGCAGGACTCAACAAGGTAAGTAAGGGGGGGGCAGTGAGAAGGGGCAGAAGGGGGCAGTGAGAAGGGGCAGAGGGGGGGCAGTGAGAAGGGGCAGAGGAGGGGGCAGTTAGAAAAGGCAGAGGTGGGGACAGTGAGAAGAGGTGGGGGGGCAGTGCGAAGGGGCAGAGGGGGGGAAGGCAGTCAGAAGGGGCTGAGGGGGGGAAGGCAGTCAGAAGGGGCAGAGTGCTATGAGATTTTCACCAAGGTCTATATATGGGATCCTAACCAGATTCCCTGTACGGCTTGGGAATCAGAACAACCAAAACTATAGGACCAGTAAGAGAACATTACTAAACCATTGTTCAGTCTCAGCTGACTAGCTGAGATACATGCCTTCCGAGCAGTACCTGCGATCAGCCTGCAGGGTCTCATCAGAGGTACTGACAGGGAAATGTTATCGCCTGTGCAAAAACCATAGGACATATTATTACGCCTTTGGTCATCTAAACCACGTTATATGGAACGTAGTAGTACCTCCTAAGGTCGCAAAACATGTAAGCGGAGGGAGACTAAAAAGAGTCCGCCTAGTGAACATTTTTTCCCACTGGTCAGTGCTTCTTACAGTGATCAGCCATATCAGGTCACTTCTGTGGGAGAATTAGAGGTAATTTAGAGAGTTTCAGAGTTTTTAGGCTTAGTGTAAGCGAGGAAAACTGTGTGCCAGCCTCTTTTCTTAATGCCCCCTTTGAGGTGCTTTGTCTTTTGTCCTTAGCTCCCATAATCTGCTGTTGCACTCTGTATCTGTTGACTTTTCCTACCTCTTTCCATTTTCACCCTCGCAACTTCTCCTTCCTGACTAACCTTTTTTACTGCTTTCTTAAACCACCCCTTTCCCCCCCAAGTCTTTTACCCTCTCTGATTCGGACTAAAAAGCAGGTTTATTATGTTCCTATAGGGTTTATCCATTATGTAAGTTGCTAAAAGGATATAGGAAAGTGACAGATCTTTTTTAAGACACATTAGGAAATAAAACCATACATCGCAGCACACAGCTCTAGTATAAAACACACAGATGGTGTCCTCATTAACCATGTTAACTGAGCTCATCTAGGCCATTTGCACATCACATTGTGTCTACCTAATGATACTGGACATCACTTCCTCCTTTTGCTATTAACTTAACCGGCTGTATTACCAGATTAATGTGTGAAGCATCTAATATAGCACAGAAGGGATCTTCTAGAACATGTTACTATGGCAATGACACATAGCATGCGGAGTATAATTTGATGGATTTGTCAGCAAATTTTGTACGTGAGTATGCATCATTTTCTGTTCTTCTTAGAACACATTTAAGAACCTGAAGGTAACACAACTTTTCATTTCTATTCTTATTCTATATCCCTCATTACATTACATCTATTTATATAGCGCCTGCAGTTTCCGTAGTGCTGTTCCAATCGGTGGAAATCACATTTAAAATCACACACAATAGCATACTGTCAAAAAAAAAGAGTGCCCTGCTCTTGTGAGCTTACAGTCTAGTTGGTGGTTGAGGGGAGGTGAAACAATGCGAGAGGACTGCTTGGATGGGGTTGAGTTGGTCCAGATGATATGTTAAGGGTTGTTGATCGCTCGGATGGCTTGTTCAGGATGATGGCTGGGAGTGAGAAGAGCTAATGATGGTAGCAGAGAGACCTAGGTCATGAGAGGAACGGAGAGGTTATGGGTGTATTTGGACAGGAGGGTAGATGTATAGGGGCCGCAGAGTTGTTAATGGCTCTGAAGGGGGCCAGTGGAACGGCAGATGATGAACATATTTATATGGGTATATATTCCTAGTAGTTTGAGAGAGGACTGAAGACACAAATGATACTTATATTTTCACCCTTTGGCTCAGTGGCGTAACTACAGGGGTTAACTACAGACTTGTTCCTGTCTTCTAATACCGATTCAAAATAGTTTACAAAGGGCTGTTCTGACCTGGATCTTGATAAAGGGCCCCTGTACGCATATGAAGATATTCCATTAAAAATGTATTTTTCTTTCCAAAACAAGGACATTTCTGGGTGATCTCAAACTTTTGAACAGTGGTGTATAAATATATATATAAAGTCTAGATATAAGTCTTCTACTGTCAAAGGGAAAACCAGGGTGTCAAAGCACAGCCTTCTCCCTGAAATACCTCCTTCTATAGAACTGGTTGCGATATCCAACCAGCACCTGCTTGGCTGGGCACTTGGCAACCCTTGACTCTATACAACTTTAGTGTATTTGTGTATTTATGTGTTCTGCCGGAGTGGCAGACATTAATGGTTGTAGTTAACCTCCTCTGTGAGATTTAGTTAAGGTTGTCAGTGCTACCTTTGTGACTGTCAGGGCATATTGTAAACAATGTGCCGACCTGATGGGTGGATGCCTTACACTTTGGCTGTCTTGCGGGCTGCTGGGTTTCTGTTTCTTATATGTGTATTTGAGGCTATTTTTATTCCTTTTTGAATCTGGCATGCCTTATAGATCTTCAAGGGGAATTAGCAACAGGGGCTGGTTATGTTGCACCAAAGATTATGCAGTCACTTTAAAGAATATACCGGTAAGAATGATGATATGGAGGATATTGCTGATAATGTAGATACCATTTGGGCATACCTAGAGAATTTGGTACCCAGGGCAGATCCTGTATGTGGCACCTACCCCCACTTTTGTAAATTGTATGTCAACTAGTGTAGCATAACCCCCACCACTATATATACTAAGCCAGACATTGACGTCGTAGGCCTCTGTCCCTAAAGCTGTCTGCCTGTTCCATCTCTGCTCCTGAAACAGCCTGCCTGTGCCCCTTCTGCCCCTGAAACAGCCTGCCTGTGCCCCTTCTGTCCCTGAAACAGCCTGACTGTGCCACCTCTGTGCCTTAAGCAACCTGCCTGTGTTACATCTGCCCCTTACGTAGCCTGCCTGTGCCACCCCTGCCCTTTACATAGTTTGCCTGGGCCACCACAGCCTGCCTGTCCCATTTCTGCCCTAAACACTTTTAGCATTCACTCACTCATTCCCCCATTCACTCATTCACTGTACCACCAAAACTGGATGACAGCCATCAGGTAAGCCTTGCCTTAACGAAGAATGTGGAGGAGAGGCAAAGCAGAGCTAGGGTTTGGCTTTAGTTACCAGATTACTAAGAAAGTGGAAGCAAAAAAGAGTACAGATTTCATCTGTTTTTAATCCTCTCATTGATACTCAAGGAGCAATGAGAAGAAATTAAGCTGGATATAACAGTCAGTTATTATAACCAACATAGAAAAGGCTTTGCTTGGGTCTGGCTCATCATTCACATCAAATGCTTAGCTGATCCATAGAGATGCTTGATTCGGGGTTGAATTGTAACATACTTGACTGCTACCACATCAAGGGCAGATAAAGCATCCTACAGCTTCACATGATAAAGGACAGTAATTAAGCCCCTACAGAAAGAGCCTAACCAGTAACCAGTAACACAACTAAATTTGGTGTGTACAGGAAACAGAAATTAGCTGTATCTCTATAAAATGAAATGTTATATATTAATGGTCCCATTGTGTTTGTTCTAAAGAAACACTCTTAATACATAACAAAGCAGTGTAGTGTAAAGAAGCCGTCTTTCTTTCACAATCCTGTTTACTTTTATACACCACATGTTTAGAAGTGCTTGTACTTTTCACATCGTCTGCACCAGTTTTGTTGTAGTTGACCGCAACACAATTTACTTACTGTTCTTATGATTTCTGTTGCTTATAATGCTATAGATACATACACTTGCAGAAATCCAGTGATTTATCGCCGTGTATACATATTGTTTATAATCTGTACTAAAAATAATGTAATCAAACAGTTTGCATTTCAAAGCGACTATACAAACTGTCTGAATGGCCTGCCTGGGAACTGCAGAATCAGGAACCCAGAGATTGTTAACATTGTTTACTAAGATATATAACTGGGAGAGATCAGGGCTAAAAATAATTCCACTCCATCCAGCTGTAATAATAACATATGGTCTTTTTATAGCACTGACACTTTACTCAGACCAACACAGATGAGGCTTGAATCAATGACCCCTCTAAACCTTAACTGGTCTTAATAGTGGTTTGAAAATGATTTGTTTGTGACTCAACACCCTGTCCAACATACCCCCCCCCCCCCCGCTTAAGGTTGTGACTGCTAAAAAGAGCTACATGGAAACAACTTAAATGCCATTTTTACATGGGGAGGGGGGGCGATGGAGCTACACCAGTTGAGAAAAATGGCAGCATACTGTGGTTCTTTGGCAGTAGGGATAAATAGTGAAGTCCTGAGTCCTAGACTTACCTATTTATCTCCCTAGTTTCAGGAAGGAGGCAGTGTTTCTGGGTATGTTAGTGTGTTTATGTGTGTGCGTCTAGGTATGTTAATGGGTTAGTATGTGTATAGGTGTGTGTCTGGGTATGTATGTGTATAGGTGTGTGTCTGTGTTAATGTAAGGTGTGTATGTTAGTGTATGTTTGGGTATCTTAGTGTGTGTGCCTGGGTATGTTGGTGAGTGTGTGTGTGTCTGGGTATGCTAGGGTATATGTGTGTGGGTATGTTAATGTGTGTTCCAGAGTATGTTAATGGGTGTGTGTTTCATGATATTTTGGTATAAGTGTGTGTTTCTGGGTATGTTAGTGTAAATATGCGTATGTTTGGTTACTTTAGTGTGTCCAATTGTGTCAGTGTGTGTGTCTATGTGCTTGTATGTTAGTATGAGTGTCAGACTGTGTTTGTTTGCGTGCTTGGGTATGTTAGAGTGAGTGTGTGCATGTGTGTCTGGATGTGTGTGTTAGTGTGAGTGTCTGGTCATTTTAGTGTGAGTGTCTAGGTGTGTGTTAGTGTTGAATGTCTAGTTAGGTATTATAATAATAATAGTTGTGTTAATATGAGTGGCTGGTATGTGTTGGTGTAAGTGTCTGTGTGTGTTTGTGTGTGTTAGTGTTGAGTGTCTAGGTGCATGTGCACTAGTGTGAGTGTCTGGTAGCATTAGGGTGAGTGTCTGAATGTGTGTGGGTTAGTGTGAGTGTCCCTCCTAAAGTCAGGCTCTGGATCTGCCCCTGGTACATTCTAGAGTATATACAAATGTGTCTAGAACCCCCAAAACACCTCTAAAGAAATATAATGAGTCTAAAAACTGCTACAACACCCTGCACATATATACAGGGAGGCTGAAATGCAATGTATCGGTGTAAACAGGTACATGACTGTATAATAAAAAAGACAGCCACAATGCTTCTCATACACTTAATTATATATCACGGAATTTGGAGTTTTATAGATTTATTACCACACCACATTAATATTAATTCCAAAATTGAAACATATGTTTTCACTTTTAAAAATACAAAACTTAAGGCAAAAAGGAAAAAAAACTCAACCAGCAGTTAGTATTTCTAAATAATATACTCGAAATATACAATATGCAAAATCCAGAAAATTTGTCACTCAAACCAATTCATCTCTATCTTTGTTGCATACAAGTCATAATCAAGCAAAAAAAAAAAAAATCATGTAATAAAACCATAAATTAATATTTATAGCCAGGAGCAATACCACTGCATATTTAAAAAAACTATATAGCTATAAGAAGGAGGTAAACTCACATAAAAAAATTAATAGCAACAACTTAAAGAAAACAAATATTGGTGAATCAGCGCAATATAATAGTATTCGCTTTTTTTTTGGCACTATGATACATTGAAAAAGCATCCACAAATGTAAAATTACCCCTACTGGTTGTACTGCATTAGCTGTAATGAGTTTCTCTTGTGGCAAAAACCTGCATTAAGATTAATTAGATATTAATTAATGAATTTCACCATTGTTTTTAGGATTGGGAAGTTGCTTGCTCGTGTGTATGATTTTACCACAAAGCCTTCACAGGTTTTCACAGGTAACTGAATTGAGGCTACATAGTTTATTTACAATATAATCTTGTTGCACGATTCTCGGGAAGCTATACATATTTGTTTGAACTTACAATGATCTAGGAATCTAATCACATTTCCTGGTATTCAAGATTAAGGTCTACGAGTGTTGCTTGTACTGATATTGTGAGCTATTCTGTTGTCAGCCATTGTTTTATTTTCAAAGGCATGCCCTATGAGCCAAGGTGTGGAGAAACAAAAGCATGGGACAGAGGTAAGAAAGGATGGAGTAGAGTTAGGAAAGAATGGAATAGGGGGCTTCATCCTAGGAGTGGTTTAACCTCTGAAGAGACTGAATTCTAGTAAGCTAAACCTTGACTTTCTCCACTGCTGAGAGCCATTTCTTATGCTGTATGTTGGGGCGGGGGGGGGGGGGGGTCACCCATTTCACTGCAGTACATATTTGTAGGTGGAAAGTGATTACTATTCGCTCAACATTTCCACATTCTGGGGTTTTTGCATTCCCGTACAGTATATAATCAAAGGTACAGTTTAGTGTTCCATGCAGCCTCACCAACAAAGGTTAAAATCAGTCATCTACCTTTTAACAAAGCAGCCAATCAATGGCATGAAGCGGCTGCCATTTAAATAATGGGATCACTTTCAGTGCAAATGCATGTGGTATATCATTAGACCCCCATTCTCAGAGCCAGCACTCTACAGTATACCATGTGTCTGAAAAGATTGTATTATCTAAAAACAGGAAGCAATACAATATTTCTGGGGGAAAACATGTTTAATGTGAGAGCTGCAATAAACACAACAATGGGAGATCCCCATTAAAATTTGCAGAGAATGTAGCAAAACTCTCAGTAAGCAATTTCTTTCTTTCTGCAAAACATATTGTGATTTTCTTTAGATGTTTACATACAGCACAGGGGTAAAACAAGAACAAGTGTCCTGAGACAAAGCCTAATCCAATAGGTATATATTTTTGTGTCTGAAGGCAACTTTATACAATCAATATATCATACATGATATCAAATCAATAGTAAGTAACATCTTGTGTAAAGGTCGCATTAAAGAATATACATTCTAACATCATTGTACGATTATGTTTAACATACAAATTCATCCTTTACGCTAGAAGAAATTCAAAATTCTGAAACTCACTGGAATTGACATGTAATCTAATCTTTTCATGCTCTGCACTCTTTGTCCCTGGTGTTCTAGTGGGAATGAGAGAACAGTGTGGCTCCACCACAAGAGCTCTACACCCTGTAGTCCTAATGTGCAGGTTGGTGGGAACCCATAGGAGAGAAGGCTTGTGTGGCTTTTCCAGCCCGATGTACCAGTGATTAAATAGACCATGGAACATTTGGAAGACAACATGCCCAATGTGTTTATTTAGTCTTGTCCAAAATACACTAACACAAATATAAGGCATAAAAACACAGGGTACAGAAAGGATTTAATCAATGAGTAAATTCCTCCTAAAGCCCCAACTGTTACTCTAGACTTCATGGTGGCTATAGGTGAAATTCCAAGTACAACACGCAATAATACTCTAGACAGTAGCCCAAAATCTTTAAATCAGAGAGGTCCAAGAGGGTGATTGTCTCTACACCAGCCCTACCTTGACCCGTAGAGAACCGTAGTGATGTAGGCCCATGTCTCTTTGCACCAAAACTAGAAGATTCTCTTGCATAGAAAAATAAACGAGAAGAGGAAGAGCAACAATAAGGAAACCATATTTTTTAGGGTATGGGTCTCTTCTCCATAGTTATGTTGGCGGCATTTAGGTATATACCTAATACAGTTTTTTTTACTGATTTATATTTTTATTGGTGGTTATTTACACTGGGAGAGCAGAATATTACTGGTGCCAATCCACTATGGAAAATGAAAATACTTCCAACAGACAGATGGAGTTCCATAAATCCAAAGAGCTTTATTTAATCCATATAAGAGTTTAACCGGGTACTAGTTAATCACATGTGTGTAGACACAAAAGAAATTTAACAGTCTGACACATTTCATCAGGATGAACCCCCCAACAAGTTAAAAAGAAAAGGCATTTTCGCATTTTAACTTTTATATGAATTGAATAAAACCTTCTTATTAAATGCATGTCATAAAACATCTTCTAGAACACTAGACTTGCACTTTTCAAAAAAAGAAGCCATCCTAAAATTCTTGCATATTATATTTAAAATATCAGCCAGTAAATTATTTTGTTCCTAGAAAATTGCTTTAAAAAAGCAAATCTTACATAGATTCTTACATTTCCTTTCCTTCTTGTGAATCATTAAAATAGAATATATTGTAGAATTTCCAAAAAAAAAGGGCCCAATAAACAATACAATGGAGATTACAAAATAGATTTCTCTACAAAGTCAGCTATTGCATCACGTGGATTTTCCAGTACAAGGGTTCACAGTATTACACAGTGCAAACGGGCCCCTGTTCTAGAATAATTACCGGTGGGTAACATCCTTCGTTCAGTGAAGGAGACAGTCCCATGTGATTGTGCAAACCAATTTTAAGCAGACCCTCTACTTATATCTTCTTTTACCTTTTCTTGAATAATATGTAATCATAAAAACAGAGAGAATAAAAATAAAACATATAAAGGCAACAAATGCTAACAGGTATTTTCTTGTCTGGAAGAAGTGACAGTCTAAGCATGTATCAATCTCCACAGGACATACTGGAGCAGTCATGTTTACGCTGGGAAATCCATTGCTATTAATAATTTTTCTATACTGTCTCATTGATGGCTTGGCCTCATACTGATTTGCAAGATAGGTGTACAAGCCGTATCCAGGGTCCGTCCTGTCATTAAAGGAATATACAAAATACCCACGAAGATTGACTCCATCAATCAGCGTCGCTGAAAAAGATATAATTGGAAATGGAATGAGTTAACATAATAATAGATCTTATTTACTGCAGACCTTTATTCTTTAGGGATTGCATAGTTAAGCATTTCATGATTACTGTGCCCTGTAACCAATTAAACACAAGTCTCATTAGAATAAATTATTGTAATTTCTTATTAACACAGGTCTGTCATTTAAATAAAAAAAAATTAAAAAAAACACAAAGATTTACATGAATCATTTGCATGAGAATTGCACTGGCTAGCAGCCGATAAATCATGCTTATGCTAATGACTGCTGCACCTTTACATTACCCGCAAACACCTTTTCAGCACGTGGCCATGTTTACAGAGCTGGTGGCCTCAGGTACAGGAGCAGGGTTGGAGGCATTACAAGGCACTGGCCCACCAGGCATGTGCCCGATGGCAAGTCCAGGCCTGATTCGAATAGTTTCTAACATCCTGATTTGATAAGGGCAATCAGATTGGAGTACCAACCGCTCTGCATGGCCAAGTTATGACAGCAACTCCTGTAAATTTTATGCATAATATGTACTCATCATACCTTGGCACTTAATAGACTAGGACTTCTTTCTTCTTCTGGGGGGAGTAGCTTTGTCAAAAGGGCATGCCTAACCAGCTTCAGAGGCTTAGCTGACTATGCATTGGGATGGGGTTAGCCCCTAAAGTTGTGTTAAGTAGGAGGGGAAGTGGATGAGGAGTAAGTGTGACCAATTGCACCTCATTGCTTCTCCCCAGTCTGAAGAAAGTGTCCTGGATACCAAATCTTAAATCTGTATCTCCTTCAGTGAATTTAAAAAAAAAAAAAACCAAGAAAATGAATATCAGAATCTCACCTTTTAATGCCTCATTAATGTAGTTCTTCATGTAATAGATTCTTAGTTTGTCTTCAACTGGATCCTGACTGTTATCAATACCATTGGCTAATATATAAATTGGGACGTTACCATACTTTGAGTTTATCCAGTTCAGAATTTTCCGGAGTCCCCAGGGAACGACGGCGTATTTGTGAGGTGACTGTATCCAGGTGCTATCTGTGATAAACTGCACTTTAAGACTGTGGTCATACTTGGCGACATCTTCCTCCTCCCAATGCACAAGTTCAGTAGTGTAATGGGTAAAAGCGAAAAAGTCATAGGTTCCCTTAATCATCTTCTTTTCATCTTCTGTAAAATAAGGCAAGTGAACTTCAAACAAATCAAGGCTGCTTCCTTTCATCAGCCAATCTCTCATCAATTTAGGATAATCCCCAGTAAGAAATATTGGGTCTGCGAGCCGTCCAACCTCAAACTCAAGAATCCTTTGGCTGGTATTTTTATCATTTTCTGAAAAGGGGCAAGCTGGTTCTACCCAATCAGCTTGAAGGGCTATGGATATTTTTCCTTTCTGCGTACTTCTGAACTCTTTGTCATATGCATGAAAGGCCATTGCATGGGCTTTCAAAAGGTTGTGGCCCGCTGTGTAGGTCAAGTTCCTCATTGAAGGCTCATTCATGGTTACCCACATGCCCACAAAATCGCCAAGTTCCTTAAAACAGAGTCTTGCGTAATCCACAAAGGCATGAATGGTGTGGTAATTCTCCCAGCCACCACTTTTAGCAAGCTTTAAAGGCAAGCCCTGATTTTCTGCAATTGGCTGCCACAGCGCCACAACTGGCGTGATGTTGACTCGTACAAGTTCGCTGACAAAACACTGGTAGTAGTGTAGGAGTTTGTGATTGATTTGAGAGAGATTTCCATGAGGAAGTATGGCAGCCCACATGAGTGAGAAATAAAAATGAGTGACGTGTATTCCACGGAGCATGGATATTTGAAGTCTTATAGAAGCAAAATCAACACAATGCGTTTTTCTCTTTGGTACTTTTATCCCTTCTACTTTTCTAAGGCCTTTAGTTTTATTCATATCCCATACATAGACACTAGGGTCATTGAATTGTGATGGAGTAGTGTCCACCTGCAAAAGAAAATGAAAGATTAGGGATTTGCCATATTTTACAAGGCAAGTTTAATATGGTACAAACTAGTCAGGGCCGCATCAATAAGTGGGCAAGCAGCAAGCCAGCAACAGCGGTGTTGCTTTCCCCTACATAATATTCTGCCCCCCATATGCCCCCTTACTGAAACTATCTCCCCTCACCAGCTGGACAGGGGACAATGACAGTTCTGACTGAATGCCCCAGCCAATCAGGGGCGACATCTCAACTCTCCTGATTTGCTTAGAGTTTAGAAGCCTCTCCTGATTGGAGCTCAGGTAAGAAATCCACTATGTGTGTATGTAACTGAATTTGTCTGTTTGTGTGACTGTGTGTGTAATGTCTGGTCATTGAAGGGTTAATTCACTTAAACTGCTCATGTCTGGTGACAGAGGCTTAAATTCCCTGAAACTGCTCATTTCTTGCAATGGCTGTAGCATATTATATTCTAAATTTATTAAATCAGAAATCAATATGTTTCCAAAAGCTTTCTAATAATAATAATAATAATAATATAACCCTCTACATTGTAAGCTCCTTTGAGCAGGGCCCTCCTCACCTGTTGCTCTGTAAGTCAAATTGTTATGTTATATACTACTCGTTATGTCCCGTCCACCCATTGTACAGCGCTACAGAATATGATGGCGCTATATAAAACAATAAATAATAATAATATAAAATGTATTTAATATGTATGTGACTGTGCATATGTGAATCAGTTATATATATGTCTGTGTGTCTCATCCACTGCATGCATGTCCCTGAATGGCAACAATAAAATGTGCAAAAAACTTTTTCAGCTCTTCTTCAGATAATAAAATGTTCTCTTTTTGTTAATTTCAAACATAAAATAGTGATTGCCTCTCAGCACAAAATGCTTTAGGCAGTTGGAATATTTGAGCCACTATAACCCATGTGCTTGTGATTATTAGTCCTTACTATTTTATGCTTACATTTTATACTCCGAAGAAGAGCTCCTGTTCTTTTTTTTTGCATATTTTAGAGGAGATATGAGATGGTAATGCCCCATGGTGTATAGGAGATGTGTGTTATAACATTGGGAAGGACACAGTTTGTCCTTAATAGAAAAAATGTGGCCACCCTACCATCCTGACAGCTCTCTCCTGAGGTGGACTGGACTGGAGGAGGAGGGCCAGTTTATGATCTCTCTCTAAGTTGCCCAAAATAAAGGGGGCATAAGGTCTGTTCATGCAGACCTCTGTTTTACTACTCCCTTGCGCATGCGATGGACCATTGAAACAGAGCACTGCATGAACAGACCATGAGAAAGAGGAAAGGTGGGTTGAAAGGGGAGAGATAGTCAGAAGGAAGCAATAATGAGAAAAATGGATGTGTAAAAGGGAGAGATAAACGAGAGATAAAGAGAAAAGGGAGGCATGAGATAAAGATAAAGGAGACAGATGATGAGAGATGGGGAGAAAGGAGAGTGATGGATAGAAAGGAGACAATTAAGAGAAGGGAAAAGATAAAGAGGAGTGCAAGAAATAAGTAATATAGGAGGAGAGACAGAGTAAAATAGGAGGAGAAATAAAAAATAAATGGGAGAGATGAGATAAAGAAAAAAAAAGATAATGATAAAAGGGGAGATCAAAGAAAACACAAAGAGGGTGCCACATCCAGAATCCGCCCTGGGTGCCAGAATCCGCTCCTGGATGCCAATGTTTGGGGTTGTGTGCTCTTTAAGAAATGCACACAGAACATTATCTGCTCGGGGGGGAAGCAAGAGTACTTTTTCTAACTAAACAAATAAAACAGCAATGTCACCTTGTGTGTATTTGCATGAATACAAATATTACTGTGCTAAAACATAACTCAATATTTTTTTATAATGGAATGTTTGTGCAATTTTTTAATGTCACCAGCATAATAATCATTACATAATAAAGTTTTTGAGTTTTTTTTCCAGATGGCTTGGTTCATGCACTATTGATGTTTGACACAGACATTTTTACCCATTGCCCCATCTTACTTTTAGTGCTTTTTGTGTAATGTTTCGTTCACATTAATTGTATGGGTTTTTTTGCCTTGGTAACAAACTTTAAAAAAATAAAATAAAAAAAAAACGTGACATTGATTTTTAGTATTCTGCATAGTTTATAATAAACACTTAGAGACAGCATATTTTCATATTTTTCTTTCTTTCTTTGGAATAATTACATTATTTTAGGGAATGCTAAGGCAAACTCCAAATACAAGCAATAGGTAGGGAGAAATGCAGATGTAATCCCATAGAGGTCCATATCCATACACATGAACAAACAGCTATCTAAGCCCTAGTTGACTAATCCTAGGGAAGAAGAGGTCTGCCGAAAAAATCAGAAATGTCTATGGTAACAAAGATCTAACTAGTCCTCAATAAATGGAGGGGAAGCGGTTGTTCAGCTAAGATGTAGGAATGGTACATTATTATTATTATTACTTAAAATGGTGTATGATTTTTCCTTTAATTTTTTTTCTAATTCCCGTGATTTAATATCAATAAAGCATGTCAACCTAACAAATTACCAACATTGTATGCAATCTTCCCACGGTTTTATACTGAGGACATTTTTTGTATTTCTGATGATGTTAAGCCAGCTTTGTTTTCCGAGATACCTGTATGGTGTACGCTGACGTCCCCCAGGCAAAGTTGCATGGAAAAGTACCATGTAGTGCCTCATTTTCTGGTAGCGGTGGGAAGCCATTCTTCTTAATAAGTTGCTGATAAAACAATGCTGATGATTTTGGCATGAGTTTCTTGTTATGGCTCATAAAATCAACATAAAACAGTCCACGTCTATTTCTGTATTCTCTGAGCCATTCAAAACCATCCATTAAGGACCAAGCAGTGTATCCAGTAACATTCACCTTATCATACTTAATTGCTAGGAAAAAATAAAAGAAAGAACTTTAGGTATTACCAAAATATTAAACGGAATATGTTCAAATATAATTTTATAGAGTTTGAAGCTATAGCTCTCATGTCACTTTGTCACTTGAAAGGCACTTAAGTTTTGAGTTATATATCAAAAGTTACTATAGAGTATTTTTGGCAGAAAGGGCACAATTATAAACAGATTAAAAATATGCCTAGGGTGTCCCTTTGGTCTAAGAGGTCCCTGTGTGTTTATGGGAGGGTTTAATATAGATTTCTTATAAACGTATTTTTACTAATATTTATATTTTAATAAGTATTAAGGTGCTTGTTTTGTGCACTTTATTTTGTATTATTATTTTCATCCCTTACAAATAAGGCCCTACAAATAAATGTAATTTATTCCCCAAAATATCATAGAGCAACCTCAGCTTGTAAGAGCCAACAATTTAGAGAATTTCAATAGCATGTGATGCCAAATCCTCTACATTGTAAGCTCCTTTGAACAGAGCCCTCCTCACCTGTTGTTTCTGAAAGTCAAATTGCTATGTTAAATATTACTTGTTATGTCCTGTCCACCCATTGTACAGCGCTACGGAATACAATGGAGCTACATAAAATAATAATAATTAATAATAATGTTACAGTTTTGACACCCCAATAAAGAAGGCTCATTAAAGTACGCTGTGAAGTTAGATGTGATGTAAAAAGTTTTGCTTTACTGAGAGGGTGGTAGAGAAATGGCACAGCCTCCCATCAGAAGTTGTGGAGGGTAATACAGTGAGGGAATTTAAACATGCATGGAATTGGCATAAAGCTTTCCTAAGTCTAAGACAAGACTGAGGGCTGATTAAAAGTCTTTACATCAGGAAAATGTGCAGACTATTTGAGCCAAATGGTTCATTCTATGTTTCATGTTTAATATACATTCTTTAATATGAAAAACCTACCTGAGGTAGAAACCGCCCTACAGCTGCCCTGGTCTGTTGACTCTTGCCACTGGGCTGATTCTGCAGAATCCCTCCATACATTTGCAAGGGGGAGATACCATGAAAATCTAAATGGACCGTGCAGCTATCAAATGCATTCAAGTGCATTTGATTAATGAAACCCCCCCTAAATTAAACTTATAAATGGCTCAAACTAAATTTGATTCAGTAGAAACATCTCAATTAGATATTCATCAATATTGAGGATACCTCCGGCAGGGGAAAGGTGGTGTGTATGAGGCAATAAGGCAGAGCCAGATGTGCATATGGTGGGGCTCACTCCAAAGTGCCTTGAATGTGGCAGGAAATTTGCATGCCCAGGCACTAGAATGTCTACAACACCAACGGACCCAGACTTACAACAACTGGTACGGTACTGTCAGAGAGTATAACAAATGTAACGCTAGAGCATCTCCATTCAATGTTTGAGCCTATACAATGGTTTATGCAATAAAGATAGAATGGATGGTCAATGGTACAACCCTCCTCCATTTAGCATTGCTGGAAAAAAAATCCATGGCAAGAATACCAGGTCTACACCAGACAAACCATCTGGTATTGTAATTGTGTTAAATGTTGGAAGGCCGTGTGGGTCTTATCAAAGAGGAAGAACGTTAAACTCTATTATAGAGGCAGAACACTGATAACTGAGTAAAGATGGAAAGTGGCTTATCAACCCATCCTTATTATAATTATGGGTAAGGGGACTCCAGTGTCACTTGACTCCATTAGAGTACTGATTTACTCACATAAATACGTATCATACCTTTCAACGTTTCCATGACAAACTTCTTTAGATAATACATATACTTTGCATCCTCCCTTTTAGTAATGGCTGAGAGTAACCAACTATTCTCAACAATAAATATCCGGGGTTTGTTGTACTCCATGTGAATCCAGTAAAGGATCTTCCTCAGGTCTATTGACTCCTTTTGTCGAAATTTCATATCTGGATCTAACAACTGAAAACTTAGATTAGGACCAAATGAGAGAGCAAAAAAGTCAGCTGTGCCTTTATTGAATTGTTTTTCCTCATACGTAAATTCGGGCAAAAGAGAGGAAAGATTGCTCTTCATCGACTGTGGGTAATCGCCATCTAAAAATATTGGTTTGGCAAACCATCCCAAGACAAAATCCAAAGACTTCTGACACTCTCTGATGAAATGTTCTGTCATGTTAATTGGTTTTATCCAATGGGAAGCCAGAGCTATAGACAACTGTCCACCTTGTACTGAGCGAAAGTGTTTATCATAGAGATGCCATACTGCGGCATGTGCCTGTGGGAACAAAAAACATTATTATTTAATATGAAATATTATTATTATTAGACATTTTAGTTAGAGTACACCAGCAGATTCTGTAGTGCTGTTACAACGAAGAGAAAATAAAAAAAAATAACAATAACATGAACAAACATAGAACGTACTGGTAAAGAAGAAGGCCATGCCAGCCTAAATTCCATTAGAAGGTTAAGGGAGATTGAGAAAACGGAGTAAAGGTAAAGGTTGATTTCATTATAGTTAAAAAAGAAATAGCGTAGTCCATTGAGTAAAGATATCAAGGTTAGGGAAAGCAGAGCGTTTCTTTTGAGAATACAGGTTATGAGATATTAAGAAGATAAATTGTATAGTTTGTGAGTATTTAAAGATATATTATGGAGCCTTTCAGAACCAAAGAGTTCCAATAAATGGATACAGAGTGGGTGAAGTCCCTCAATAAGCACCACAAAGAGCCACAAGAGACTATGGTTAGGTAAATGTTTGTTAAGTATCCTTAAAGTCCATGTGATAACATAAGATTGATATTCAGAAATGTAGTAACCAGAGACACTTGTGCGGATTCCATTAGATTCACCCTTAAAACTTAAACCACAGAAAACCCAACAAATGCACCATAGTGTCTTTTATTTGGAGCTGAGGGGTAGTAGTTTTTGTGCCATTGTCTCCAGGAGTGTAATACCGTATTTGCTCGATTATAAGACGAGGTTTTTTTCAGAGCAAATGCTCTGAAAAATACCCCTCGTCTTATAATCGGGGTCGTCTTATAATCAGACCTCAAATAGGTCTGACTATGAGACGACTAAGATCCAGATCCCCCCGCAGCTGCAGGGGACCTGGATCCTCCTGTCTCCCAAACCCCCCCCAACCCCCCCCCGCCCCACTTACCGGTACTTCTGAGTCCCCGGTGTGTAGCTGGGGCAGCGTGTAGATGTCTACGCGATTCGCGTAGACAACTTCCGCTGCGGCAGGAAGGAGGTGTGGCTAGCAGTGGGGGTTGTCTGCGTCCATCGCGCAGACCTTCCCCGGCTGTCAGAGATCAGAGTTCCCCGCACCGGTACCAGTACCGGTGCGGGGAACTCTGATCTCTGACTGTCGGGGAAGGTCTGCGCGATGGACGCAGACAACCCCCGCTGCTAGCCACGCCTCCTTCCGGTTGCAGCGTAAGTGCGTGGGATCTACACGGTGCCCCGGCTGCATGACAGGGAAGTCAGAAGCACCGGTAAGTTTGGGGGGGCGGGGGAGTGTTAAATGGGGGGCATAAGGCATTTCTGGAGGCAGAGTGCTCTGTGAAATGCCTTTTAACCCCCTTAATGCCACTCTGCCTCCAGAAATGCCTTTTTAACCCTCTATACGCCACTCTGCCTCCTGAATGCCTTAAACCTCCCTAATGCCTTAAACCTCCCTATATGCCACTCTTCCCCATAATATGCCTTTTAACCCTCTAAATGCCAGAGTTGCATATAGGGGTATAAGGCATTTCTGGAGGCAGAGTGGCACATAGGGGGTCAAAAGGCATATCATGGGGCACAGTGGCATATAGGGTTAAAAGGCATATCATGGGGCACAGTGGCATTTAGAGGGTTAAAAGGCATATCATGGGGCACAGTGGCATATAGGGGGTATAAGGCATTTCTGGGGCAGATGTGCATAACTGGGGGGCAGGTTAGAAAATAGAAGGAAATAAAACCAAAATATTTTTCTCAATCATAGCTTTTATTTAAAAAAAATAGTTTAGATGAATTAACATTTACTGGTAAAACTTTTTCCCTATAGGGTCGTCTTATATTCAGGCTTTTTCTTTTTTCCCTAAATTAATATTCAGATTTGGGGGGTTGTCTTATAATCAGGGTCGTCTTATAATCGAGCAAATACGGTATATATCCTTCTTTCCCCTATCCATTGTACCCCAGTCTGTGAAAAGTACACTTCAACATTTTCACCACCGGATGGCAGACATACTTTAGGTTGATGTTGTTTTAGAAAGGAAATTTTTGGAGTGATTTCTCTGTGGCAGAGACATACCGTTTAATGTTGCTGTAGTTCAAACATGCACATATCACATTCACACTGCAGAACCTACCATGAAATATGATTTAAATATTAGACATGCTTTGAGATATTGTCTGTTTGGATAGAAGGACTGGTAAGAGGGGGCAAAATGCTGACTCAGCTGCTCCGTCTTGAAGATTTTGGGTCACGGCAGAAATCTTTTTACGTTGTACATTTTAGAGTAACAGGGCTTTAGCCAGCATTTATGCCATATGGCCGTATCCTTCCTGTGCTACTTGTATGCAGCCTATTTTGACAAATATGCAATGGACACGAGCATAAGCATTGTTGCTCTTGTTTAAAAAAATTTTTGTGAGACTATATTATTGTGTATTTTAATCTGGCATGCCCCTGTGGATGGAGTGGTCCCAGCCCTCCCCCGTTTGCTTGGCAGAATTGAATAACTGATAAAGAGGGTAGGATTTGTATTCCAAAACTAGACACGAGGATTACTGGTTTATCCAGGGAACAAATAAAGAGGACCTATCATGAGATTTAACTAATGACTTATACAGAGATATACCTGCCAGATGAAGCACTATGTGCGAAATAAGTATCATTTCTCTGCTGCAGCTTTCCAAAGTTCTTCTTCCCCCTCATTTGTGTGATGCCAACACTATCATTTATTGCTGTGGAAAACTAGGGACGATCCAAGGTAGGGAGCATGAAGGTCGCATGAAGGTCGCATATATTCCCCTTAAAACAGCGCTCCAATCACATGCAAAATCTGCCTTATGGGGAAATTCGCTCTGGTGCAAATCATGTTTTGGCCATAGTAGGTGTTGTTTTTATAAACATTTTATACACATTTTTACATATGGGGATCATATTAGGCTGTCTCAGAGGAAATTATTAGAACTGGTCTTGCTACGTTTAAGTGACTCCCATAGGTTTAGCATTATTTTTTATTATTTGCACTTCATCCACAAAAGTACCAATATCCCAAAAAGCATAATGTTTGTGTATTAATGTCTTTTGCTTTTTGAAGTTCCCCAGTTTTAGAATCTCTTTCTTCCATAAAAATACAATACATCCCCTCTAGATTGTAAACCTGTGAGCAGGGACCTCTTTACCTAATATATCGATTTGTCTGGGTCTGACAATTCTAGTTTTGTCAAACCGTTTAAATACAAGTACTGCAAGAAGCAACGTGTAACTAGTTGGCATTATATAAATAAAAGATACAAATAAATGTAGACATTTTAAGCAGAACGATTTTTAATTTCTGTGAACACGGAATGTTAAATGGATTTCAAAAAGACAGCAGAACTTGGTTGCCACCATCAGCAAATCACTACAACAGAAATTTTGGCACACGCTTTTAATGGGTTAATATTTAGAAGACTTATGGTCAGCTCCTGGAAAAAGTCCCCTTTGTATGGTCATGTGAGTTAGTCAAATGTTATGTTCTAACCCCAAGACACAACTAATGTCTGTGCAATGTGTCCAATTGTATCTAAAACCACTGAACCATTTTAAACGCAATACATTTCATAGACAGTTTTTTATGCAGGTGACACATCTGAAGAAACGAGAAAAAGACCTCTGGTAGATTCATTTCTACACCTCCAATACCATGGGTGAAGCTCAAAACTTAAACTAATCACTTGATAATCCATTTAGGTATAATATTAACTCCATCGTGATTAATGGTGAGTCCAAGATCTGATTCAACTTTCCCCGAAGTACCATGGGCAAAGTACACATTGTACATGATATTTTTGGTAAAGTGCCATTTTTTTTCCACCTGATTTACAGAAAATAATTCTAGAATTAAGGTAATTTACCTGTCACATAAAGCAGCCTAAAGATAGGTTGACAAACCAATATTTCTAGGTAATTGGTTTAGGAAAGCAGTAACAGATAGGCATTTAGGATTTCAATGATGAATGTCTGGATCACAATTTCTCAAGAAGTTGAAGATAGTGTAGGGCACAGATATAATTTCTGCACTAAACACAATGAAGATGCAATCTTAATTTGATCAACAGTTTAATACTATTAATAACTAGCGCAATTCAATGCAATGCAAAGATCTACCTCTTTAGAATAAACATCATTAATAAACAAAATGGCTAAATATGCTGGCCACTGAGAGCCTCGTAAAGGCTTTTAATTAAGACCATCTTTCATCACTTCTGACACTGGGTCTTCCCGGAATATGTCCTTGCATGCTTTATTTTGTTAAAATGTCTCATAGACGGCTGTTGAGCACACAGGTTGCAGGGGCTATGGCTGCTATAATTGCCTGCCTGTCCCTGATCAGAATCTGGCAAGGTGAATAACCTCTAGGGGCGGAAAAACTGCAAATACTTTGATTAATGGCATTTTTTTTTTACATTTTTGGTACCTTGTTTTGCGGTTTTCAAAGATCAGAATTTGGCAACGCCACCTTGGCTTACGGCTGGCATGAATACTTTTATTATTATCCATGTGTTATGTGTTTTTTTTAATAGGGTTTGAATTTGCTGAGAGATCGTGGGAAAATGGGATATAGTAAAGACCTCACCAAATTACGAGGGGATGAGTCAACAGGTGAAAAGGGCCCTTTGTTGGCACAGCATCCAAAGTCAAGAGTTTATTAACCTACAGTGGTTTTCAGAGTAACTAAAAATTAATCTTAAATGATAAACAATCTTGTTTTTGTTATTTCCCTGCAGCTCGTCTCTATGAAGACAACAGGCCAGCGATTTGTCAATCCCCAGAAACATGTTTAGATCTTGCCAACATGGGAAGTGATGCAGAACAAATGATATATATGTGTATGTATATATATAAATATATATATATATATATATAAAAATATATATATATATAAATATATATATATATATATATATATATATATATATATATGTACCGGCATATATTAGGACCCCATGGTTAGATTTCTATATAAGTGGAGCGACATTGGTAGGCATATGGTTATTTTGAACCTATGCTGAGACCAGCTGATTGAGGTATTTAAATATTTACATTAGGAAAGATAGGCAGACTAGATGGGCTGAATAGCTTATCAACCATCACATTTTATGTTTCTATGTAGCTTTTATGGTGCTTCTGAAAAGACAGATTGGGTAATGATATTTGATCCTATTATTGATGACCGTTAGACTTTTGAAAATGGACCAAAACTATTCTTTTTGTTTTGTTTTTGGTCCATACGTTTTCGGACATCAAATTTCCTTTTCTGCCTTTTTGGTTTGGATGAAATATGGAGGGTTTTTTCCGCTTGTAAACAAAATTAGTTGTCACTCACTCTCATTCACTCTCATGCTCTCTCACACTCTCATTCACACTCTCTCTCAATGTAACCCTACCTTCTCCACTGACAGCTTCCGCGGCCCGGTCTCCGCTTCTCTTGCCTCTTCTCGTTCTTTTGTTTTCCTTCTTCTTCTGGTTCTCCCATGACTACTTTCTTTATCTGCTCCATCCCAGAACACTTCCACAAAAGGCACACCCTCTCTATTGGAGGAACAGGGAAAGAGGCTGTCCGCCCGGCTACACCTTTTTGTGGAAGTGCACAAAGAGGTCAGAATGGCGACAATTTCACAGAAAAATGCTTCTCTTTCTCTGCAAATCCGTATTCATTATTCTGCTTCAATTGTTCCCCTTATAGTGCTTTATACACTATGCAGGGCCAGCTAAGCCATTTTTGCTGGAGAAACTTGCCAGTGTTGGCCCTTCACAATGAATAGCTAAGTGAGAGAGTTGAAACCACAACTCCCTTTAGGAAACAGACCCTTCTAATGCAAGTGGTCATATTAGATTGCATGCTCCATGAATCATTTGAGGCATTAGGGCAGTGATCTTTTCTTTAGATTTACTAGGCTTGGAGAAGCTGTAAATATTGGGTTAAAATGTATGGGAAGGTGAGATCTGTTGCAAAATGTGGCATAAATAGCATATCAATTATTCCCCTGCTATGACACAATTATCCTTTCTTGTTCTTCTCCTTTACCAAGATGGCCAGAGCAAAGCTGCTACCACCAAAAATGAGCAGAAAAAGAACCTAATTTGGAGTGATCACCATGCAGGTCCTGGAAAAGGAAGTTAAGATGAGTTCATCCCTTCTGATATTATACAATAGGTTTTTACACACTACACAGGTTTGATGAGGTGTACAATATAATAACTACATATCATACATCGATTAGATGGAGAAAGTAATAGGAGGATGCTAATTATGATTTGACACACACACACACACACACAAATAGTAATTATATAAAAAGCCTTGTAGGTACCATATGTTCTGATAAACGGTGATAATGTCCAGAATCTCTCTCATTTACTTTGATAAGACAAAAAGGCTAATATATTTGAATCATTTAGCAAAAGATTCTCACCTGCATTTGAAACCAAACTACTTTAATTGAATGACGAATTAAATTTTATGTCAGAAAATATTATCTATACTGGTTAATCTAAAACAATAATTATAAGACGGAGTTAACAAATCTAATAAAGAAAGATTGAGTTTCGTTATTGAATGGGCCATTGATCTGGTGACATTTAAAAAAATTGAGATCATGGTTTCAGAAAAAGACAAAACTCCTCCATCTTCCCCACAACAACTGAAGCCTAAGCAAACCTCCATACTTTGCTAAAAGGTATACAGACTGGACCAAGAGATCGCCATAATTATCTGTTATTTGTTTTCTGTATTGTTATTATAATTTTCCTGTTTCTATACCCTTTTCTGTCTATCTGTGCTTGATCGCCTAGGAATGCTCATTCTGGGAATTGCAGCATTTTTTCACTGATTGTTTTTAGTTGGTAAAATTTATGTCATGCCTGTCACTACTTAAGTGTGTTATATTTTACTTTCTATCTTTCTGCTCCACTAACCCCTTATCTCCTATATCTGCCCTCTTACTGCCCCCGTCCACTTTAACACTATTTAACACTCTCTATTACAGCCCTCAAAGCCTGCAATACACTCCTCCATCTTCCCCACAACAACTGACTTTTTGCCCGCCCTCCCTGCCCCTCTTCCACCCTCCCCAGTGTTGTCCTAATATATAGACAGTTAATTACCAGATCTATTTAAACATGCCAGTAGAGGGCACCAACTCTTTGGGTCCCTTTGGTACCGACTTCTCCCCATTAAACCATTCCAAATACCATCCCTCTCCATCTCTCTGCCATCACAGCTATCCCAGTACCTCTACACTAACCTTTATATGTGAAACCTGCCTGTGTTTGCTCTGCTACTTCTGTCCCCCACATATTCCTCCCTATTCCTATCACTCGCAACCACCAAACTTAACCAACATGGTCAACCTAACCAATTTTATTCCTATCATCTCCAACCATAAACTCCCTCCAGTCCTTAACTGTTCCCTAACAAAGGCTCTCCTCCTCACTTATCACCTCTTCCTTTTCCCGTCTACAAGATTTCACTCGAGCTGCCCCATATCTTTGGAATCGAAAACCCACTTCTTTAAAAAAGCGTTCCACCTTAGCTGCTAGAACTTCCATGTCATTGAGACAATCACCACACTACCTCTCACCCTTTCTCTGTGCCTTATACCCCCCACACTACCTCTCACCCATCACTGATACCCCCCGCACCACCTCTCACCCTTTCTCTGTTCCTTATGTTTGTCACCCCATTCCCTCAAGATTGTAAGCTTGTGAGCAGGGCTCTCTCCACCTAATGTATCGGTTTGTCTTAGTCTGTCAATTCTCGTCTTGTTATACCCTTTGAACTTATGTATTGTATTAAGCGCTGCGTAAATTGTTGGCGCTATATAAATAAAAGATAATAATAATAATAATAATAATAATAATAATAATAATTAGGGAAAAACATGATAAAAATAAATCCATAAATCAATAAATTCATTTTATTCTCCGAAAAGTAGCCACAAAACCTCAAAGAAGATCACTCTCAACCAACAGTACAGGATCAAGTATCTGAGCTTTCAGCACCCAAAGCAATTACACAGGAGAGTTTAATTTGGATAATTTTTATGACAAAATGAAGATGGAGTTTAAAACAAACACAGCTGAATTTCGATATTATCAGACATTGTGGTTCAGCAAGATAAAGAATTCAGAACAACACACGTTGAAGTTAAATGTCTTCAAACACACAATATCTTGTTGAAGAACCAAATCCAAAATGTTTAGAAGTTAAGATATCTGAGTTTGAAGAAAGATCTTTTAGAAATAACTTCCATCTCAAAGGAATTTCAGAGGAAATCACCACTGAGAAATTATCTGGAGTCCCAATAAATAGGGTCAAAGCCATTTGAATGATTTCAGAGACTCCAAAAACTTGATTCCTCTGTCCCTAGAGATGTAATAGTTGGAATTCTGAACTGCTTGGTGAATGATGCTGATATAGAAAGTAAGAAAAAAACCAAAGGACTTAAAATTCAGCAGAATAACTATTTACTCTGATTTATCCCCGGCTATAAGAGCAAGCAACAAGCACTCTAAAAATGTAACAATATGTTAACAGTATAACTTACAAATGGAGATCTATTTCCAAAACTGTTTTTTTGGCTAAATAATAATAAAGTTAGTCTTTTTTTTTTTTTTTGCTTTACTATATGGGGCCAGCTGAATGTTTGATATATAGAAATAAAATATTATGATTAGACTGATGGTTTGCTTAGTAAGTAAATATTATCAAAGTTATCAAAGAGCACTTGACATTAAACCCAGAGGTTTAGAGGGAAATGCTAATAGGTTTTTGGTGATATACAAGTAATTTTTTCTTGGGACTTTCATCCCAACACTAAATTGATTTAATAAATAATATTGGTAAAATAAATACAGCACCTAGAAAGAAAAATAAATGACTGACACATATGTTTTGGGATATTCGAGAGTAAGATTGAATTTATATTTTCATCCAGTGATGATAAACTTAATAACCATTAATTTATTGATAGACTAGATATATATTACATGATATATTTACATCTTTCTGTTACATGTGCAGCATCATTGCCCTAAATGTCATGTTACACTTCATCCTGAATATTGGGACTAGTAGTAAACAAAAATACCTATATAATGGGACTTTTAAGAGGAAAATTCAATGAGACAAAGAATCTCAAAGGTGACGGATTGACATTAAGGCTAGGGTTCCAGCATCTCATTCTGTCTGACGCTACATTCCAGTCTTCCTAAGACATGTCAAGGCCCTTGAGGTGATAAAACAAATGTCTAACCATCCGGTGCGGAACTTACTGTTCTTAACCTTTCTTGGTTAACAAGTGTCACAAGAATTACACAAGAATAGTCTATTCGCTTATATCACCAAAATGTTCACTAATCCATTGACATTTTATATGTGACTTTATTCCATTAACACACTTTATGTGCCGCGGTACTCCACTTACTTCCAATTAAGTTGGATCGCCTGGGGTTGGGACACAATATTTCCTTTGAGGCTAGGCCACTTATCATAGCTTTGATTTAGTTACATTTGAGTGACAACCTTATGAACAGCCTATACGTTTAAATAAGGATGCAGTTGATTTGTAATTTAATTTTGTAATTCCCCTAGAATGGAAAGCAAGTGGCTAATGAATGCTGTTTGCTAAAGATTTTCTTCTTGAGTAAAGAATTGAGTAAAAAAATATTGACTTTGATTGTCGGTCAGGTTATGGCAAAATGTATCTCTGTCTAAAATTAGTGTCAGTGATAATGTATAAAATTATTAGCACCAAAACAATGATAGAATTTTAATGTAAGAATTCTATTGCAACTGTGCACCAACTTATTCACCTAGAATGCAAAAGTAAACCAGTTTTGGAGACTTTTATACATGCCAGTTGAGGGTCAAAAGTAGGAACAAAGAGACTTAAATATTTTTTAAGCATGTCTTGTATAAGAGCCAGTACAATACAAAGTGCTATTCTACTAGTAACTTGTACACTGAAGATAATTTGCAGTTTGAAAATTGTGCGTTTTCTATTTTAGGCAACTACATTTAAATTTTAATTATAAAACATCAGCTGATTCTGTAGCACTAATATAAAGGGCAAATATCAAATTAATAAAAAAACACTGACAATATACAATAGTAACAAAGCATGTTTACACGTACTGTTACAGAAGAAGAATATGCCCTGTCTGGTGAGCTTACAATCTAATTAATTGAATTAATATGATATTTTCATACATATTTTATTGAAAATATAAAAAAAGAAAAGTTACATAGAGCATCATAGTTGTTGATATTTTGTACATAAAATGTATTTGTCTTTTTTTTTTAAAGTACAGATCATAAAACTGAACATTCCACACTTTCGTTTGGTACAAACTACTTGTCTGAACCTGTCTGATTATTATTATAAAAGAATATGAGAGAAATATTAATCCCCTTAGTGTTGCTGTAATGGAATGTGTTAAAGCTCTGTAATTAAATTTGAATGGCACTAATGGTGCTAAAATATATGTTTTTACAGATTAACAGGGTTAATAAATCAACCAGTCAATCAAAAATAAGAATAGTTACTTTTGGGCTAGCATCATTGACATACCTCATTTATGGTTTCCAAAGAAGACTATGCATTGCAGGAGAGCCTTAGTGGGTTTGTAGTACAAACCGGTTCATGTTTGGCAAAACAGCCATGTAAGGAATAGATCGGTTGTTACAGTGACAAATCCTGCATTTTAGCAGGGATCAGGCATTTTACCTGCATGCTGGCCTGCTTATATTGCAATAGATCAGATAATTTTACCCACCTTTATATACTAAAATACAGGCTAAGCAATATGGCTAATTGGCTATAAAGTATGGCTTGGAACCCAAGTGTGTACCTTAAAGGACTGAGGTTAAGAAACAGTTTTTTGTGCTACTCAAAATCTAGGACAAACCTATTTCTGAATATATATATATATATATATATATATATATATATACAGTATATAATTACATATAATCACTGTAAGTTTTATTTTAACTCCAAAAAAAGTCTTGTTGTGAGATCCTCCCATACTCACCTAGAATATGTTTAATCATTATTTAGTATTTATCTATTTTGTGTAATGGGAACTGTATTTTGCAAATTCATTCCATCATTCTTGCATTTATCTATACAAGTAAATACTGTATGTTTGTCATCGGGCCTGGACTGGCCATCTGGCATTAGGTGTAAATGCTGAATGGGCCACTGGTCATCAGCGCTCATACTCACCTGGCAGATTGGGTGGTGCAGTGTGCTGCTGCTGCTGCCACATGCTATGTGAGCATAAAAACTTATAATAACTTACTACCTGTCAAATCCAGCTGTCGGCTACACTTATGTCATTAGGTGGCCACCAGCCTTAAAGTCCCAGGGCCTCATTGTTATCCCGAGTGTTGCCCTGTTTTTCAGAATATGTAATGTATTGCTGTTCTGTACATTACCTGTAAAACTAGAAGTTTCTCTGTATTCAGTAGTAATAGGACATCATCATTGATTTGTCAGCAAATATTCGTACATAGCAAGAAACATCCTGCATTTATAGCCTGAAATAACATGTAGTTGAATTAGTTTTTATGTTCCAATGAACTCAAAGTATGTCATAAAATACGCCTGTTTGACTCTAGTGAAGGTGTTAAAGGTGCTGTTTACCTACTTTGCTGACTTTTGTAACTAGATGCAGAATTAAGGGCACCCTTTCTTAGTGGTGCTAAATATCTAAACCCTTCTCAGAAACAATCCTTTAATTAAATTAAGTCTTGTCACCTTCATACTTTCTTTTGGGAACATTTTCTAGGTGACAAAAGCAAGTGTGATTTTTTTTACCACAGAAACTGAGAAAACTTCTTAAAAGTATATGTTATTGAACCTTTAGAGAAATAAAATGAGCTGCTAAGGTTATTTTACTAAATGTACAAAAGAGTGCAATTAATGTTGTTTTTTTTATAACAAGTGCATTTACTTTTAGTATCAATTTCAAAGTTGTCCATTGTCTTAATAGATTTAATTAAAGTCAATGGAACCTACCAGGGCAGACTTACCCAGAGTTCTATTTTTTCTTGGGGGCAGGTTAACTGCATAGGGGGTGGGGCTAGCCATGAATGGGGGTGGGGCAGGGCTAGCCCCAGCCTTTAGTGGGATGGAACTGGGTGAAGAGGGGGTAGGCCTCAGAGACCTGGGGAACCAGGGCTTCGCCTGGAGACTTCAGGTCAAACCTGGAGAGTTCCCAGGATTTCAAAGGAGACAAGTTGTCATTACCTGCCATAATTATACACTCAATACCAGTCAATAACAGGTAGTAGCGTTTTTCAAACCTTATTGTAGTGTTTTTTATATGGCATATTGCCAAAAACAAAAACTAATGGTTAGTATATTGCTTATGCAAGGAGAGGATCCAGCAATTCCCTTTTCTGTTAATGTGAACATGGAGCATTTTTTGTCCCTTATATCATTATAAGGCTGTATAATCCATTGATACATATATGCTGTAAACTTCAGACAAATAAGGTTTCTTACAGAAGGTCAAAATGAGTTGGTTGCAATTAAAGTGACACTCCAGCCATCATACGCATGCATATCAATGCATATGATCGCTAAGTGTCCCCATTAAATATTGATGTAGTCCTTTTTGAAATGCATTGCAAAATTCTGCAGAATCCTTGGTAGGAAATGTATTTGGCCGAACACAATCCCTGCGGCCTGCGTCTACATGGTGTACTCACCTGCAGTCAGCTCAAGATGTCTGTTCCGTTGGTTTTGTTGGCTGTTTGACTGCTTTGAGTAGCTATGAGTTGTGCTATGGAGCTGCTGCTTCTTCTAACGGTAAGTGACCATTTTTTTATTTAAAGGTTGAAGAAGCCAAATGAAAGTACTTACTGTCAAGTTGAACTTGCAGTGTCTAACTTAGCAGTACTGAACTGAACTTGACAGAAAATTACGTCTTCATGAATAGATGAGCTTCTTTTCAAATGGACTTAATCTTATGGTTTTGAGTTAAGTCAATCATATTACCTCTGTATTTCAACTGCCTGACACACTGAGGATCTACAACTAAAGTATGAGAGCCTAAAATGCATCATAACCTGCCCGCTTTCTAGCACGTTAAATCCTTCTCCAAATACCTTTAGCTGTATGTTAGTAAATCGATGATCATCAGGAAGATTCCAAAATGGCACCTAAAGATGTGGCTAAAGTTGGATGAAACATCAATTGAGAAGTCTTCATGTATGGAGACATTAGATGGGAAAACATGGGATTAATATGCTGTAAACAGCTTCTATAGTAAATATTGTAGTTTTAACTATTAAAATAAACATTTATGGGGCATTTTGTTGCAGGGGGATCAACGGTTCTTTAAATTTATTGTAGTATTGTCTACTGAGATGGCGAATGATGACCTAAAACATAGGACACTTTGATTTATAATTCAGATACCTTTTAATAAATCAAAGTTTGAACATTCTTTTGTGTTGTCACGAGTATAAATGTGAGCAGTTATACCAGCAGCCATTAATCGCATCAGACATCACGTCTACAAAATCAGTCATAGGGAACATTTCATTTAGCTCATTTTCTGTAACATAATTATGCCAAATAGAAATCATCTCAGTTTTGTGTTGTTCACTGACAAAAATATATTAATTTTAATATCGACATTATATTTATTAATCCTGGCACCATACACTGGGTAACCAGATGGATTTTCTTATTTCAGGTTATGATTATATTAAGATATATTTAACATGTCCAATTGGCATGTCACTACTGTATCTTCATGGCATATTAAGCATAGCATTATAATAACACTTATACTTAGGGAAACATTTACTGACAGATTGTGCACTATTGTGATACAGAAGGGGAAAAATGTTTGTTTTTTTCAGCAAAAATAAAAAACTTATATGCATACCATGGCAAGTTCATATACTGTACTTATGACTGATTTATAAAGTCTTACGACAGGTCTTACGATACCAATTAATTTAAAGGTGCTGCTCCACCTAGATATACCAGTAATTACACTCTCTATTATAAGTAAATAAACCAGATCTGCCATTCTGTCCTGTCTGGTTTAATCATATGAAAACAGCAAAACTTTTTACAAATGCTTTTTTTTTTGCTGTGGTGCGAAAGGTATGGGCATTCAACGGGACTGGGAATTACGTTTGAAATGCTGAATTCAGTTGCAAAAGTTTTATTTTCTGAAGAGCAGGTGAAACAGCATCATCATGTTTCAACACTGCTTATTAGGTGTTCTCTAGATTCATTCCAGACTCTGCAGAGAAGCATCCCAGCCAGTCTTTTTGGGGGCAAGTTTTCATCTGAACTCCCCAGGAACTCACTGCAACTCTAGAGATTTCCTTCCTACTATGTTGAGCTGAACTCAGCATCTCACTTTAAACCTGAGAGGGATCTGTGCAGGGTTTATGGTGCCAATCCTCTCAAGTTCATCGGCCAAGTTCAGGAGAAAAGCTGAATTTCCTCGAATAATAAACCCTTGTGAATGTCCATGAGGTCAAATATGAAGAATAAAGTCAAAAGGGAGTAGAAATCAGAGCCATCTTGTCTTCTACTCCATACTCCTCCACTCTTAAGGAGCCAGGCCAGGATTTGTCTTAAGAACAAATTGGCTCCCCCAGATGTACATCAAAATATAACCTGTCGCACTAATTTGTTTAAAATGGATATATGTAACAAAGTAGTAGGGCACACTAAGAAAAAATGCACTTGAGAGTATACCATACACATAACACACGTAACTTACATGTACGCTACTAGGGAACATCCGATAAGGTTCAGCAATAAGTCTCAGCAGCATAAATAGTCAAACAGAAATTCATTGCACAGTAAGAGTATCAAACAGATGTATTTATATCAGGAAATCCAAATGTATTCAACGCACCCCAAGGGTACAATTTTGACCAGGTGTCTGGTGCAGATTATTTATTACCTGGCGCTGTGGACAGATATCTTTTTTGTCAAATCTATACAAATAAAACAAATCTATAGACAGAGTAATGTCACTTTATTATTATCACTTAGTGATTTAAATAGCACCATCATATACCACAGCGCAGTATAATGGGATATTTAAAAAATAACCATTATTAAAAATACTAGTAAGTGTTTACTGACCTGTAAGTAAAAATTACACCTTCAAACCAAGGTTGTTTGCTTCTAAAGGCTATTGGATACCTGGCCAATCCTAATGTCTTCAGAATGACTTTAACTCCTGTACAGTATATGTGTCAGCTGGCTAAAGGGCTTCCCTGCACCCAATTAAAGCAGAACATCATTACCCATGTTGACCTAAATCATTACTCTTCATTTAGTTAAACATCGCTTCTAAATATTGGTTAGGATGAGTTCTGTGCAAATAAAAAGAGATTTATTACAATATTGCCAATTGTCTATAAGGAGCTCCAGCTCTCCAGAGATATCCGCACTTTACTATGCATGATGAGGATGTAACTCTTGTAATGCATCTAAATTTTAGAATGAAATAAAAACTGAATGCTACCTTTACAATACACTCCAAATCCTGAAATGATATTTTCATTAAACATTTGTTCTGTTCTAGACTTCTTTTGTACCTTAAAGGGGAATATTTGTGTAAATGTGGTCATATTATTTGACCCTATCAACACTATAATTTGCCTCTGAAAAAAAATCAATAGGCGATTATTGTTTTTTTCATCTATGGTCAGGTTTTTGGCACAGCCTAAGCCCCCAAGGAAATTTTTTCCAATTTGTTTTTAAACACATCACTAAAGCACCTTAATAACAATGCTTATTCTCATTAGGGTACCCAGTAAATTAATTATCTGTAAATAAGTGGATATGTGCATTTATTTCAAAAGAAGCAGCTATTGATTGGGACAAAATGTTTTTAAGCACAGATTGAATATTTAGCGTTTAATTAATTGTGGGAGTCATGGTGACAGCAACCATCAATATGTTTTATATTCTCTGGCCCTGAAAAGGCTTTTCTTAAGGATGAGTGTAGTCTATATACACCACACTATTCTAATATCTATACCCATTTGCTCTGTTTCTGCCCCTGGATAGTTTGAATGTGATCTCACCCTGGCATGTCTTGAGATTGCACAGGTGACTTTATAGACAGATCCCTGCCCAAGTTGTCATATGTCTCACCTTTATGAGATTGTGCCCAGCTCGGTATCCAAGCAATTTCTCTCCTCTGATGCCAGGGGGCATACTGCCAGTGGAGTAGCCATGCCAAGCCACCACATAAGGATTGTCAATAGTGATCCAGAACTTTACAAAATGTCCAAAAAGCTTAAAACACTCCTTAGCATAGGCTTCAAAGACGCCCACCATAGAGTCATTGATCCAACCACCATATGTATCTTGCAGCTTCTGTGGCAGATCCCAGTGGTAGAGGGTAACCACAGGCTCTATGCTGAGTTCCTTCAGCCTCCGGATCAGATTCATGTAGTAGTTATATCCTGCTTCACTGGGACCGGCTTCTGTTCCATTTGGGAACAGCCTTGGCCAAGAAATGGAGAACCTGTAATGTGTGACACCCAAGAATTCCAGAGCCGCCGTGTCCCTGAACACGTTGTTGTAGCTGTCACTGGCCACGTCTCCAGTGGCCCTCGCTTGGTCACTTTTGTGGCAGAAGGTGTCCCAAATGGAAGGTGCTTTGCCATCCTGCTGCCAGCCTCCCTCCACCTGATAAGCGGCTGTCCCCACGGACCACATAAAGTCCGCTGGGAAAGTGTCATAGAGGAACAGGTTATCCTCGGGGAAAGGGAGGCTGTGAAACCTAGCCCACGTATCGTGCGAATTTCCATGGACAGCACAGATCGCGCAGGTCCAAGCCACCCACAGCAGAAGTGACCTGCCCGTCATAGCGCAGCCTGGCTGGGGTGGGAATCCACGGCAGGTGAATGGCTCTCCCTGCGCCCGGTATATAATACTCCGCAAGGTGCTTGCCACGTTCTGTCGTTCACGTTCGGTGGGAAGCCAATTTATCGGCGGTCCCCTGCGTGATGTGTGAGCAGCCTCCGGTACTGAGTACTGACGAAGGAGTGGCCATCAATAATTAGCGAGAAGCTCATCCGTGCTCAGCACACCCTCTGCTGCGTGGAGCTGCGTGGGGCAGTGTGACCATGAATGACCACTACACACCATGCATCCACTGGCGCAGGGACCACCTGCTCGTGGACAGGTGAGATCGGGTACCCCAGTGGATGAATGTAGCTTTAGAGAGACAGGTTTGTTTAACTTTACCCAGTTCTACATATGGTTGTGTACTTATAAACCAAACTTAAAGGTGCTGTCCCACTGAAATCAAACATTCATTGAGGTCATTATGATCTCAGTTAGGGGGGAAATCTTTTTTAGTGTTTTAGTAAGATTTGATCACAGAAAGACAACACAGAATTCTTTAAGAATGTTTTCTGTTTCTTTAACAGTGGCCACTTTTGTATAACCCAGAATGAAATATTTTAATTGATTAAATCATTATTTTGGGAAACACTTCTAGAAAGGGTGTTTCGAATGCTACATTTGGTTACAAAAGGTTTTTACATGTAATTTACCAGAGTAGGTGGAACAGTATCTTTAACATTATCTATTATTAGTTATTTTATATAGCACTGTCATATTCCGCAGCGCTGTACGATGGGTAAACAGGACTTAAGAAATAGTGCATAACATCGTTTGACTTTGGTAAGGATGACCTTGCTCAAACCAGCTCACAATCTAAAAGATAAATAAAACCGGAAATCAACTAATTGTATTACAGAGACGTTATCTGTCAATAAAAATACTATAACAGACAATTACCTTTTTATATTTAAAAACAAAAAAATGACCAGCAATTGAAAGTAAAATACATTAAAAGGTAACCAAATAAACTGAAGGTCTGTTTTCCTACATTTTCAGGTGCCTTTATATTATGAAGACAATTACTTCCATAGGAAACCTGAAAATGGCTTAAATGCTGCTGGATACCCCAAGAAGCAACATATGAAAAATATGTTCTTTATTAAATGTGATATGGAATGCAAAAACAATTGCTATCATAATGTATCTGATTTTTTAGAGGTTTTGCAGCAGAGGTGGCTATTGGTTGGACTTCTGCAGTAAATCTTTCATGATGACCGATATAAAGTGACATCTTCCTTAGACACAAAATAAAACCGTGGAAAAAACCCCTAGGGCATGCAAATATATGAAGCCGATCCTTTTCAGTAATTTTTGATGTTTTGGTGCACGAGAGAACATATTTAAGAACTAAAGGTTCATTTGGACTTAAGGTGATGTACTTGCATGCCTGTCCCAGTATACCCTACAATTTGTGCTTATTAAATCTGCTTGGTTGAGCAATCATTCGGGAACTAAAATAGTACAAAACAAAAACAGCATTAAAAAATTCCACAGAAAATACCATGATTGAATTTTTTAAAACAAGTACGCAATTCCCGGACAAATGTTTTTTTGTATATCTTGTAGAAACAATTTTGATGACTCTTGTAAAATTTTTAATTATGTCACTATGTAACAATAATACCTAGTACATAAGGTTGAAAAAAGTCCATCAAGTTCAAATTGTGCCATCAGGGGAAAAAATTATTCTTGACTCCAAAAGGCAATCCAATTTCTCCTTGGATTGTGATCTCAAATATTATATACCAATAGGAAGACAATTGGTAAGCAGCAATCATAGAAAACTGTGTCTTCCTGGACAATGAGCATTCCTCTGATGTATTTGATCCTTAAAGGGAAACATCTCTTTCCCAGGGTATCTACTTTTCAACATAATAAATTAATTATATTGATGGAAAAATGGAAAACTATTAAGTGTATTATAAATTAACTACTGCCACATTGAGAGGTTTCAAAAATGTTGATGGAAATACAAAATTTCCATTTTTTTAATTGATTCCATTAATCGGTTATTATATTACAGGCACATAATCGGTTACATCAAGGACTGTTCTGTTTTGATCAGAGGAAATTCTTGAATTGTTTGTCCCCCACGTTTATGTTTAGGGACTTCCGTAGGCTTCCCTTAGGGGAGATGTTCCACTGTCACATTGACCAAATTCGCTGAGTGTAAAATATCTACCTTTCTTCATGGGCTGGCATAAGAGGGAACACCACACCAGAAGAAAGAAGCAAGACAAGATAAAAACTTAACTTTATATGGATGACTGGTCTTCTTCACAGACCACCAGTTGGTGAGATCACTCGCCCAGACATGGGAAGAGCTTAGTGAAGATCAGCTGAGATATGTAAAAGCTTAGATCTGTATTCTGACCCACTACCTTTCACCACAACTACACTTGGGAAGTGAGACTAAATAAGTCAGGCAAGAGACTGGACAATGAAGCCTCTGAGAGACGTTATGGTTGAGGAGGAAATTCTCGTTCTGCTCAAAAAGATTTGCCCCATGCTGCAGTGAGTGCCCCCTGTTGGCTACAGGCAGTTAAGTCATCATCTGAACATTACTTCATCTGAGTGTTCAGTCATGTGCTACTCTTCCAATGTAGGCAAAGTGAGTGCCAAATATACAAACTGTGGTGTGAGTTTTATTTTGTGTGTAAGTGTATGCATAGGACTCTGGGCTAATCACTCTTTGGAGAAGTCTATATCATGCTTTTCTTGCTTATTTTATAGAGGAGCCTGAAATGGGTTTTTGTGTTTTTTCCAGAAAAAAAAAGAAAAAATATGGAGTGTGGAATATGTTATTTTACTATATAACATGAAGACCTTCATGAAATACTTTTTACATAAAGTCTCAAATTGTTGCAAGTTCTCTCACCTGAAGACAAGCAAATCCTGGAATGCAATTCAAATACTTATGAAAAAATAAGAGCAATATGCATTTCTGTCTCTAGGGGGCGATGCAGGGGAAACGGCTTCAGTTTAGTTTGGTTGCCACTCCATCTTGTTGATATAAAGAAGTTGATTGTTTCTGTTCTCTCAGGTAAGCTTTAATTGACAAGTAAGAGGTTAAATTTGTGTGAAAATTAGGTTACCTTCATAAATGATTCTTATTATTGTTCTCCCCATCACAGTGTAATGTTCACCTACAGTCTGGGCAGTAAATAGGTTTTTTTCCTCCTGTTCTCATGTAGAGTTAAAATATGTTCTTAACATATACAGACCTTGTTGATTCATTCATAACGAAAAATAAAGTTTTAACTCCTTCAGGACCGACATTGGCAAACTGCGTCTTCCCTTGAAGACTGCAATTTTTTTTTAAATATTTAAATTCCGTTCTCGTGATTCGCTTCGCAATTGAGGGGGAGTGGCTGCTACAGATCGCTAGGGACACCCAGCGGTCAGTAGCAGCCGCCCCTCGCGATCCCAGCGTTCACAGCGGCGCTGGATCGCGCATCATCGATGATGTACCTGGTACGTCCCGGTCTGCCAGTGACCTTTGACCCGGAAGTACCAGGTACGTCCCGGTCTTGAAGGGGTTAAAAAGCAAATTTAGTTTATTATTTACTGAATATGCTGTACTTACACTTTCATGTTTCCAGGGTAACAAAATGGTTTTTAATCTGTAAAGCTACTCCACTCAGCTTTTTTTTCTCAATTTTTCTTAAAATTTAAATTTTTTCCAGGACAAAAAACATTTTTTCTCATGGCTTCAAAATTTCTGGAAATTTTACACCTCTAATTGGAATACACAGTGGCATTATCTGCGTGTTATAACAATTGTGACAGAACTCAAACTGACTGAAACCTAACTTGTCTCCTAGGGTGGTGATCAAGCTCATCCCAACCAAGGACATTATGGAGCAGATTCCATCGCTCCCTGATACCACAGAAGGGACTGTTTAGACTAACATTGCATCAAGCATGCTGACCCATTCAAAAAAGAACATAACAATGAATGCCAATAAGGGAGCAGATCCTGCTCACAAAATATCATGGCACTGGAGACATCACAACATTTTTTCTGGCTGTGTCATTTTGAACATACTTTGTTGGGAAAACTGGAAAATAAACAGGAGGACTGTGGACGCTTTCCAGGAGAGTGCCATTGAAGAATGCTGTCTAACGTATTGTGCTTTGTGTTCTTCAGGAAGCACCTGATCCTGAGGCATGAACAGGTCACTCTCCAAGACTGATACAGCTTGCTTACAGACTATTCCTTTATTGACAGCCTCCTCTACTGCCCCCCAACCCTTTCCCTCTTGACCCACTTTTCCCCTACCCCCTAATCCCAGATGTTATTCCTGCCGAGATTCCCCAATGTCTCGTGGAACTATTTAACATTCAACTGTTTTGACATTATTCCTGCTTCTATGTCTTGTGTCAGTATACTTGATTGCTTGCACTGTGCTACTTCACAGTCCAGTTGTTAGACGTATGAGTGTTTTTGATGTTTTAGGTATACTATTTTTATTATTGACTGTACTGTACACTGTTGATGATAGCCAGGGCCGGCCCAAGGCAAAATGTCGCCTGGGGCAAATTTTAAAATGCCGCCCCCCCCCCCTTATCTACCCTTCCTCTCCCTCCGTCCCTGCCGCCCCCCCCCCATTATCTACCCTTCCTGCCCCCCCCTTGTACTTACCTTTCAGGAGTCCTGCGGCGAGTCTCCCTGTTCGTCTCGGTGCCGGCTTGTAATGCTGAGCGCCGGAAATCTTCCGGCACTCAGCATTACAAGCCGGCACCGAGACCGAACAGGAAGACTCGCCACAGAGAAGGAAGAGAGGGGCGCCCCTTGCTCTCTCTTTCGCTTTTAAAAAAAAAAAAAAAAGGGGGGGGCTTGGGGCGGCAAAGTGCCGCCCCTTCAAAAGTGCCGCCTGGAGCGGTTGCCCCACTCGGCTCCATTGTCGGGCCGGCCCTGATGATAGCGTTCTGCACTATATCACTGTATGCATTGTATATGATATGTACAAATGTTGATTCCATTACAACAATTGATTCCATTACTAATTCATTGCAGATGGTAAAAGGAAATAAAAAGATTTCTTAGTATGTAAAATGTTTTCCTCAACAGCTGCACTGTGAATTATGACTTCTCTAGCTTTGTCTGGTAAAAACAGACATGTGATGTTATATGCTTAACGCTGTGAGTTCAAGAGGAACACGCACTATTACACAGTAACTTTGAGCTGCTCATTCCTCCATGGTGCAAAACCCTCTGTGAATTGGTACACTATGAGATCATGCAAGCAGGTGCCTCAACATGCATGGATCCAAAAGGGGAAGAAATGGGGCAATTGCCCCCCCCCCTGAAAGAGGGAGGCATGCAATGCAAGTAGGGATGACATGTTAAGTTCTGGCTTACTTCTTTATCTTCATAATTCCAAAAAAGAGGCAGGGTTGAAAGGGGTCACATGCATGTGTTGCATGACCCTGTGGTGGTAGCCTGATAGCTCACATATAGTGCTGCACAGCAGACAGGCAGAGGTTTCAGAGGGTACATGAGTTGTGAGCTTGTGGGTATGGTAATGCGAGCATATACGGGATGTAAGTGTGTGTCAGGGTGTGTTAATGCATGTCTGTGTGTCTGAGTATCTTAGTGTGTTTGGGGTATGTTATTGTGTGTGTGCCTGGGTATACTGGTGTGAGTTTGAGTGTCAGTCTGGATGTGTGTTGATTTGAGTGGTGGTGGTAGTAGTGTTTTTGAGTGTGTTAATGTGAGCGTCTAGTAGTGCTAGTGTCTGGATGTGTGTGTAGCTTTCCTAAAAAAAACAGAGTAAAAATGGAAGTGGCAGATGGAAATGTGGAAATGGAAATGTGCATGGATGATCAGAAAGAGTGCGTGTGTATGTATGTGGAAGGTGTTAGAGTGGGTTTCATGTGTAAACTAACATGAAGTGGATCAGAATTACAGTGTTAATGTTGTTAATCACTATTGTAGGTGATTTTCAATGTAATATCTTTATGGGCATACAGAGGCCCGTTATTAGCAGCCATCACTCCTGTGTTCCAATGGCACGTTGTGTCAGCTAATCCAAATTTAAGTTTAAAATGCTAATTCATCATCACCCTTCTACAATTATGTTCATGTAAAACAAGGACATTTCAAACTTTTAAACAGTAGTGTAAGTTTAGACCTGCCCCTTACCATCATCATACCCACCCACATCATAATTCATTCCCATCCCCCACAATATTTATACCCCTCACCATCAAAATCATCCTTCCCCACTATCATTTCCATCCCTACCATTATCACCCCACATTGCTTCAAATTTGACACACTTATTTTCACATGCACTCGCAGTAACATATAATTGAACACACTTACAAACACATACACACTCCTACTAACACACCTTCCCTCCAAACACACACTTACACAATCTTACTAACAGAAACACTTATACATACAAACTCATGCTAGCAATGCTAGCACACATTTACACATACACATTCACGCTGTTACTGTGATCCCACCTACGACTTGAACCGGCCTTTTTTTAAGATTAATTGTCCACTTGGCTGGCCCTGCTTCTGGAATGAAAGCCTCGAAAACCATCTCAGGGCAAGCAGTCAACCAGGAAATGTCCTAGTATCCCCGTAGACCAGTCTGGCCCTGAGTGTGTGTTAGTGTGAGGGTCTGGATGTGTTAGTGTGAATGTCCATCCCGAGGTCAGGCTCTGGATCTGCCTCTGCGTCTTAGTCTACAGAACATTGCAGAACGTATTGAATTTATTTAAATTTAAATTAATAATATATCTATACATAACTTTATTTAAAACAGTGTAAAAATCACAGCAAAAACATTGATATATATTTTTTTATTAGAATCCTATATTTTCATCTAATTCACTTAAATGTCAGCATCTTCTGTTTACATTCATATAACACAACAGAATTTTCAAGTACCTGTTAGTACAATAATGGGCTTCTGTGCTCTTTTCAAATGTGATTAGTTTCAATTAGTTCCAAAAGTCATCAATTGCATTGATTTCGTTAGCGCTGAAAAAGATAAGATGATACAGTATACTCCACCTCCTCATCAGTCATAAGACTGAATAAATGTTTCTTAGGTGTTAATATAGCATATTATTATTCGTTTTAGAAATTCTTATACAAAATCCTAAAAATAATCAGCAAATAACATACCTGTTCAAATAAACATTTCATTCTGATGTATATAAAACACAACAAAATGTGTATTTGTTACTGTGCTGTCCTGAAACAGAACAGATCTGCAATGTGAAGTTTACACACTAATGTTAAGTGAATTAAAATGAGTGAACGGGCTGTTCAACTCAAAATTAGTAAATGGAAAGGCTAATTTAAAAGAACTTACACTTTGTTTACAAATTTAAATTGCATTACCTGTATACATCTAAAGATAACAAATTGGTTTTATTTCATGAAAATAGCCATGGAAATTGATTCTTTTGTAGCAATGAAAACATAAGCGCTCTAACAATAATGTGCACACCCTCTCTAAGCATTATACTAATTGAAATTGTGAATCTTACATGTGATATTCAGTTGATCTCTATTTGTATGTGGTTCTCATCTGATCTATACACAGAATGCCAGGTTTAAATTTGATATTCAGTTGATCTTTGTTTTTCCATGGTGGTTCTTATTTGATCTATACCTGCAATGCTGGGTTTCCGTGTGATATTCAGTTGATCTCTATTTTTCCACGTGGTTATGATTTGATCTATACTAGACTTGGGCGCCAGCCAAGTCTTCGTGTTTATCTTCGCGTTCATCTTCGTGTTCGTCTTCATCTTCGCGAAAAAAACCCTTTGTATTCCACGGATATTCGCCCATTCCCGTGTTCGTTTCGGGTAAATATTCGTATACGTCCTTCGTTTTCATTTTCCTCTACATTTCCTGCCTGTTTTTTAGCAGGGGTTAATACAAGATTAACGAGGTAACAGCAGCAGCTTTGGCACCAAGATTTTTAAGGTCCGTAAGAGCTACTTTATTGGTCACCAGCAGGGGGCTCCTCTGGCATGAAACCAATGAAGGGCAGCTGCTCTTCATGAGCAACTTGGTCTGGGAGGAAAGGGGATTTGAGTTCCCCTGACAAAGATCAGGGCAAGGTACACCTCGGAGTAACTTGGCCTGGGGACACCAATGGCTTTGACGCCAGAATTTAAATTTTAGAGGTCCGTAAGTGCGACTCCATTGGTCGCTGGCAGGGGCCTACTCTGGCATCAATCAATGAAGGGCAACAGGAGACCAATGGCTTCTGCGCCAGAATTTAAATTTAAAGGTCTGTAAGTGCGACTCTATTGGTCGCCGTCAGGGGCCTACTCTGGCATCAATCAATGAAGGACAGCTGCTGACCAGGCCTCACCAGAGATCTGTGAAATGGCAGAACTCTTCCTCCTTCTATTGCCTCTCACTAAACAACCCAGCACACTGCTTAATTCATCTTTAATGTAGGTCTGCTAACCTTTAAGTCCTGAGAAATAATGACGCCTAAATCTCTATCTTATGAAAAGTGCCCCAATGCTATATTCTATCTTGGGATTTTTACATCCCAAGTGCATTATTTTACATTTATCAACATTAAACTGATGCTGACACATGTTTTACCATTCTTCTAATTTACTTAAATCATTTGCCATTTGACTTGTTCCACCCAGAAGGTCTACCCCGTCGCAGGCCATTCTATCATCTGAAAACACCTTCTGTAATATAACTAATTTATATATTATAAAAAGTATGGACAGGTCCGGCCTTGGGTGTTCAGGCACCCTGCCCCCTCCCTGTGACCCACCCCATCATCACCCCCACAGTACCTTTTGTCCCCTCATTCACTGTGCCATACCTCTCCAAAGCCAGTATTTATTGATCAATTTCCTATTGATATCATCCATCTCTTTACCAACCCTTAGATAGGCTGTGTCAACCAATCACCAACAACCAGCGCCTAAAAAACAGGTAGAAATAACCTAATGGAGAGAAATAATCATGCAGATACTAAAAAATGAAAATTTAAGAGGGATGTTCTCATGATATACAATTAAGCAGTTTTTCTTATACATATTGCTTATTTTACTACATAAACACAATTACAGCATTTTATTTAGTATATGGGACTGTAGCATGTGGTATTTGAGAAAGTGATATATATACATAAGTAAATATTTTAATATTACTTTCTCCTTAAAGTAAATTCATAGGATTTTATAGAAATCACCAAATCATGGGTTTTTGAGATAGATGTTATCATGCAGAGTGCATTTATTGTTTTCATTGTTAGTTATAGATCTACTAACCTTTGCTGAATATAGAGCCTGTGAAAGCTCTTTCCTTTAATATTCTGAGTCATAAAGTTAAATGGGGTCTGAATTGCTAACTAGTTCAGTAGCTTCATTTACACATAAGAAAATGAAGCAGCATTCTCCTTAGATGTTCACATAAGATATCCTTTTATTTTTAGACATTTTGAATAACTTACAGTAATTTGGGTTTATTTTTAGAGCAAAACAAGTTCAAAGTTAGTGGTAATGGGTAGACCAACAAGCATGCTTACCTGTAATAGTACTTCACATGGACTATTTTCTTTTCCTGAAACTGTAATGGATGCATTATATGACTAGTGGAACAGTACAAGCAATGTCATTCTAAAATAAGACATTTAATGTTGCAGCCTGAGAACTGACTTTGATTATATAAGTATATAAGTAAAGATTTTACGTAAAGTATTACGACTTTAATATTGAAAATTATATATGAAGAGAATGCAGCCAATAAAACACATTTAGTTATATCCTACATTTCTTCCTGTGGCAACTTTAAAAAACGCATTTTATGACATTATGGGAAATGTTCCCCTAGACCTGTTCCTACTTCTACTGTTGAACCAAACCAAGAAGAACCCATGCAACTACGATTGATCCTTTTTATGTACTATGACCAAGCAGGGCATATGGTCAGACATTACACTGAGCGCCCACAAAAGTTTGGCTCCTCATTAGACTATGCTTGCAGTGGAGCCATGAGTAAAATACATTTTGATGCCATCATAGACGTTGGAGACAGCAGCTGTTGTTTGGATACCTTGGCAGAGACCAACAACAAACCTGATAATTCAATCAATTATCAGATCAATTGAAACTGGGCCTGTCACTTCAGAGACACGAACACTTATTCTTATCTGTGGTGAGAAACACACTGAGAATCTAACAAATATAACTGTTACATAGTCCAGTCTGACCTATTTTCCTAATTTATTGGGGCTACCGTGGAAACACAAGCACAAACCACATATCAACTGGTCCATGGTTTCAGTGTTCCTTCATTGTGTTGGGACACCTGTTTTTGGAAGACTCTAACCCTGCACTAATAAGTGTCCTCATTCCTCCAGTACCCACCATCCAAAAGACTTTACAAAAACTACCTGATATATATCATCACTTTCTCTATGAGTTCAGCAAAAAAGGAGCTGGCACCCCTCCTCCTCATCAACCCTATGATTGTCATATAGACCTACTGCTGGGTGCCATAGTTCTGTTTCGGTGCATATACCATTGGCTGAGCCAGAGTTAATTATTATTAAATAAATAATTGCTGAGACTCTAGAGAAGGGGTTCACCCATCCCCCCATCTCGACAGCTGGTGCCAATATTTTCTTTCTAGGTCCGTAGGATGGAGACCTGTGACCCTGTGTGGACTACAGAGAACTTTAAAAAATATCTGTTAAGAACCGGTAGTGTCCGCTTATTCCAGAACTGATAGATCTCTTGAAGGGTCTATGTATCTATTAGAATTCTACTGGACTTGGGTGGACCTAATAAGCTAGTAGGCACCCGAAAGGGAGATAAATGTAAAATAGCATTCCGTATTAACCAGGGTCCAAAAACAGAAAGGCAGATTCTCTGTCCCGTCTACATGAGAGAAAAGAGAACTCAGCCCGTTCTACAGAGACAATACTTCCACATGCCCGTTTCCTTGCAAACCTATTATAGGTATGGGTATGACCAAAACTCTACAATGCCAGAAGGGTTGATCCAGTCACAAGGACTGATACCTGATGCTCTTTGACCCATGGTTCTCCATCACCTACATTACCTCCCCTCTACTGGTCATGGGGGTGTGAGAAAAACCCTGGATCTTGACAGCCTCTCCCCCTTTCCTGTGATGGTGTGCACAGAGTCTCTGCCCTATTATACACAGAAGAGGCCAGGATAATGCAGAGAAAGCCAGGAGAAGAGGAAATAGAAGATCAAGAAGAGGAACTGCACAAAAGGAGAGAGAGAAGAGGAAGTTGTATCGGAGAAGGCAGGGAGACATTGAGATAGAGTGTGAGACAGTGTGAAAGAGAATTTGGGAGAGTGAATGAGAGTGAGTGATAAAGAATTTTGTTTCCATATCAAAAACATCCTTTGAATTTCATCCAAACCAAAAGGGCAGGAAAGGAAATTTGTTGTCGGAAAAAAAAGCACCAAAAACCAAACAAAAATTGGTCTGATTAGTTTTTGGTCCATTAGCACAAGTCTAATAGCTCCCCTTTCAACTCCCAAGTACATATTTTCATATATAACCTGGAAAGGTCTTACTTATAAAATATTTTTCAGCTACCTAACTCCTACATGAACTACAAAATAACGAAGCTGGAACAGTAGATCAGGTGATTGTGTTGCGCTGCTGGCCAGTGGCCCACCAGGCATTTCCTCAGTGAGCCAGATGGCCAGTCTAGGCCTGATTTGATATCCAAGGAAACTATGTCCTGTATTTTTAAATTTCAGTTTAAGGAACAAGATGGATTAAAGAAGCAATTATGTTATGTTTTAACTGAAATGTATCAGGTTCCTTATCTTCCTTATGCTCTGTTTCTGTGGCTCTGTCTGTTTTGAATTGGTTGGCGCGTTTGCTGTGCCCCTGTGGATCTTGAAATCATTGTCCTCTGTAGATTCTCAACTCTAAGCATTGTACGTACCAAAAAGGCACAAAGATCTATGGTAGCAGTGACTTTTTTCATTATTTTTTTGTGAGACAGTGTGCCTTTTTTTATTGTCAGTTCTTCCTTATTGTTATCAAATTAAAAGACATCCTTCGGGTGAGAAGGATAATAGTGTGTGTTTAATGAGGAATAGATGTATAAAACTTTTGGAATCCTAGTCCTACCAGAATAATTTAACAGTAGTGGAAAGCGCTTGACCCAAAGCTCAATAGGCATGCATATAAACTGTTATGGTTATCAACTGTAAAACATGTTACCACCAAGAGGCAATGTAAATGTTACATATCAAAAGGAAGGAATGCAGAGGTTAAATTAGTGTATAAGTATATGATGTAGCAGTATGGAACAATAATGCAAACATATAATTACCCCAAAACACAAGTAAAATATTCTCAATTTGATGTAAATTAAGTGATTATGTAATGAATCACCAAATCTGCCTTCCTCTCTAAGGAGAATTGAGATTTTCCTTTATGGTTAATGTGGCGTGATTTCTCACCAGTCATTTCAGAAGACTGCATTTTACAGGGCCAACTTAGTCCTTCATGCAGGAAAAGCCCATCTAGGGGGGGGTTGACTTCTCATAATGCACAGGGAATTTGGTGATTTAAAATGTTTAATTCTCCTGCAAACTCCCAGATTAAAGAATAGAATTTAGGTGACAAATAGTGATGTGCCATCTACTCAACATTATGTGGCTGCACTTTGTCCCAAGTTTTTCACTGACATCCATCCAGTTGTCATGGTTCTGTTCCATAATGTTATCAGTTTGCATTTTCGGAACTTTATTAAGGTCACCACATGTAAAACAAAAAATAAAAATGAAGTCTGCAGTGTTTACATTATAATATGTTACAAAAGATTATTATACTGCGTTGGGACTCCAGACAGTATTTTGACAGAGCTAGCATTTAAAAAGATGCATTTGTTTATTAATTTTTATGTAGGAAGTTAACACTTTAGTTAATATGTAATTTTTATTACCTTTTTCCACTTCAGTTATGTTGTTCCACTGGTATAAAGAAGCAATTATGCTCAGTAACTGCTATATCATTTAGTTGTTGAGACTTTGAACTCCTTCACGATTGTATAAAAATAGTCTTTTCTGCAATAACAGCACTAGAACACTATGTTTCTGTTGAGCATAATATGTTATACCAAGCTTTTTGTTTAAATTCTGATGACATCAAGTATTAAGAAAAAATTGATTATATGGATCAAAGTATTAGATTCCACTCTTCTGGGAAGGCTGTCCACAAGATTTTGGAGAGTTTCTGTGGGAATTGTTACCCATTCATCCAGTAGAGCGTTTGTGAGGTGAGGCACTGATGTTGGAGGAGAAGGCCTGGCTCACAATCTCTGTTCCAGTTCAACCCAAAGGTGTTCGATGGGGTTCTTCCACATCAAACCCATCTGTTAGATGATTTCTTACACCATCCAACCATGTCTTTATGGACCTTGCTTTGTGCACTGGAGCACAGTCATGCTGGGATCGAAAATGGCCTTCCCCAAACTGTTCCAACAAAGTTGGAAGCATAGCATTGTCCAAAATGTCTTGAAATGCAGAAGCATTATGATTTCCCTTCACTGGAAGTAAGGGGCTTGGCCCAAACACTGAAAAACATACCATTATCCCTCCTCCACAGAACTTTAGAGTTGGCACAATGCTGTCAGGCAAGTAACGTTCTCCTGACATCCACCAAACCCAGACTTACCCGACAGACTGCCAAACGGAGAAGTGTAATCCGTCACTCAACAGAACACGTTCCCACTGCTCCAGAGTCCAGAGTGCTTTACACCACTCGATCTGACGCTTGGCATTGTTCTTGATATGTGGGGCTTGCACGTTGCTGCTTGGCAATGGAAATTCAGTTAGAAAGAGAGAACGTTTTTTAAATGTCAGAATTTTATGTCTCACTTTTTAGTGTTAGCTTAATATTATAATATTTTTTTGTGTGCAAATTTATATTTTTGTATAACTACTACACATGTCAGGAATAAGCAAAAAAAAATACAAAGCTGTTAATGAGCTGTGCCTTTTAGAAGGAATCTTAGAACCACCCACTCTGATGAGACAGAATACCTACAAGCAGGAAACAGCCACAAAAGTAAGTAATTGGGTCATTTTTTAAGAAACCTAGGGAAAAGCTTGCAGGAAAGGACTGTCCTGTCTATTGTCTGTTGTATAGAACAAAGATAGAGTCCCACATTGGTTTTCTTGAGGTCAAGCATGTGGGAACAACAAACAGAAAAAGCATGGAAGGAAACCTGATGGACCATGGCCCCCTTTCCCCATCTGATAATCTGCCCTTGGGTGGACATGGAGCCTAACCATGTCCCCTCCATCTTCCATAAAGTGCAATGCTAAAATGTAATTAAAAAACCAAGAGGAGGTATTGCACACAAATAACTAACACCCCTTTCCCACTGGGCACAGGGTAGGAGCAAGGACAGAATACAGTACAGGACATGTCTATCCACGCCCCCCCCTAATCTCCTTTGTTATATGATGTATGAGTTAAATATATATATATAATAAAAATAAAATAAGTACAATTAGAATGAAAAATAGTCAAAGCTCAGGGTCATTGGTGTTTGGGTGCAGGATAATTTGAGGACTCATTTTGGTGTGCCTATATTATTTGAGGACACATATATTTGGTGTGGCTATACTTTTTCTTTACTTATCATTAAATTACATGACATTTGATCACACAAAATGCACATTTAGTAGACAAAATACACATTTGGCAAAGTATGCATTTAATGTACACTATCCAGTCCTAACAAAACACACATACAACAAATGGAATGGCACTATAGTTACCCTTTGTGTGCCAGAAATCTGGACACGTTTTCCCCCAAAAGGCCAGGCAGCAGCAGATTGGCAGCAACCTGCAGAAATATTTTTCTGGGGAGAGTACCACCACGGATGAGATACATGACTCATGCATGATTGGAGCTCAAAGAGTTAAAATATCTTTAAAAAACAGTTGATCATTTTAAACAAATGTTAACATGACACAGACAAACAGTTATGCTCTATTAATTATGGTCTCTATAGAGACAATTCTGGTTTAATGTATTACCATCCCAGGACACATTGGATGTTTCTAAGTATTTTGTAACACTGTAGTGATAAATAACAGAAAGGCCATCACCCAGCCTAACCTTACAATTGCAGCAATAATGTTGTTAAGACCAATAAAAATGAATCCCTGTACTTGGGTTTATATACCCTTCACATTGCATTTTCTTATTTGTTCCATTTTAACCCCTTTGTGACAATGTCTGATTTTATTTTTTGTACCCTTTGTGACAATGGCTGTTTTAACATTTCTGCTCTGCTCGTGTTTAGCTGTAATTTTCTTGTTTCCCGTTTACTGAACCCACACAACTTATATATATTGGGGTTTATTTTCAGGAAAAGAAGGACGCGCTTTAGATACTATATTTTTGATCATAACATCTAATTTACCATAAGAAAAAAAAATTATAAAATAAGGTGAAAAATTGAGAAAAGGCACTTTTTCTTACTTTAATTTAAAAAATCTGTTACTCATCTACAAAAGCTAATGAAAAAAACTGCTAAATAGATTCTAATATTTATCCTGAGTTTAGAAATACCCAATGTTTTTAAGTTTTTTTGAAAGTAGCATCTTGCTATTTTCTTCCAAACTGGTCATTCTGCCCCATGTGCTGGTCAGTTCAATTTACTCCCATCAAATCCCAGAGTATTTCAAATGCTAGTATTTCAACTCTTTCCAGGCACTAATTTCACTACCAGCCTAACTTTGCGGTATGAATACCGCAATTCATACCACAGGTATGAATTTACACCTCCTGCTATATGTCACCGTCAAACAACACTACAATATGTGTCTGGCAACATCTGCTTAGTACAGTGATACCACTCATGCATTGGCTTGTCAGGTTGTTTGGGAGGTATAAGGCCACATCTGGGACATGCGCAATTCAGTTTTTCAATTTGGAATTTTGGCATGTGGTCATTCTGCCCCCATGTGCTATTTGGGACATCCTTGAAGCCGGACAATTCAATTTACCCCCTATATATATATATATATATGTTTTAAAACTAGACACCCCAGGGTATTTCAAATGCTAGGATTTTAACTCTTTCCATGCCCTAACTACCAGCCTTTGTCAAGCTTTGTGGTAGTAGTTTTTGTTGTGTGTTTTTTTTGCTCCTGATATAGGTCACTGTCAAACAACACCCCAATGTGCGTTCATCTCCAGAGTACACATGAATAGGTTTGCCTGGCTGTTTAGGAGCCAAAGGGCCACATTTGGGATGTGTGCTTTAGTCAATGTTGAACAATGACATTTGGTGATCCTGTGCTCACACCCTATTTGGGACTTCTGTATAATGTAATTCCTCCACCCAGCTGCTTCAACTGAAATTAGGAAGCAGCAGCCAATCACATATATTGACAGCAGGAACAGTTAAGTTACTGTAATTCTGGTCCCATTTAGCTTTTATTTTTAGTGACTTGTTTTAATCCTCACATCATAATAATTACCTAAAAGTTTAATTCTCCCTTGAATTATTTTTTAGAGAAAGAGTTTAAATAATACATGGCTAGTCTTTAAATAAAAGCAGTCTTTTTACTACTATTATTATTATTTATTGTTTTATATAGCGCCATCAAATTCCGTAGCACTGTACAATGGGTGGACAGGACAACAAGTAGTATGTAACATAACAAATTGACTTACAGAGACAATAGGTGAGGAGGGCCCTGCTCAAACAAGCTTACAATCTAAAGACTAAATTCAGTGTCTTTAATGTCAATAATGAAACAATACATAGACATGGCATCAGGGCCAGACAGAGACCCCTGGAGACACCAAGGCAGAAAGGGTTACATGACCCAGCCATGCACTCATGAGGGAACCCTGGGGAGGGGGGTTTGGGGACAGCTTAAATCTAGTTTTAGAGGAAAGCAAGATAGCATATATACCCAGGAAATGTAAGAAAGGGACTGTTAAGCATGTTTAACTGTTTAACATTATTAAAATGAGAGAAGAAGATTCCCTCCCTCCCCAGTTGTTTTTGGCAGTTGTTTTTAGGACACTGTAACAGGACAGTATGGCGGAGTGGCACAGTTGGTTTAGTTTTATTTTGAATTTGGATCTTCACTTAAATGGCGGTGGGTATGCGGCTTGAAGATGGTAGATATTAGAGGCATGCCCATAAGTTTTACTATTTCAAAGAGTGTTCTTCATGGTATTGTCCTGACTCATCATGTCAGGAGTTCAGGACGACGGGTGGTATTTGGCGGGGCTTCAGCATTGTCGGTAGACACAGAATTGGTTGACTGAAAGTTGAGAACATTTTAATATCAAGCAGTGTATGTTTTCATAATAAATTATGCCACGGCATCTGGTAAATAAATATCACGGCCTATTCAAAATCCATTAAGTCTCAGTGTTTTCATTGATGTTTGTTATTTATTTATAATGGGGGCCTCATCCAGAAATAGAAGGTGCTTGGGTCATGGTGATGAGGAGGCAGCCCTGGCACTTTAAGGCCAGCAGCTGCCTCATGATGTAAGGGTGGCCCCATATCCAACCTGGGTCCATACACTGCAGTTCTCAATCTGTTTAGTTCAAAATTGTTATATATAAAAATATATTATGTATCTGAAGAAATACTACAATAATCAAATGCCAGAAAATGAATTAAACATAAACTAACGTTAAACTTCAGTCTACCATCAGCCTTAATTAGTTACTTAATGATTAACGTAATTATTAAACTATAACTGCCTTTGTGCTGTGTAGACCATGCTTATTAATTGTTATAGTTCATAGATTCATTCTAGATACAGATTCTAGACAGTTCACTATTGTATTGCATATGTGGATATAAATGTTCATGCATGATAAATAATGTCTCTACTTTAAATGTATCATGTATGGACAAAGCATAATATTATACATTTCGTTATATACTGTGGGCGCTTTCTTCTTCTATCTTCTTAGTTTCATGTAGGAGTAGAGTGGACTCCAATTTGTTACAAGTTGATACCTAATGCTTTTGGAGAAAACTTTGTATTAAGTGACTTCACTTGTTATCGGACGGTTATCAGCACAGATATACTTTTATAAAGCTCATTCACATTACTAAAAAAAAAACCCTTGAGTGTCAACCATGTGTTTGGTATGTAGTTGTCCTCTACTGAGGACCTCTATCTAGGCGATGTCCTCTACCAAGCACATGGACATTCTTGGAATAAAAGGGGTCCTGAGTCCCCATGGTAGCTCATTACAACAGCTGAGCTATACACCTGTGTTTTAAATCCAATTTACTTCTGCTGAAAGAAAATAATACTTTTAAAGAAATTGCAACTTGGCTAAAATTTTACAAAATTACTTTTCACAAAGTTAATTTAATTAAATAGTCTTAATACTCTGCAGTTGTCTATAGTTTATGATCGCTGGAGTGATCAAACAATTACTGTATTGGATAAAGTGACATAAAAATCATTAAAGGGAAACTACAAAACGTAAGCATTTTTTTCTATTAATGAATGTCTCTAAAACATCATCATCTGGGTTCATGTTAGGAAAAAGAGATAATTGTTGAAAATACTAGTTAATAGCACTGCTGTCTCATTATGCAATTTACGAAAAAGCCAAAAGGAGTCTATATACAGAGCCAGGTTTGGACATATAGATATTTAATATGTTTCCATGGGGAAGGGAGTAAGAAAAGAAGGCAAAACCTAAGCCAAACACCATGAATAGCACTAGCGGTACCTTTCAACAGGCATGCGTGGAGTGGACATTATGTTAATAGTAACCAAAAGTTATTGGGCCAACACAGAAAAATGTAGTGTCAAAAAAGCTTTACTGACCTCAGATGTCTTAGATGGATTCAATGGACCAGTAAAGCTCTTCATTCATTTTTCTCTGGAAAAGATACATTTAAATTATCAAGGGACTGCCATTTTTATACTAAAACTGATATAAAAAACTGAAATAGAAACTTTTTTTGTCTTTAGCCTCCATAATGACAGTGGGGAGCAGGTACTCATCAGCAGATCTGTAGAGATCATAATAAAGAGCTGTATTTCCTCCCACTAGTCAAAAGGAGATAATTGGATTTGAGCCTCTCCGAGAGAGAAAGATATATTGTATATAATCTTTCGTATTACATTAATTTCACAAAAATCAGAAATAAGCTGCACACGCAATCCTCTTACACCTCTTATTATCATACAATATTACAATTAAAGCTCTCCACACAGAGACAATAAATTTAGATGGAATTAAGTTGGCTTTAGCCAAATATTTTTTTAAAAATAAACACTTTCAGTTTCTCTGTGTTTTATAATATAGAAAATTATAGAAGGCCAACCAAATGAAGCCAAACAAGCTTATTACCTAGTCCTGCTCCTCTCACATACTCATTGAATATATATATATATATATATATATATATATATATATATACTTAAAGGAGCACACAATAGATCCAGCCAGAATGGTAATGTTGTGAAGGGTCCTTGTTCCTATAGACACATTTATGGCTATATCTAGCGTTTCAAGCAAAACTTGGCATGAAATTGCTGATCTACTGGGATTTTCACGCACAACCATCTCTAGGGATTAACAGAGAATGGTCTGAAAAAGAAAAAATATCTAGCGAGCAGCAGTTGTGTGAACAAAAATGCCTTGTTGATGTCAGAGGTCAGAGGAGAATGGGCAGACTGGCTCGAGATGACAGAAAGGTAACAGTAACTCAAATAACCACTCATTACAACCAAGGTATGCAGAATACCATCTCTGAACACCTCGAACCTTGAAGCAGATGGGCTACAGCAGCAGAAGATCACACCGAGTGCCACTCCTGTCAGCTAAGACCAGAAAACTGAGGCTACAATTCACACAGGCTCCCCAAAACTGGACAATGGAAGACTGGAAGATATGTTGCCTGGTCTGATGAGTCTCAATTCCAGATTCAACATTCAGATGGGAAGATCAGACTTTGGCATAAAGCACATGAAAGCATGGATCCATCCCACCTTGTATCAATGGCTCAGGCTGGTGGTGGTGATGTAATGGTGTAATGATGTAATGGTGTGGGGGACATTTTCTTGGCACACTTTAGGCCCCTTAGTACCAATTGAGCATTGTTTAAACACAACAGCCTACCTGAGTATTGTTGCTGACCACGTCCATCCCTTTATGATCATAGTGTACCCATCTTCTGATGGCTACTTCCAGCAGGATAATGCACCATGTCACAAAGCTCACATCATCTCACATCATAAGAAATTGGTTTCTTGAACATGACAATGAGTTCACTGAACTCCAATGGCCTCCACAGTCATCAGATCTCAATCCAATACAGCACCTTTGGGATGTGGTGGGACGGGAGATTTGCATTATGGGTGATGCCATCATGTCATATGAACCAAAATATCTGATGAATGTTTCCAGCACCTTGTAAAAAGTATGCCACCAAGAATTAAGGCAGTTCTGAAGGTAAAAGGGGTCCAACCCGGTACTAGAAAGGTGTACCTAATAAAGTGGCCAGTGAATGTATATACAGAGATTCTGGTAAAGCCATCTTAAAATCAAGGCACAGGGGAAGTTGCTCCAAGCCCCCTTGTAAAGTCATCCACTTATGTTTTTTCCCCATTGAACAAAAGGTAATGAGGTCCAGCTCTTATAACAGGGGCGTCCAACATGCGGCCCGCGGGCCAAATGCGGCCCGTGTGACCTCGAGGTGCGGCCCGCGTGAGATCGGCAGCCAGGATCACATAATCACAAGCCCTGCCGCTTACTTGTTGGAGGGTCTATTCTCAGTCCTGCTTCCTCTGTGGGGAGAATGAGGGAGGCCGCGCCCCCTGCTGAAGTCTGTGAGCGGCATCGAGAGCTGTAGTAGGTAAGGGGGTGGGGGAGGTTGTTTGAATGAGAGCCTGTGAGGGAATGAATGTGTGAATGAATGAGTGTGTGTGTGATAGCATGGATGTGTAAGTGCTGGAACCTAGGCATGATGGGACTGTGATTGCTGTTAGCAATCACACTCCTATCATGCTAAGTCAGCCAGTACATGCTGAAACCTGGCTAGCTGCCCCCCTTGTGTATTGATGCTGTCAGCAGTATGGGGTCTGCACTTACAGCCACCCTGTACCAGCATGTACTGGCTGACTTGGCATGATAGGAGTGGGATTGCTAACAGCAATCTGCTAACAGCAATCACAGTCCCATTATGCCTAGGTTCCAGCATTTACTGGTTGCTTGGGTATGAAAAGAGTGTGTTTGCTGTTAGCAATCACACTCCTATCATGCCAAGTCATATTGTTGATTTTTTTTGTCCAATTGTGGTGTGTTACTTTTAATAAAAGTGTGGTTATTAATAAAATTGGACAAAAATTACTGGTACAATGCCCAGCCAACCAGTACATACTGGAATCTGCCTGAGATTGCTGTTAACAATCATAATATATCATTTTTTTTTACAATTTTGGTGTGCAACTTACTTTAATTAAAAGTATGTGGGGGGGGGTCATTTTTCGTTTTGGCTAAGTGAACCCTGAATTTTCGGTTTTGGTCCAGAATTTTCATTTAGGTGTATCCCTAGGATAAATAGAACTATTTCATTTTAACTTATCCAGAATTCTGAATTTGTAGTCACAAAACTTTCTAGGCCCAGAAATCGGTGAGAGGAAAAGTAAAGGTTTTGTGTCATTTACTTTATTTTAATCTGCATATCTTATTAAAGGCCATATTTTCACACAGTGAAAAATGAGTGCGGCCCGCGCACGTATACAATTCTGGTGAAGTGGCCCACTGCAGAAAAAACTTGGACACCCCTGTCTTATAACCTTATACTCTATTAAGAGTCAGGGTTAATGACATTTCTTTCACTAGATGTAAGCTTGATCTTGTTCATGTTTCTTATATGGTTGCTGGTTACAAAGTGATTGATTTCCTTCTAGAGTAAATACCGTATTGGCTCGGATATAGGCCGCCCCCGTATATAGGCCGCACCCTAAAAGTTTGGTGCTTTTTTAAAAAAGCACCAAAAAAAACATGCTGCCACTCTGTCTCCCCCCCCGAGATATGCTGCCACTGTCCTTCTCCCCCCCCGAGATATGCTGTCACTGTCCCCCTCCCTCCCCGAGATATGCTACCACTGTCCTCCCCCCGAGATATGCTGCCACTGTCCTCCTCCCACCCCCCCGGAATATGCTCCTCCTCCTCTGCCCCCCCGACTTACCGGAGCAGACTCCCGGGTGTCTTGCGGGGCCGGCGGGGGACATCTACGCAATACGCGTATACAACTTCCGGTGCCGGCACCCCCCCCCCGTGGAAAGTGCTGGCGGGGGAGGTTGTCTGAGCGTATCGGGGAGTAGGATGCAGGTCCCCTGCACCGCTGCGGGGGATCTGTATCCTAACCCCGCTGCCTGCCCGGCGCCCGGGACTACATATTCCGGGCGTCGGGCGCTAGAACCCGAATATAGGCCGCACCCCCACTTTAAAGACTTAAAGTGGGGGAAAAAAGTGCGGCCTATATTCGAGCCAATACGGTAGGTAAGTCTTCATGGAGTAACAAAAGCTCACTGACTTGGGTAAAAATTTCCACAACCAAGGAGAATATAAGTAAGGTAGGAAGAAGAAAGTTATGCAAAAGGATGAATCACACTATACAATGTCCATATTAAAAGCACACAGCAAACAATTAACTTGTCTGTGGTTCTGACAGGCTCAGTATATATTCCCTTTACTAATATAAGGGTAAAATCTCAAGGGCACCTTGAAAACTATTTCATAATAATCACAAAACATAATGTGCCGTGTCTTCCCAGCAAGAAACAATTAGTTTGCAATTAAAGTGTAAGATACTCATCATATAAACTATGCAACATAATTAAACACTATGACTAAGGAGCGTCAAGGAACAGTACTCTATTCAGATAGATTTACAGAATATTGTTAAACTTTTAAATAACTTTTTTAGACTGTTCAAGGAAGGTAAAATATTGAACACTTTGGACAAGAGATCACCTTCCTAGGAATATCCATCGTGTATCTCTATACCAAATATACTACATCCAGAACAGCATTTATGCTCCAGGCAGTCATCGGCATACGCACTTAAGATGTCCAAGTTAATCGTTACAAAACTGAAATGTTACAGACATTGTGAGCAGGGAAATATGAGTGAAACTGGATGAAGAGCTGATTCAATCTGACAGGGTCCATGTTTAGCTTCATTCAATTGTTCTCAAGCATATGCAAAAATGTGGTTAATTTGATAACTTTTGATCCTTTTACCATTTGCATTTCTAAGAAATATGTTCTACTGCATGCAGGGAGGACAGGGAACTTGCAACCCCCTGGCGCCTGTCTACAAAAAACGCAACATAGTCCCTATTCATGTATCTTGGAACATCGCAGGCCTTGAGCTCCCCTGAAAATGATTGTTAATATTGGCTATTTTACAATAGATCTAATGACAAAAACAGTGGATCTAACCTGATCCAACAAAGATATAACAAATGAAATGATTTTTTGTTCATAATATGGGGAGCTAACCCGGGTAGGGTCAGGAATAGTGTATCGTTGACGTGTGGAGCAGTGCTAGCCATCTCCATGGGTGCCATTAGCCCTACATAGTGGATAGACTAGACCCACATTTGCGTTGTGCACTCTCATGCTAAAGTAATGAATTGGCCACACAAGCAGCAATAAAGGTAAGTAGGAGGCGTAACTGAGCTAGTCGCCATGTGAGAAACTTTAGGCTTCTGCCAGGGTCCAGTAATCAAGAAAGCCCACAATGCCAATAACATCTCTGCTACACACTGCCAGAGTATCCATGACCCTACCAAAGAAAGCATTAATCTTTTAGATGAGTGCTTGAGGTCCTTGAGTTCGACAGGAATCCAATTACAAAGGTTGATCTTGCACAATTTAATCTTTACATCTTACTTTCTCCATAATATATGTGCCTAGGACCCCTCTGCATTTTCTCTATCAACCCTCTATTTTTCTTCTGCACCTGATTTGTGACACTTTAATATATATATATATATATATATATACATACATTATAAGGGCTATCTGATCATGCTTTATGATTTCTCAGATTGTTTTGGATATGTGACCAAATGTAAAGTCCTTAAAGAATGTAAAAGATGGAAACTATTAGATTTTGTATTTGGAGCCCCAGCTCATAATATTGCAATGCTCACACTTGCATTTCACTGAGTGTTTCATAGTAATTAATTAAAAAATGTTTGTAATGATTCCTATCATGCAATAGTAGAATCAAATCTTAAAGTGACCTGGACAAGATATTGTATGCTTAAAACATGCTTAGTGCATGTGAACATGGATGTGTATGTGTGTCAGTATGTATGTGCAAGTGGTTTGAGATGGAGTATGTGTGTTAGTGAGTATGAGTGTCTGTTAGCATGTGTAAATTTGTGTGTGTTTATATATGTGTGCCAGAGTGTATGTTAGAGAGGGGGCAAGGGGCAATGATGACACAGACAAGCTGTTTGGGGGCAAAGATTGCACATAAAAGCTCTTTGGTGTCACTGACAAGCTGGAGCAAAGATGGCATAGGCAGGCTGTTTGGGGTTTAGGATGCCACTGATAAGCTGATTGGGGCAAAGGTGGCACTCACAAGCTGCTTGGGGAAGATGGGATAAATTGCCCCAGGGCCATGTGATTTTTAGTTATGCCCCTTGCTTGTGTAGCTAAACTACTGTTCCCTTAAAATCTTTTCATTGATCATTATATCGCTTCTAGGGGCCCCTAAGGTAGAAACAACCATTGTGGGAGGCTTAATGTATAATGAGAAAACAAGCCATGTATAAATCAATGTTGAAAAAGAATCCTGATTTACTTCTGGCAATTAAAGGTCCCTAAATAAAGTCTTATACACAACACTTCAAGGAATGATTCTAAATACTTATTTAAAACATCTATCTATCTATCTATCTATCTATCTATCTATCTATATATATATATGCGTGTGTGTATGTGTGTGCGTGTGTGTGTGTGTGTGTCCACCATTCTGAGCGTTTTGGTATCTACAATTACTTTTATAACACTCAACTTTTATGTTTTAGAAAACAAACCTTTGATTGGTTGTCTATAATTTCTAGATATTATTTTGAGCTAAAATGGTTCCTGATTACAAAGTAGAACTCATATGTGTTTCAATGAGATCACAGTTGCAGTAAATAAACGTTTCTGAATTACACTCATGCCCTACAGCTATAATTTAGAAATGCACTGATTTCTTTGAATGCTTTAATTAGGTCAGAAACTAAACAGAGACTGTCATTTACAATGAAATTATACAACACAGCTAATGGAGCAGATAGTTTAATGACGTCAAGAGGATTAAAACAAAAATATACTACGGGATTTATAATCATTGTATTTGTGATGGAATTTTTGTATTTGGTCTTAAATCTGTACACTTAACTCTACTTTTAATAATTAACTTTTAGTGCATGTCTGACTCCAGTATGAGAAACCAATTTTTCCTACACTGCTGTATAGTCATGAGATTGTGGGAAAGTCGGTGCGATGAGTGGCGATGGGTAAACAACATTCCCCTTACCCCATGAAAAGGTAGAGAGACCTGGAGACCCAGGGAAGAAGTGCTTCACTTGGAGAAATCAGAGTCAGGTTGTTTTGAAAGTTCCCAGAAATAGAAATTAGGTAAAGTACAGTGGAATGGGAAAAAAGCAGTCTAGTGGGACATCCCTCGCTAGTGGGACATCCCTCGCTGTCACCCTCCTCACACACTGGCCAGTTACAGATGGTGCTATGAGATATGAGATTAGGTACAACTAATATTTATTGTGTGAAAACCAAAGTCATTAAAGGTAAATGGACAAAGGACAAATTGATCCGTTATCATTATCTATGGCCGATAGGGCTTTGAAGGGGGTGAAGTAACTTTACTTTTTTTACAGTAAGAAATGCTTTGTTTGGCTAAAAAAGGGTTTAGTAAATTCCTAAACAGAAAAAAATCCATATTCTACTGATACATACATTCCATAGTTTTCCAGCACGACACTTGAGTAAAAACTAAACGCAATCAATCAACAAAGTACAAAATTCAATGGAGCATGAAATGTAATTACAGCACAACTTTTGTCTAGTTTGAATCATTGTTGCTCTTTTAAATTAATCTTCGGGTAATAAAGAAAGTTTTATTTCCCAGAGAGCGTATAATTCATAAGTATGGTTTAATTAGAAAACATTAATTCTAGTTATCCTTTTATTAATTTTCATACTGTTATCCCTTCAGAGCACATGTTAAACTGGCACCCAACGATTAGCATTAAAGATTCATTTCTCAAAAGTTCAACATTTCTTGTGTTTATTTTCTGGTTAATCTTGCAAACAATTTTGTGGTTAATCTTATCAATTGTGTAAATCATTAAAAGTATATTAATTTTTTGATGAAGAAGTGTATTTTGTTTCCAGTAGCAACATAAGGCAGAAAAAAAGGCTCATGTCTAGAGCGTCATCTTCTGAGGGAAACATTTGAGGCAAAGGGAGGGGGAGATTGGGGGTAGAGGACTGCATTAGGAGGCGGGTCCCAAAAAACCTGCGGGCGCGGGCGGTCATGCTGGGGTTGCTGGCGGGAGCGAGCGGTCAGGCACTGTACCTGCGGGTCCCGGTAATCCCGCGCAGTCCCTCAAGCCTGCCTTCGCGCTGCTCCCTTACAGTGTCTCCTCTCTTGCTCCACCCAGGAACAAAGCGGAGTCACGTGATTTTACGTCACTTCCCGTGACTCCGCCTTGTTCCTGGGCGGAACAAGAGAAGAGACGCTGTGAGGGAGCAACTCGAGGGCAGCCTTGCAGGACTGCGCGGGAACTCTGCAGTTCAGGTAAGGAGGTGGGCGTGATTGGCCACAAATGTGGCGGGAGTGGAACACCCGCATTGCGAGAGTGGGCGGGATTGGTAAAAAAATCAGCGGGAGCGGGATTAAAAAAGCAGTCCTGCACAGGGCTCTAATTGGGGGTACCTTTTCGGAAGAGGTTAATTCCCTGCAGACATCTAGAAGGATGTGGGGTATCTGTGGTTGTATCGGCACTCAACTCACAACATTAAGTACATCAGGAAAATGTCCGCTGGGACACTGGCCAATAGCGACTATATTTTCCCAATCTGCTTTAAAGTGTCAGAGCAATTTTGTAATTCCCAATCCGGCCCTGACAGGACCTGTATGAGACTAGAACAATTTCAAGAAAAAACATCTCTTTCAGGACAAGGAATTTGTTTTGTGAAAATATCTACTAATCCTTAAAGAACCCAAGGTCCCCAAGTTTTTTTTCCAAAAAAGTCTCCTGATTTACTCCATTGGTCTGATGTTACAGAATCCAGACTGACACGAGTTTCTTAGTTACTTAAGAAAATCAAGTTACAGACGTGTGGAAAACAAATCACTTTGTAAAACAGATTCAAAACACAATGAGCCGTGAATGGGAGATAGCATTTCCTAGCATTATGGGTGATACAATCTCTTCAACGACTCCCCCTTCTAACTTTATCACATGTACATTGATTTGCACACGTTCTAAAAATAAAAAAAGGTTAAAGTAGATTAAGGGGAAATGCTATGGAAATATACATACATTTATTTAAGCATTAAATCAGCTGTTGTATACACTAAAGTAATGTAGCATTGAAGAAAGGTTAGTTTTGCTCGTATTATTCCAATAAAACTAATTTGCAAATGGGAAGCAGGCTTTGTAGATAGTCACGTGATGTTTGAATGACATTCCCTACTCAAAATTCCGTTGACATCTAGGGGGCTTTGATAATTCATTGACGCGGGTGTACACCTCAGAACATTGTTGCTAGAAGGCATGGCTTCAATAAGACTTTTTGCGACCTTGTGACTTATTAAGGAAGAAGAATGTGTTATTTATTTAATTTATGAATACATTTTCTGCTTATTATATGCATAACTGGGAACTTTTAGGCTGCCTGGAGCCCCCCTTTGTGGGATGTGGCTGGGGTTACCCGCTGACATCATGCCAGAACCCTGCGACCCGGAGAACCGACACTTTTTTCCTTGACTCACCGGGCGAAAACCCGGAGAGTTCCCAGGTATGATTATATACTTAACATTGTGGCTTCTGTTGTTGCAAAATACTATGATACGCTCATACCTGCAAAACATTCTGAGAATTCCAAGAAAAGAGAAACATCGTGGCAGGAAAGAGGGACAGATGGACTCAGATCTCCAGGTCAGTTCCTCTTCACTTGGATAGGGAATCTGTGTTTGGCCGGGCCCGCTCCCTTGCCCAGTTCCTTCCCATAGGCAGGGCATTTCATGCAGATAGTCCTACGTTTACCATGACTGCTCCTTAGGGTTGCTATATGAGCCATTTTTTTAGGGGCAGATTGTTTTGTGCTGTATAACATATATAACAGTATAAACTCAAAGAATGAACTCAATTACTTAATGGTAGGATACATGTAGGTGAAAGTTAGCAACATGTGTAAATTGTGTCCTGGGGGGAAAAGCCAATATGGCAACCCTGCCACTTAGTGCCTAATGTGTTAAGGACACTTTGTGGTATGGTAGGAAGCGTCTGATCCTGGGTAGGGAACAGATCTCTAGCTGAGACTATCACAGGCTGATCCTCAGCTTGCTCAGAGACTACTCCATCATTGACACCCAAGGGGGAAGACCAGCCTCCATACCACCTCTCATCTGATCCCATCGACTGCAGGTGTCATTCTTGCCACGATACCACAATTTCTGCACCCCTGGAACAGTTTACGTTACTATTCTGATTATTCTTTATATTACACACTAACGTATAAACTATTGTTAATGCTGTGCTGCGGCACAGTACAGTACTTACAGATAAGGAGTGTTTTGATGTCTAAGGTGTACTGTTTTTAATATTATTGACTGTAAACACGTTATGTCTGTATAAACTTGGTGAAGCTGTCGGTGTTTGTGTTCTGCGCTGCGTCACAGCATGCCTTGTATATAAAGTCTGCTTTGTCTATTTCATGATAGTGTGAAACACGACATTCCCCCTTTAAAAATTAGTTCAGCCCCTTGTGATACTTTTGTGCTTTTCAAACCAGAGTAATTGAGGTTTTCTGCAAAATAAACCTTTTCTTAAAACCCCATCGTGCCGGGAGATACTTTCGCAGCTGATGTTACGAGACAGGTGCTGAGCAGGATAAAATGTAATTATCCACCCAGAAAGGTTGTTCACACGGATGCATAATTACAATCTTCTCAGCTTGTCAATAGAGCCGACTAAATCAGATCAAAAATGGCCAGATCTGATCCGTTTTGAAGGCCGTATCACCTGAATCTCCTTACAGGCTATTATTAAGGCAATTAATAACAACAAATTTATTTTCCTGTCCTTTTGTGTAATGGTCTCCTACAATTTCCATTACACGGATCCCTCCAGGCTTTGGAACAAATATGACATCAAAAGTAGGTAATTATATTTCCTGTTTTAAATTCTACACTTTTTTTTTTACCGTTTCTAAAAAAAAAAAAAAAGACTTCCAGAACATAAAACAGCACAGGGATAGAAATCTTGAGTTTGCCGTGATAAACGATGCTGAATGTTTATCTATCTGCCTAGTAATATTTTAATATAATCCAACCTGTGTGTTCTAATGACACCTTGGACGGTAGAATATATTTTTGTAATTAAATTCCCCATGAATGTATGTATTATAAGAAGTGCTGCGTATATTGTTGGTGCTATATAAATAAAATATAATAATAATAAAACCAAATAAAAATACACCTCTTTGCATATGATATACAGTGCTGTAAAAAAAGTATTTGCACCTTCTCGATTTCATCTTGTTTTTCCTTGTCACGTTTAAGTGAATCACTCGACGCACTTTTATATTAGACAAGGATAACGTTGACACAAAATACAGCTATTATGAGATGCGATTAAATAATTTTGCTTATTGAAGGGAAAGGGTTAACCAATACCTATATCACCCATGTGAGAAAGTAATTGCACCCCTAAACCTAATAATTGGTTGTGCCACTCTTTGAGGGTTTGAGCATGGAATGCCTTTTTAAGGTCATCCTACTCATTTGGATTCTCAGAATGTTTTCCAGGTATGAGTGTAAAAGATTCTAACACATTTAACATCTCTTTTAATCCTAGTAATATGAAATGGACCATATATAATTATTGGTATAGGCAATAGTCAAAGATATGTAATCATTGTTCATAAATAAATGATTATTAAGATATATTAATATGTTTCAATGATAGGCTTCAAGGTTTCCTTGACCTTAAAATATGGAATGAAGGATTTGCTGAACAGGCATTCTATAGATAGGATAGAAGCTTGCTAATGCATGGTATAGTTGTAACTCTAAAAGGGCATTACAGTATGAGTACAGCCACCACCTAAAATAGGGTTTAGACGTGTAAAGATCTTAGTGAGCATGTTTACCCAATTAGGTGAAGACCAATAGACTGACAAGACTGACATCATTATTCAAACCGTGTATATAAGTTAAGGCCTTGGAGAAGCATAGGAGGAGAGGTAGAGGGGAGATGTACTTGCCATCCACGGACTCTTCTCGTCCCAACACTCCCTCCCTCCATCCTCAGGAATGCATAGGACAGATGTCATGAACTAAATTCCTCTCCAAGGTTTTGTAAGACTTGTTTCGTATTTTTGTTATCTACTTTTTATATTCTTCTTCTATTTTTGTTCGTACTAAATGTTTTACCTTTGTTTGCATCTAAGTGACTCTGCCTATTTTTGATGCACATACATTTATATGTGATCCAATTATTTGAAGTTTTGTATTGGCCCGTATACATTTTATTACAATGAGAGTATCATAGTTTTTGGTTTCTTTTGAGACATTCAGAGGTGGACTTGATTGTGTTCTTCAGATCATTTCCCTACTGCATAACGCAACTGAGCTTTAGGTCACTGACTGGCTGGACATTCCCCATTAGGATTATCTGGCAGAGAGCCGAATTCATGGTTCCATAAATAAAGCCATGTCGCCCAGGTCCTGAAGCAGCAAAGCAGCACCAGACCATCATAAGACCACCACCCTGTTTTGACTGTTGATATCTCGGTTGGTTCTTATTGCGGAATGGAACTTGTAACAGGAGCCATGTCTTCCAAAAAGTTCCACTTTTTACTCAGTCCACTGAATTTTATCCCAAAAGTCTCAGCGGTCATCAAGTTGTTTCTTGGTAAACGTAAGAGGAAAGAGGAGTGTTCTTGGTCAGTGGTGGTTTCCCCCTTGCAAGTGTCCTATGGATGCCATTTTTGATAATTCTCTTTCTTCTTGGAATCGCAAATACTGACCTTAAGTGAGGCAAGTAAATCCTGCAGTTCTTTACATGTTAATCTTGGTTCGTATGTGACCTCCTGATGAGTCGTCAATGCGATCTTGAAAGAATTTTGGTATGCAGGCAGCTCCTGGAAAGGTTCACTACTGTTCCAAGTCTTCTCTATTTGTAGACATGTAAAAATGACTTTGTATCCCTTTCTAGATCAGCATAAAAATAATGGATTCAGCTAAACAAGGGGCTAAGAGTAGGCAGGCCCACCATTATTCATGAATCCACTTTGCTTTCCAAAGTTTTCTGAAATAAGGTAGCTGAGGGGTACCTTTAAATTTTTTTGGTGTCCTAAACAGTGGGAAGTGTTGTCAAAGCACTGAGCAGGAGGGCTTTTTCTGTTTTTGAAGAATACATACAATATTACTTTAATATGCATTTTTCTGGATGGTCTGTCTGGGACAGTAAACTGTCCCTTTAAAGAACTAATGTCCATGTAATTTCCTGTATTCGAGAAGAAGATATATATATATAAATAATATTAGAACTCAGCATTTAATAGTCCTTGGATGGAAATTTTAACTTGCATTCTATATGAAACAAAAATACACGGTACATTGAAAAGTGAACTTTAATTTTCTGGTACTCCCAAGGATTAGGAATTGCTACTGTTGGCAACGCACCTTTCTTTCACAAACGTGGATTACAGCCTGAATCCAAAGGAAGACTGCAGATCCCACGCCTGGGAGTGTGATAATTGCCAGAGGAACTGTAGCAACACTATGTTCGTGAGGCACAGACGAGCAACATGAGAGAAGAAATTGTTAAAAGGCAACTACCCATCTATCCATCAAACACCAAGGAAAACTGAAGGCTGAGCTCACCCAGTACATAGAGTCTACATATACAATACTGTACACTATATCTACCGATATGTCACAATAGCACCTGTCTGTAAATATATATGTAACCACGTATTACATACCATATTTGCTCGATTATAAGATGACCCCCCAAATCTGAATATTAATTTAGGGGAAAAAAAGAAAATATAGGGTCATATAAGATGACCCTATAGGAAAAGTTTTACCAGTAAATTCATGTAAACTGTTTTTTTTATATAAAAGATTAAAAAACTATGATTGAGAAAAATATTTTGTTTTTATTTCCTTTTATTTTCCAACCTGCACCCCAGTTATGTGAGAGCAGTGCATCTGATCTGATCGCAGGATGCTATGTTAATGATTTTAATGTAAAGCATGTTTTACAGCTTATATAACAGAACTGCCAAGCAAACATAACATTAGGTGAAAAGTTCACCTACAAACAGAAATGCAGGGCAGTTACGTTAAAGCAGAACGTGTACTGCAGATACATCGGGAGTTTTTTTATGAATATGAATTCTAGTCTAAACACAAAACCAAGGTTATTTAGTGTTTTTTGTTAGATGCTGAGCCTGGAAACCGATAGCAGCATCTCAATCTCAGCTCCTTTGTCTGGCTGAACGTGTATTAACGTTATTGGCAATCTTGTACATTTTCAAACACTCAATGTACACTTATATAAAATGTGATCAGTTACACAATGCCTAGAATCTGCTTGATTTTTACCATGACAATATATATGATATAAAAATCCTGGCTCAGATCTAAATGTTTACTTCTTTCAATATAAAACTTGGCCGAGTATAATATAACCAAAAAGAGTACATAGGACACCACATTTAATCAAGCCTGGGCTGTAAGATCGTTTTCAAGTATTGAAGGTTTATCACTGTGACCTCAGCATAATCAAAGGGGATCTTTTGAAAAATATATATATATTAAACAGCCACCTTATCTCAGTACCATCGAAGCAGTCTCCTTACACAGGAATGAACAGAATTCTATGCATGCACCCTTTGTTAAATTGCTGATAGGGGTTCAGAACAGTAAATGTATTACACATGCCAATTGTGTCATATTTAGACACAGGGCTGTGCCTGTTGAAATGGAATTGCCCATTACAATCTGAACATTAAGTTAATGGTTAAGCTATAAAGGGTGACCATATACTTGAGAGTTGTTTTACTTTCATTTAAAATAAAAATAAAAAAATACCAAAATCTCTGCTGGGCACAGAAGCAGAAAAACCATTATGTGCCGATAAGTCAGAAGTAGGTATAAGTGTGACTGTGAGCACCGATATGGCATCCATTACCCCAGATCCTCATGTGATAAAGGAGATCAGAGATATAGAGATCGCAGATAAGGCATGCAATATAAACCTAAGAATTTAAAGTACCATTATTAAGGTTATAAAAAATAGTTCATATCTATGTCTCAGAGGGCAGGTAAAGTTGAAATGAGGGTTAGGATTGTAATGGCAAATCAGACAAATTGTGTGAAAGCCAAGTGATCGTAAGACACGGGGACAGGTCAACTGTCTTTACACATAGAAATGCGTTACATTTAACAATCTTTATATATAAGTAATTAAAACATGAGTGTTAGAATCGGCACATTGTGAAGCTGTATCAGGTTTGTGTATTTAATGAAAAAATGTGCTAAATAGATTCTACTATTTGTCCTGATTTTAGAAATACCCAATGTTTTTTCTGTTATGGGGCTTTGCTATTTCAAAACCAGGTTTTCCCCAAATCTGGTCATTCGGCGCACGATGTGCTATTTCAGGTATCTTTGAAGCCAGCCAATGCAATTTCACCCCATCAAATCATATATTTTAAAAAAACTAGACACCCCAAGGTATTTGAAATGCTGGTATTTTAACCCTTTCCATGCACTAGTTCTACCATAGTTCTGTCAAACTTCATGGTAGTCAAGATTTTTTGTATTTTTTTCACACACGTTGTACTCCAGGTATAAATTTACCGCTCCTGGTATATGTCCGTATCGAAAAACACCCCAATATGTGTTCAGTAACATCTCCTGAGTAAAGTCATACCCCCATGCATGGGTTTATTGGGTTATTTGGGAGGTAAAAGATCACCTTTGTGAGGTGTGTATTTTTTTTTGTCGTTAAGACATCTGGTCAGTCTGTGCCCACGTCCCATATTTGGGACTTCTTTGAAACCGGCCAATTCAATTTACAAATCATACATTTTTTTTTTTTTTAAACTAGGCACCCTATGGGCATTTATAATGCCAATATTTTAACTCTTTCCGTGCAGGAATTGTCTTAACCCACCGATCTCCGTGATTCACTGTGAATCATGGGGGGATCGGGAGGTTGTGAAGCCCCCTATGGGGCATTGCAGGCTTGCCTCAATGACGAGGCCGCCTTGAATGACCCTCGCCCGATTTGCATTGGGCTCGGGGGCGTGTTTAACAGACCAGTGATATGCATCACTGGTCTGTTGTTTAAACCGCCGATCTCTGCGATCGGAAGGTCTGAAAAACTTATTTTTTTTTTTGGTTTTCACTTGTGAGGCTTCCAGGAAAACTGCAATGCCGCAAATAACGCTACCACGTACATGTACGGGCATTGTCACCAACACATTGCATCGTCACCCCGTACATGTATGTAGATTGTCGTTAAGGGGTTAATCATTTTAGCACCCCTCCTCCTCTGAATGCTCTCCAGGGTATTATCCTAAAGCACATCCATACAAACAGCATCCCAGACAAGAAGTATCAGATGCCTGCACAGTGTTTGCTGCCAGAGTTACCAGTCTTTAAGAATGGAAAAGCCTAAATCTAGAAGGGTCAGTACATGCCCATTCTAGAAATATGTTTTTAGCTTCCCATTAGGATATCTCCCAATAGCCATGTACTTCTTTTTGCGATAATGTAAGCTGCACAGGCCAAGGACCTCACTCAAAAAGACCGTAGACCTAGTTACTTGACAGCACTTTATAATTTGCACTAAATTACTCATTAGTTCAGACAGCCTTTGTAAGGCTGTCGTAAAGAGAAAATAAAACACATTAGATAGATGCGCACCTGCTTATGCTACAGATCTCAGCTTCCTAAAACCACTCACAGCTTTATAAGAATAAAAAAAAAAAAAAAAAACACAAAATAAAAGACTCGCTTTCATTCCAGCAATTGGTATAGAACTCAGCAGACTTGTGCATTAGGATTTGTACAAATTGCAAACTTAAAAAAATTCGCATTTTTTGTAAATTCATGAGTCTTCAAAAATGAGGCAAAAGCTCATTCACTCTCACCCTCTGAATGCATCCCTACCTTCCCCGTCCACCACTTCCTGCAGACAGGACCTCCCAGTAATCTTGGTGGAGCCTGTGGTGACATCCTCTCCCATGTGCCTGGAAGACGCATTTTGTCTGAAGATAACGTCCTGTAAACTTCCACAAAAACACCAGAGCTTCCAGTGACATCTCCCAGATTGCAGGATAGCACCAGAAGCACCACCACTTTTGCAAAAGCGCACAGGGAGGTCATGTCCAAGGACAAAGAAAGAAGATGGATGATAATGCAGCGGAGCCGCGAGACACGGATGCAGTCGGAGAAGGTAGGGAGAAATTCAGAGAGCGTGCGAGAGTAAACCTGGAGGCCTGACAACAAATTTTGCCCCTGATTTTCATTTGAAACGAACGGACAGGTATATGAATGTTGGTCGAAAATAGGCCAAAACCAAACAGAGGATTTGTGGCCAAATGCTACAACTCAGTGTTTCTTACTGCAGCATACCCTGCATGATTACATAAAATATCCCACATAGTGGAACAGGTATTATTGACTAAGAAGATTTACTAACATCTCAAGAAAACTTGAGACTTGCGCTTTGAAAAGACACATCCTTGGTTTCTTGACTTGGCTGTTACCTACACACTCCCATTCTCTATCACAACGACTAGGTTGGTATTTTAAATTGGCAATCTGCAATGGTTTGATACGTAATGATTAAAGTAATTCTAAAAACAGCTTTCCTTTAAAAGATATAGAATTGAGTTAAGATTTTGCGTATATTCACATATCTGACGAGTTATGGCTTCCGAGCTGAACTCCCAAAGAAATAGAAAATGCGAACATATCCTGTTAAAGTAGTAACAAACACACCTGGTAAATAATTGCTTTATAATTCATTATACCTCTTTAAACATAATGTACTAACATCTAAACCTATTTGAACAGATGCTAAGTACAGGGAAACCTGGAAGTACATATTTATATCATTTAAATATTTACAGTGCTAAGTAGCCATGTTGAATATAGATAAAGTATTACAGTCAAACACCGGTATCTAGTTACCTGTGGGAAATGCATAAAAACATATTACATTGTGATAACAGGACACCAGTTCTTTACATACTATTCTATATTCCAACCAGCATTTAAGATAAGGAAGCCTTGATCATTTTTCCATTGCTGCTCCCAAAGTATAGCGTCCGGTTGGCACAGAAACAGGAATTAGATGCAAGTTTTGCATTAGCTGCTGTTCCTAGATTTCAGTTTTAGACAAAGTGGCAAGCACCAATGATCACAGACATGCAAATCTTACAAAAAAGACAGTCTTGTAATTGTAATACATCTCTGCAAAGAACAAAGCTTCATTTAAATCATTTACTTTACACTTTAATAAAACAGTTTCCCTTTAAACTACAGTTAATACCTATATTATATATATATATATATATATATATATATATATATATATATATATATAAATAAATAACAAAATGAAGAAATGCTTGCTTTAACAGTTAAAAGCTCTGAAAATGAGTGCAAGCTATATGACAATGCATTCAAAGAAATCTCTCAGTTGTTCCGTTATAGAAGTGGAAGGTGGATCAGGACTAAGTCGCCAAAATTTATTGATGCTATAAAAAACTACTGGGGTAAAAAATAATAATAAAAAAGACAATAAAATAGGTAGCGTCTTTAATACATTATTTCGTTGCGCAAACACTTTAAAATAATTTTTTTCTTACAATTTGCAATGCCACAATACAGGCAGTGACAACTGCCACCAATACCGAGGTGTTCATTAACACGCTTTTGGACAAGTTCAATTTGCTCCCGAAGTGTCTATCTTACCGAATGCCTTGTTGTAGAAAGAGAACCAGTTGGGCACCAGGAAGGACAAAAAGGTGCCCAAGAAGTAAACACAAGATTAAATAGATGAATGTAGAAAGATTTTTCAGTAAAATGGCAGACAGAAGTAACGACAGATTTTTTTTTTTTTCACAGTAAAAACGCCAAGGAGATTACAGCACACACAATGGAAGGTATTGCTTCAATCCCACTGAGAACAGCTTGTTTGCTCTCCATAATGTTGGGGGGGGGATGAATGGCCATTCAGTTAATGTCTGTTTAATGGCTGCAAAATAAAAAGCTATACAAAGCATTTCATGAAACTTAAAAAAAAATAAAAAAAAAAAATAAGCTATTTACATGTTCATGTCTACAGGTCCAGCACACGTTACAAGTCACACAAATACCCACGGCTAATGACAAACAATAGTGGCTGGAGATGCACGGGCATGAAACCGAAAGTCTATGCAAGTTGTCATTCAGCGAGTCCATCTGGTACGAAGACAGCTGCATCCACACGCCATCTAACAAGCGGATCCCTGGTTTTTAATTTTCCAGCTTTTAGGCAGTAATTTCCTTCCTCATCGTTTTTTTGCTGATCTACGCCGTACCTGGGGCAGAAAAACAAATAACTTTCAGTGTTTTTAGGATTCAAGCGTTTAAGCACTTTACTTCACTGAACCCAAAGTATACCTATTCAGTGGATTACGTCATAAAAACAATGATTTGGCTCATGTCAAATTAGGTCAACTAAGAATAACCAGTTACCTGCACAATCTGATTCAACACCAGCAAAGCCTGCCAAAGGAAAACCCCCGGGCAACATCACAATTAATGAGCGCTAAAGTATCAACTGAAGTGAACAGACTATCTCTGGAAGACAAGGGATGCGGTTGTGTTATTAATGCCCCTGCCAGTATTGTACTCTGGGAATTGTAAAGGTAGTTTCCAATGAATAAAAAAAAAACTGAAGCAAGAGAACGATGGACTGCTTTATACTAATTATCAAAGAAACTATTCTTTGTGTGGAAAAAAGGCTCTTTCATGTAACCTCTGCTTCAAGTCAGTGGATAAAGCTTATATATTTCTGTATGATACTTACAACAATAGGACTGGCTTCTTCTTCTGTAGCCTCGTCCTCTTGGGAAGCATTATCACTCGCGGCCGGGCTGTTCTGGGACACGTCCATCTCGTCGTCGGATTCAGCTTCCCTACTGGCAGCCTTTTTAGATCTCCCTGCGCTGCAAGAAATAACGTATCATTTTGTCAAATGCAGTTTTTAGTTTTGCCTTGTGAACAATTCCCATTTTTATATATATATCCACACATATTTTACAATGCCACAAACATTTAAGGAACTACTATATACGACGGCAATACTTATTTGAAAGGATAACATCTTCAATGTTAAAGTTATAGGGTATTTATTTCATTTTATATGTTCACTTGTGGCAATGTGAAGCTAAAACCTGATTAAGAGCAGAGGTGAAATTGTCTGAGAATAAAGGATGAGAAAAGGCACAAACTAAAGGATCAAATTATTAATGGCATGGTCGTGAAGGCAGACAGTAGACAGAACCGTCTTTAGTGACACCGGTTTCAAACTCTGTCACTGTACTTTTATTACGGGACAAACCGTTCTCTAGCATGGAGCAATTTTAGCTACAACCGCACTGCAACCTTTTAGAGCACCCTAAAAATCAACAGAAAGATGAAACAGAAAAACCCATACCTTTTCTTTTCTTGCGGTGCAGTGTTTTTGGGTGGCCTTCCTCTCCTCTTCTGTGGTGTAGAATGAGGGGAATCGAGGCTGGATTCTGTCTGCTCAGGCCTGTGAATTTAACAGGAAAAAAACAACAAGATTTTGGTTAACTGGTGACATTTTGCCTAAACATCTTTCTTTCCATGACAGATGATATTTGAGCACTCTGTCAGTTACAGTTACATGAGAAACATACTTCTGTGGGGTCTTTTTTGGTGTTTTTGATGCACCCCTTCCTCTCCTTTTTGGTTCTGTGGATTCAGCTTCTTGTTCCTCATTCATCTCAACTGGTTCCTCATCATCTTCAGGTGGACTTTCTGCTGCCTTTTTCCTACCTCTTTTTGGTGTCTTTATTGCGGGCTCTTCCTTTGCTCCGGGTGATTTTGCAGACTTTGGGGGTCGACCTCTCCTTGCCTTCTTGGGTGGGCTGTTCTGCTCATCCTCGTTTTCAAGCAAGTCTTCTTTCAATCGTTGATCGTCTGGCTCGGGCGCAGAAGCAGGTCTCTTCCTTCCCCGCTGACCTCCCCTAGGTTTAGGTTCTTGAGCAGATTTTGACAAATCGTCTAAATTCAAGCTGTCCTCTTGGTCAAGAAGAGATTGTTTTTTGCGTCCTCTAGGCTTTTCAATTTCAGACTACAGGCAAATGGGACAAAAATCACATTTCTAAATATAACTGAATTCCCCATCAATAGCCAACATTTTAAAATTCCCTTCACATTTAACCCCTTCAGTGCCAGGGGTTTTTGGTACCTCAAAGCCCAGAGCAATTTTGCCTTTCTTGTGAATAGTGTACCCATGTAAACTATATACTGGTTTTATCAAGGAGCGATCGAGCTTTCTTTTAATACTATAGTTAGATGATTAGCTGAAAATTTAGGATGAGAAATTTAGTAATGCTGGCTTCTGCTGACAGGGGGGAGTCCCAGATTCCCAACATTCCATGTAAAAACACCATCTTTCCTCTATGCTCAAATTAATGTAGAAGCCATACAAATATGTCCACTCATTATATTTAAGTTTTAGGATCCAGAAATATGTATGCCAATAGAGATCACAAAAGGCACAAGTAAATATCTACGAGATGGCAGAACACATTTTTAAATAACAATACATTCATTATATATTAACTAAAACATTTGTAAATAGCAGTTTTAAACTGGAAGGACCCCAAGTTCCTAGAACTAGCTAAAGCTGCATTACAAACATTTTAAATCCAAAATATGGATTTCTGTAGATTACTTTCACAAATACCACAAGGTCACAAATTCAATTATATGCAATACATATATTTATAAACATGTACTTATTTTTCAATAATTTTAGAGGCTTACCCTTAGAAGATCCGAGTCATCTCTTTTATCGCCTTTCTTCCCAGACAGAGGAGAAGACATCATGGTGAAGTCTTCATTTTCACTCTGATCCAATTCTGTACCGTCAAGTCTTTAAACAAGTAATACAATACATTGAAGAATCGCGTTCGGAGGTGGTGCATGGAAATGAAAGCACTTTAATATTTGCAGCACTACACAGCCATTTTTGCTCAAGGAAACCAAGCCACTTGAAATCAAAGGGACTTGGCTCTGAACAACTTGCATAGAAGCACGAGAACGACTTTTAAAGATGCTGCAAAAACAAAATGACCAAGGAGAACATTTTGGCAGTAAATTTAAAGGAAACTGCAGATTCATTTAATCCCATAAAATACTGGGGTCCCAGAGAGCCCAAAACACTAATTGTAACAAAAACCCGGCAAGGTGAACATATATTTTATTTCCCAGGAACTACCTGGCCTTTGGCCACACTAGGTGAATGCATTTATTGGACCCTGTCCTTGGAAGTGCCACAGGGAATTTTACCGTGCCAGTCCAGTAATGTTTCCCCCCCCCCCCCATCAGAATTATACAATTAAAAAAGTTAAACATGATTAAAAAAAAGCATAGGAAAGAAAAACATGCATGCAAACCTTCTAAAGACCGGAGTAAACATACGTTTAGTATTAGCTGACCTACGTCATCTACAACTCTGGAGCTGAACTTTGAGAACAGACTACTACAGCTACAGTAACTAGCTAATAACACAGGGCTTGATGGTTGACCACCATGGAGTCTCAAAAGCAGCAAATATAAACTAGATTGCAGTCACAGACTATTTCCACCGTACCTTCCCTTTATCCTCCCCGGGGAGCCGGGGTTTGAGCCACTGCTTGCATTGCTGACCGTTTCCATTCTAGAAGACTTTGTCTGCATCTGCTTACCGGCAGAAGACAGCGGCTTGTTGACAGCTCCAAGAACATTTGCTGATTTTGGCTGCAAAAAAACACAATGAAAATATAAATCACAATATAAAGGAAAATAATCACCAGGCTTAATGTATTCACATGCCTAAAAGATGTAGCTCTTTACCATGTTTACTTGTTTTACACAGAACTATTGGTAAGAAAACCATTAACAGCAGCGACAATTACATCAGATTTGACTCCAATGCCCAGCAAAATTTATTTTTGGTGATTTTCAATTGAACAATTCAGTAATCAAAGTTGAATTTGTGATCTGTAGCACCAAATGTACGTATTTAAATACATAAACACCGGACATACCTTTCCTGGAGTGAAAAAGGATTTCATTTCTGCGGGGAGATAATTTTTGTTGTTGCTAAAATTCTGAGGAGGAAACAAACATTTCCATATTACACGCGAATACAGTCATAATATAACAAAGTGGATGGCCTAGTTCCTATAGCCAGAAGCCCAATGTCAGCAAATGGGCTACCTGTGTCAGCTATTCTCAGCTCATGTACTATACAGCAATATGCAACATGTACAACACGATTTAAAGGGAACTGATGACATCACACCTGTAATATAATTAACTTTAATATATTACTTAGTTTGTACACCTGATTTCTCATTCATTGTAACGGTTTTGAAGACATTTAGCTCACCTTACAGATGGTGATAGGAAACAGTCTAGGGCAGGGGCGTCCAACCTGCGGCCCTCCAGCTGTTGCAGGACTACATCTCCCATAATGCTCTTTCAGCTAAGGGGCTGGCTGAGGAGGATGGGAGATGTAGTCCTGCAGCAGCTGGAGGGCCGCAGGTTGGACGCCCCTGGTCTAGGGCATGGTTAGCATTACATGACCAATTTCCAGTCCCAAGGTTCCTGCCCTCCCTCTCTCTCTCTCTCTCTCTCTTCCCCACTATTTTATTAATATAGCGCCAACAATTTATGCATACATATATTCAAGGGGTCTGACAATTGACTAAGACAAACCGATACATTAGGCGGAACGAGTCCTGCTCGCAAGCTTACTACATAAGTCAAGGTTTATACTATGATTTAGTATTTGGGAAAAGCGACAGATCCACTTTAAATTTAAAGGACGCCTCACTAGCAACTAAGAAATCAAAGTTAAATGTCCAGTGCTAGTCATCCTTAACACCGGTTCAGCATTATAGGAACAAAACGTACCTTATCGGGTTGGGTGAAGAAGCGTGCTGGCAGCACTGGGTCTTTCGGAGATTCCAGGCTGTAAGTTGTACTCTTTGATATAACGATATTCATCGCCACGTCACACACAGTGTACATTTTCTGCAATAAGAATACATTAAATATCAAGCACCAATGCTTGTAATTCTTACCTTTCCATCAGTATATATCAGACATAATAATTTCGCCAAACTTTAGAGAACGAAAGCAGTCCGTACTTCATTCATCTTGGGGTCATCTGGGGCCTGCGCATCTTTTGTTTGCTTAATATTTTCCACCATTTTCCGGATAAAAGCATGACTGTTGTTTTCATTTTTCGCCATTAAAATCTCCAAGATGAACCACAAACATCTGTTAGACACACGTTAGAGAGGTCAATTAGTATGTGATGGTTAAATGGACTGGACCCAGAAGTTAATGAGCAACTACCAACAGTTCAGCAAATCCTATATATACAAATCAAAGACCAGCGAACTGAGCATTATTTATGGTCATTGTCACCTATTGCATAATTTTGGTTTTTAGTCATTGGTGTAATGATAGATATACACATACATACACACATATACATACACACACACAATTAAAATATTGGTTACTTTTCTCTGGAGATTCAGTCCGCATCATACAGATAGATTTAAATTATATTTCATGAGGAACTCTTTTATACAATGACAATTATTTGGTTAAATATTTATTTCTTTAAGAGGTTCTGTCACTTAATTGAGGCTATGAATACATTTAAATTCCAGTGTGGTTTAAAGTGGTCCCTATAGAGACCAATGGGAATGGTTCTACCTTCCAATGGTTGCTATGGTGATAGAAATGTTGATTTTATTAGTTCATTACGGCGCAGGACCTGAACTATAAAAATCTGCCCTTTAAAAACATGCCATTTTTGCATCAATACTTCATTTAATTGAGCCCCATAATTTAAGGAATTACTGGTCACCCTTTTAAAAGAGGTGTGGATGGAATCAAGGTTTACGCAAAATAACCGTTTACAGTTACACATAATATCAATAATGCTATGCACAGAAATTAAACATTTTCAATGACAAAACAAATTCTTACTCTTTTATATCCTTCAGTTGTTCTATATCTTGAACTTTGACATAGTCCGGGTCATGCGCGAGCAGATGGATAGTATAAGGAACAACATATTCCGGCAGAAGCGAGAGTAATTTTTCTAGATGTAGTAAAGTAAAGAACCAAGTCAATTCAAAGAAACGGGTTACCTGGACTTATACACAACGCATACAATGTCCTCTGGGAAATGTGAACAAGTAAGTCTCTCCTCAAACCCAAAGTTACTGGACTATTCCGCGAGGTATACTTGCCAAGGTTCAAGTACGTAAGGAAGCATAACTAGTTTAGGTTTTACACCAGTATGCTGTCACCATATGGAAAACTATAATTATACAAAAGTATTAACAGGACGTTCTGGAAAGCAAAGTGCGCCGTGTGAGTGCATTCTGGGGACACACACACACACACACCTGCTTACTGGTGGAAAAGTAAGCAAACTTACACAGTTCACTGTATGCAGTTGTTGCCTAAAGCGAACACTGTCACTTTAAGACCCAAACGGCATTATGTGTGCCCCATAACCACAAAGCACACACAAAGCCAGTAAGAGCGCCAGCGGTGAGCTACGCTATACGACTGATCCGTGTTCAAAAGCACAGTTAGTGAGAATATTTTTTTTTAATCAAAGTTAAAATGTTGAATGCATAAAAATGTTATCTGGACCTTAACAATGCAGATAACGGGTTACTACAAGGACCTCAAATGATCCCATCCTAAAGATCTCGCACGGAGGTCACCGCAAACTGCAAGCCACCAAGGCATTTGCCGAGTGAATGTATACCTTCTGTGCGTGTTTATATGTTTATATGAAACCCTGACAACACGTAACCTCATTTCCCCAGCCCTACTTACCACTTACGGCAGCATGCTGCTTCAGATATTCTCTTCTAATGTTGATATTCTTCACAAGGCACTGCCTGGCGTGAGCCCGCCGCTCCTTGACCGGATCTTTCGCGCAAAGAGCACAGATGGCCATATATTCCAGCGGTAACCGCAACCTGGCCAGTCCTTTGTGAAGTTTCTGTGCAAATAACTGTCTCACCTGGTAACACTCGTCCTGTCACAAACAGAAAGGAAGAGAGCCGGCATACGCATTTATTAAATGAATTCATGAACGGGGTCAAGTAGGCAGCAGACTCAATCACACAAGCACATTAGTTTGTTGCTTGAAGCATCAGATGCTCACTAAACCCATCTACCATCCCCAAACACACACTTATTCAGAAGGAATTCATACGCAGGGAATTTGAACTGTATGGGAAGGGATCAGAAGACAAACGTGTGGGTTTCCTTATGAAATGAGCAAGAGAAAGATTTTTTTGAAGACTAATTACGCAAACTTATAAAAAATGTCATTAACTTCAGATTTAGGGAAGTTAGACAAAAATATGTTATTGTTGCCTCAGCTCCCAGATTTATATATAAAAATATAATGAAGTGGGAATTTTTATATAGAGCATTGCTTTGCTTTACATTTGTAACTCCTCCTGTTCACAATATGATAAAGTGCAATACTTACATTGATAGCCAGTGCACAAAGCTGATATTGCTCCAATGTGATTATTTCATGGTAACACGGTTCCTGGGCTAGTTTTACAATCGCACAAGCGGCAGCCAGCCTCAGACGGGACATGTCGGGTTTACTGAAAGAAAGAATTACACATTTGTTAGATAGATAACCACCGACATTAAAACAAATGATCAGCCCCACAGAATCCCATTAAATGTACCGACCACACGGCAATAACATAAAACAGGGTTCTAGCTCCCCTCACATGGAACTGTGATAAGCAGCATTAAAATAAAGGTTTGAAATTTTGCTCTTTTGCCCTTGGATTGAAAAGGATAACAATAGGCTTGACACTAATCTGTCTATGCTTATATGAGATCCATCAAATGATAGGATAGAATACAGCCTACCTCAGTTTCCCGTGTTCAGTTAAATCCCCATCAGTGTGTAATATTGCTGTTAAAAGTCGCAAAGTAGAGTTCCCAGATTTGCTATGGTTATTCTTCATTCCTATTAACCATCTTACCATCATCTTAATGGCTTGAATCTACAGGAAATATGAGAAGTTTGTTATTTGCAGACAGCAAGTTAAACCAAAGACAAAAATCCGTCATCACTTACAGATATATACGCATACATACCATTTTTATTTTAAAGGACTCTGCAATGCACACTCAAACTGTTGATGTCCCATTAATTCATTCCACTACCAAATCTTCTGATACTTTTTTTGTTTACCAAATATGGGTTTGGGCTTCGTTTCCCTTATCTTATTTTGCCTCTTTTCTTTTCATTCCTGCCTCATATTTAATGGCACCCATTACACCCGGTAACCAGATGTAATTTCACACTTTACTCTCAGTTGCCTTACAAGATGCCCTTGGGTTGGTTTCCAGTACTTTCAATACTTAACACAAGCTCCATGCACCTACTCTGGATCTAGCATTCATTCATTAACACGAGCTCCATGCACCTACTCTGGATCTAGCCTTCATTCACACAAGCTCCATGCACCTACTCTGGATCTAGCCTTCATTCATTAACACAAGCTCCATGCACCTACTCTGGATCTAGCATTCATTCATTAACACAAGCTCCATGCACCTACTCTGGATCTAGCAGAGATTCATTCGCTCTTGAAGCTGCCAATCAGTGACAGGACCAACTCCCACCGCATCATCCGCATTTAGATGTAATGTAAGGAAGTTTGTTTTTTTTTACTAAGAGGGTGGTAGATAAATGAAACATCAGAAGTAGTGGAGGATAATACAGGGAGGGAGTCTAACCATGCACGGGACATAACGGTGCCCGGAATCTAAGACAAGATTAAGGACTCATTAAGGCCCGAGTTTCTACATCAGGAAAAGCGGGCAGACTAGATGGGAGAAAGGGTCTTATCTGTTTTTAAATTGATTGGGAGCTGAATGAAGGAGGGTATATCAGATGCACAGAGATGTGTTCAGCTGAACAAATAGAAACAGCATGAAAAATAGCTGGAGGACAGGGGAAGGCGCAGAGGGATCCTGCAGATTGCTCGCGTTTTATGGGATCACCTATCATGAAAAAGCATACATGAAATAAATGAAATCAGGTGCTTAAATTAACATCGACGGTACAGTCTGAAAACTCTCACATCAGCCAACAGAACTATCAAAATACAAATACATGGGACAAATACTTTGAATTATCCAAATAACTCCCTTGAGAGTTGGAGGAGATCTGTTCATAATGAGAGCAGGGGGTAACTGAAGACTTGTGAGATCTGTAGATATCCGGAGCGTCTACAGTTACATTAAGAGTGTGGCACATAAGCAGATTTATAAGCCATCACAAAAACCCACACTTCAGACATCCATCAAGCAGCCACAGCTCATTGTTCAAGAGGGCATAGGTTTGTGTCCCCTAAGAGTCTTTCATAGGCCCCTCTGGAAGGCCTTAGGTCATGGTACTCCTTACGTCTACATCTTTGGTCAAGCAGGATGCCATAGCATCCATTAGACATGTTGTGCCTTATCAAAAAGAAAAATAGTTTTTAACTATAGACAGTGAATGGAAACTCCCAAGCATTCATTTTGGGCAAATGTTTACAGGTTTGGAGAAAAGTATTGGCAGATTTATTATAGATTCTACATGTAACCATGGAAGACAAAAATGGACTTACTTTGACCAAAGTTTCTTGGGATACTTCATCATCTGGCACCCAAAGCTTTGTTGTCTTTCTGCCTGGAAGCTGAGCAAATACTGCATTTAGTAATCTCAAATTAGAAAGTAAATGAATGCATTTGTACTATCCTACCCAGCAGATACGTTGCTGCACCCAGCCAACCACCCACAAGTGTGAAACAGACATAGGAATTCATTGGAAGACTGATATCAGCAGGCAGCTAAAGGATGACATGAACGGCGTTTGCAGTGAAATCTTCAAGAAAGGACCAGATCTTCGTTGACTGGTCTTTAACCCTTTCGTGACAAAGGCTGATTTTACTTTTTGTACCCTTCGTGACAATGGCCGTTTTAACATTTCTGCGCTGCTCGTGTTTAGCTGTAATTTTCTTCTTTCCCGTTTACTGAACCCACACACATTATATATTGTTTTTTTCAGGACAAGAAGGGCTTTCTTTAGATGACATTGTTTTGATTGTATCATATTTACTATTAAAAAAAGTATAAAATATGGTGAAAAATTTAGAAAAAAATGACTAACTTTTAGTTGAAAAATCTTTTACTCATCTATAAAAGGTAATGAAAAAACCTGCTAAATAGATTCTACTATTTGTCCTGAGTTTAGAAATACCCAATGTTTTTATGTTTTTTTGCTTTTTTCTACACATTATGGGGCAAAAAGTACAGGTAGCGTTTTGCTATTTCAAAGCCATTTTTTCCAAATCTGGTAATTCTTCCCCTCATGTGCCATTTCGGGTATCTTTGAAGCCGGCCAATGCAATTTACCCCATCAAGTCATATATTTAGACATCTAGACAGCCCAGGGTATTCCAAATGCTAGTCTTTTAACCCTTTTCAAGCACTAATTCTACCATCAGCCTTTGTCAAACGTTATGGTAGTAATTTCTTTTGCATTTGTTTTTTCGCACACATTTTACTTTAGGTATGAATAAACAGGTTCTGGTATATGTCACTATCACAAAACACCCCAATATGTGTTCAGCAACATCTCCTGAGTACAGCGATACCTCACATGAATGATTTTGCCTGGCTGTTTGGGGGCAAAAGGGCCACATTTGGGGCATGCGCATTTTTCAATGTTGAGCTTTGGCATTTGGGGATCCACTGCCCATGCCCTATTTGGTACTTCTTTGAGCCGGGCCATTTCAGTATGCCCAATAAAGCCATATATTTTTGAAAACTAGACACCCCAGGGTATTTCAAATGCTAGTATTTTAACTCTTTGCATGCACACATTTTACCACCAGAATTTTTTCAAAGTTTGCAGTAGTATTTTTTTGTGTGTATTTTTCCCCCACACACCTACTTTATGTATGAATTTACAGCTCCTGGTTTATGCCGCTGTCACATGACACCCCAATGTGTTCAGCAACATCTCCTGAGCGCAGTGATACCTTACATGCATGGGTTTGTCATTTTTTGGGGGAACTAAAAGGCCACATTTGGTACGTGTGCATTTTTCTAATTGGAAATTAGATGTGTGGCCATCCTTCCCCCCGTGTTATTTGGGACATTGTTGAATCCGGCCAATTCAATTTACCCCATCAAATCATAAATTTTTTAAAAGTAGACACCCCATGGGCATTTAATAGGCCAGTATTTTAACTCTTTCCATGCGAGAATTGTTTTAAGCTAATGTGCTAATTTTAAGACTTGCTCACAAAAATATTTTTTATATATATATTTTATTTTTTTTTGCCTTTTTTAAAAAAAAAAAATGTAAATTTTTTCTTCAACTTGAAGGTTCCCCTGATAGTGACATCAGTGGGAAATTATTTTTACATTTTACAGTATTTTTTACTATTTTTTTCTAATTATTATTAATTTTATTTTATTTTTTAATTTATTTTTACTAATCACACTGATTAAAAAGCTGGGCTCCATTGACTTGCATGGTTGAATGCAGTACCTGTATTCAACCTGCAAGTGGAGCCAGAGTTCTCTAGAGGGTCAGGAGACCGTCTAGAGAACTTTTTCACCTTTATTGTTTTTTTCCCCGGGCCGCCGCCATCTTGCAGATGGCGAAGATCACCGGCAGCTGCGGCTGTGACCGCTCTCCGGAGCGGTCACAGTCCATCCAAAGGTAAGCGTTTGGTGTTGCTGGATGCCTCCTGATCGAGGCATTCCAGCGACACCATTTAAGTTTAGGAGGTGATCGTTGATCGCCTCCTAAACGCTTTTAAAACGGGCGTCCGTTGTATGGCGCTTGTTGACGCCCCGGGGAGGGGCCAGACATGGCCCCTGGTGCCGATCGTGGCGTTGCTGAATGCTTCGAGGTCGAGGCATTACAGCAACGCCGTTTGGGTGCAGAAAGCGAACGTAGATCGCTTTCTGCACCCGTTTAAAGGCGTGCCGGTTCTGGCACGTCATTTGTCATAATCGACTTGTTTTTCCGTGCCGTGCCAGAACCGGCAATTCTCATTAAGGGGTTAAAGACCTCTGGGATCTCTCTTGGAATGGATAGTACACACAACTTACGATGTCATGACAACATCAATGTAGTCTTTTTAAATTGCATTTCATTTTTATTTTTAAAGTTCGGGTTTTTTTGTTTTTTTTTTACACCGTTTCTCCCTCTTTTCACTTGGAGCCCTCCCTGCTATCACTCTGATGAGCAGCAACGGTGATCAATTGCCCTGTAATGTTGATCACAGTATCTGTTATTAGGCAACTATAGTAACTCAGAGGATCTGGATAGACCCTCTGGGAACCTTTTTACATTTGAAGTTTCTGGTGGCGTCTGGCGACGACAGACATCGTCGTAAGCCGTGCTAGCTGATGCCAATAACAGAGATCCCCAGCGTGATCTCCTGTGTACTAACAGGGAAAATGTATCCGTCAGTGCAGAACCATAAGCCATACAATGATGTCCTTGGTCATCTAGACCATGTTTTATAGAACACAGTGGTAGGTCCTAAGGCTCACAAATGGGTAAAACAGGTCTTAAAAAGCCAAAAGAACCAAATGAATGCTGCACCTATCCAAAACAATGCCTCTGTATGATTTTTTGTTGCAGTAATAACAATATAGCAATGACACTTCAACCTGGAAGAGCTGTGCGTCTAAGTTTGGAAAACATAAAATATGTAGTAGTTGTAAATCACTACGCAGGGAGATACATGTGGAACAAACTTACTCTGTCAGTCATCAGTAGATCTTTCACAACAAATGTTGCCACCAATGATTTTAAAGGCGCAGCAAACTGCTCCGGTGCCAGCTGGGCTATGTGGCCGATGGAAATCAGTGAGGTGATGAGAAGCTCTGGGTTGCTGGGATCCAGGCTTTTGTGTAACGGCTTAAAAAGAGGGGGAAAAGGTGAATTAGGAGAATTATCGCAACTGTACAATATCAGACTTGCCTGCATTACCATTTGCTCAAAACCCCATGTTTTCCGTATACCTCTGGAGAGCAGGAGAGACTCATTGCTCTGCTTGCTCATCACAGTGTGATCAGCACAAACAGATCAGAGGGAGCAGTGAGAGAAAGTTTCTCCCACCTTCAAAAAAAAAATATAAAAGTAAAAAATGTATTCGGGGCTCAGTGATGCCATCGCAACATCAATATCATCCAAAGTTTATAAGATAGATCACCAAAGGGATTTTAGGCCATACTGCAGTTGGGACAGTGAAAAAAAAAAGGGAAAAAAGTGCCCCAGTATCCATTAGACCTACCACAAGTTAAAATACCCCCAAACCCCTTAAGCCAATAGTATTAAAATATGTAATATAGGGTACCATGTACAGGATGGACGTAACCCACTTGAACAAATCTGCATGTGGGGTATTACTGTAACCGGGAGATGCTGGTGAACATAAACTGGGTCATTGTTCAGCTGTGGTATCTACAGTATAGAAGATATCACTAATTATTATGTTTTATATATTTCTATGAATCTAGAAGAAAGCCCTACTTGCCCTGAACAAGACAATGTATATAATTTATACAGGTACAATATGGAAAAGGGAAACCATGTTAAAATAAATTAAACAAACACTCCAGTCTTAGGGCATGAAAAAAACCCAGGCACTATATGGACAAATGTATTGGGACACCTGATCATTACACCAACAGGGACTTTGATGACATTGCATTCTAAATACATAGACATTAATATGTAGTTGGCCCGCTCTTTGCAGCTATAATGGCTTCTGCTCTTTTTGGAAGGCTTTCGGCAATATTTTGGAGTATTTCTGTGGGAATTTCTGCCCATTGATCCAGTAAAGCATTTGTGAGGTCAGGAACCGATGTTGGACGAGCAGGCCTGGCTCGCAATTTATGCTGAACGTGACATACCAAGAATTTTTGGACAACGCTATGCTTCCACTTTTCTATTTCAGCATGACTGTGCCCCAGTGCACAAAGCAAGCTCCATAAAGACATGGTTAGACGAGTTTCGTGCAGAAACTGGCTAACATCTTTGGGATGAACTGGAACGGAGCTTGCGAGCCAGGCCTTCTCACCCAACATCAGTTCCTAACCTCACAAATCCTCTACTGGATGAATGGACAAAAGATTCCACAGAAACTCTCCAACATCTCCAACTACATATAAATGTCTAAGTATTTAGAATGCAATGTCATAAAAGTACCTGCTGGTGTAATGGTCAGGTGTCCCAATACTTTTGTCCATCTTGTGTACCTATATACATACACATACTTTTCACGGTACGCAAAGAGAGCACTGGAAAGTCATGAAGGCAAAACAGTTTTAACCGCACATAAACTAATTTTAAAGCTGAACAAATGAAAAGCATATGGTGTGAAATGGTCAGTACGAAAGTTTGACAGCAAATAGGCAATGGTAGGAGTTTGTTGGTTGGGGTGTGGACATGCACAAACAACCGCTGAAAGCAGCAAGGAGACATCTCTGACATAAGGGATATCGCTGCATTAACTCATCCACTGATACAAATCCGATCCTGAAGATCTAAGCTATGCTGCATGTCATTGGCAGCCTCCCCAAGAAGACTGTACATTATACAGGCTCATTGTAGATATCAACATGACTTATGGCTACTGGCACATTATAAGGGATAACGGGACAAACGTATAAAAACGTACCTCAAATATCTGGGCAAACTGAGTTTCTTTGCTAGAAAATATTGCATGTATGCAGTGAATAGAGTACTTGGCTTGGCGAAATGGTCCCTTTTTGGCTTTCTGCTGTAAAACCGGAAGTAATGCCCTAGAAGAAAAAAAAAAATCACAAGGTTACACAACATTTTAGTGGCTCAACATACTCGGTCATTCTCATTTTATATCTCAGAGGACCCGCTAATGACTCTCCTCCAGACATGAAAAAATTAGGAGAATCCATACAAGCGAGTTGTTCTGGTAACTCCACCGGCACCGATGCCGAGACGTGTAAGAAACCTGCAGAAACGTATGTTCTGGGTACCTGGAACACTATTTAGTAATAACATAAAATGATAGCAGTACAAGGCTCAACTATCATATGCACATTTACACATACGGCCATGTAATTCACCAGGGGGCCATGCTGAAATCCACCAAATCTGAACAGACACTTCAGGCCTTTTTGTAATTTCTTTTTATATGACTGCCACATTGATTAACATTTTAGCAATTTAGAACATTTTAAACTTCATAGTGTCAATTTCTGAGAGTTCCCAATAAAAGGTAACAATGGCAACAGGTAATACAGAAGCTCAGCGGATTGTAACTTTACGTGCCATCTCCTAGGTAAAAGTGAAAATATTACATAGTGAAAAATACTATTACCAAATAAGCATGTGTAGCTGCTGAGACCATGGACTAACAGAGCCAGCTTAAGATGTGTTCATCAAAACGAAAACCAACCCTAGTACTTTCACCCGGTCTGTGTGTCAAAACCCTGACACGTGATCTCACATACGTGTAAGGAGACACTCCGTCACTGTATAAGCTGGAAAAACTCACGATCTGATATGCGGAAAATCCTCCTCGATTTTGTTCCCTGTGTTCTTGAAGATTTGCAGGGCAGCCTCTGCTACTTTTTCATCATCCATTTTCAGACAGGCCAAGAGGGATTCAAATGTTTCAGCTGAATGGAAGGATATCGGGTGTGTGAAAGAAAGAACCTGGGAAAAGTGGACAAAAACCACGATTAAAAGCGATCAAAGCGAGTTAAAAATGAAGAACATATGACGGTGACAGTACACAGACAGGATTTACCTTGAGTAACTCGAGGCCTGCCCGTATTGCTTCATCTGTGGGTACACCCTCATCTTCATCATCCGCAGTTCCATCTATTGACTTGTTCACCAACTTAATCAGGGAACTTCGAGAAAAAAAATATATTAAGTATACTCAACAGCAGCAACAAGTGCATTCTCACCGAACATAGGGTTTAAATAAATTCAGCAAATCAGTGCTGGCTTACATAAGATCTTATACTATCCACTTACTGCTATCCACAAAGGGCTAACAGCAAAATGATGTGTAATATAGTGCTGCAACTAACGATTATTTTAATAATCGATTAGTTGGCCGATTATTTTTTCAATTAATCGGATAAAAAAATTTTTTTACATTTAAAATAATGTAATAAAAAAAAACGTACAATTTACACTTTCATCTCTTTATTGCAATGGCATTTCTCTATTCACCTTCTTATTTTACTGACATAATAATAAAAGCTACAAGAACCCAAACACAGTGTTTCTCAAACTAGGTTTTAATACAAAGTTATTAGTAAATATTAATTCATATGTTAACTATTTTTCATATTTAATAAAAACTGAGAAAAAAGCCTTGTTTATATTTTCTTTTATTTACCAAACTGCCCCCGGTTATGCACATCTGCCCCCCAGCTTGCCACTCTGCCCCCATATATGCCTTATACCTCCTATATGCCAGAGATTCCACTGTGCCCCCTGATATGCCTTATACTCCTTATATGCAACTAGCCCCCTGATATACCTTTTACCCACAGATAAGTCTTATGCCCCTCTGATATGCCTAATATCGATATGCCTTATACCCCCTATATGCCTTATAACTTCCAATATGCCACTGGCCCCATTTATGCCTTATACCTCCCTATATGCCACTGTGCACCCTGATATGTCACTCCGCTCCCCATAAATGCCCTGCACCACCCTGAAATTCATTATACTCCCTGATTAACCACTCTGCCTCCTCCAGATATGCCACTCTGAAATTCATTATACCCCCCATACTCCACTCTGCCTCCTCCCCCCTCCCATACTCCACTCTGCCTCCTCCCCCCTCCCATACTCCACTCTGCCTCCTCCCCCCTCCCATACTCCACTCTGCCTCCTCCCCCCTCCCATACTCCACTCTGCCTCCTCCCCCTCCCATACTCCACTCTGCCTCCTCCCCCTCCCATACTCCACTCTGCCTCCTCCCCCCCTCCCAGTGGCGGATCTACCGGGGTCGCAGGGGTCGCGACTGCGACCGAGCCCCGGCGGCAGGGGGGCCCAAGCCAAGGGGCCGCCCGAAATCTTTTTTAAGTTTTTTTTTTTTTAAATAAGGCAGGGGCGTCCAACATGCGGCCCGCGGGCCAAATGCGGCCCGCGAGACCTCGAGGTGCGGCCCGCGTAAGATCGGCAGCCAGGGCAACCGATCTTACACGAGCCGCACCTCAAGCCCTGCTACTTACTTGTGGGAGGGTCTTCTGGACAGCACAGAGGAAGCGGAGTTCACGTGACATCCTACTTCCTCCGTGCTTTAGCAGAGAAGGCAGAGGGAGGCCGCGCCCCCTGCTGAAGTCTGTGAGCGGCATCGAAGGGAGATGCAGTGCAGGTAAGGGGGTGGGGAGGGTGTTTGAATGAGTGTGTGTGATTGAGGGAATGAATCTGTGAATTAATGATTATATGAATAAATGAGTGTGTGTGTGTGTGTGTGTGATAGCATGGATGTGTAAGTGCTGGAACCTAGGCATGATGGGACTGTGATTGCTGTTAGCAATCACACTCCTATCATGCCAAGTCAGCCAGTACATGCTGAAACCTGGCCAGCTGCCCCCCTTGTGTATTGATGCTGCCAGCAGTATGGGGTCTGCACATCACTTACAGCCATCCTGTACCAGCGTGTATTGGCTGACTTGGCATGATAGGAGTGCGATTGCTAATAGCAATCAGAGTCCCATCATGCCTAGGTTCCAGCATTTACTGGATGGATGTGTAAGTGCTGGAACCTAGGCATGATGGGACTGTGACTACTGTTAGCAATCACACTCCTATCATGCCAAGTCAGCCAGTACATGCTGAAACCTAGCTAGCTGCCCCCCTTGTGTAGTGATACTGCCAGCAGTATGGGGTCTGCACATCACTTACAGCCACCCTGTACCAGCATGTACTGACTGACTTGGCATGATAGGAGTGTGATTGCTAACAGCAATCACAGCGAGCACAGTCCCATCATGCCTAGGTACCAGCATTTACTGGTTGCCTGGCTATGATAGGAGTGTGATTGCTGTTAGCAATCACACTCCTATCATGCCAAGTCATATTGCTAATTTTGTCCAATTGTGTGTTACCCACTTTTATTAAACATGTGAGTTTTTATTATTATTTAAAAAGGTGGGGGTCATTTTCGGTTTTGGCTAAGTGAACCCTGAATGTTTTGGTCCAGAATTTTCATTTTAGTTCATCCCTAGAATAAATCTAGGGAATCCTGAATTTGTAGTCGCAAAACTTTCAAGGCCCAGAAATCAGTGAGAGGAAGAGTAAAGGTTTTGTGTCATTTTACTTTATTTTAATCTGCATATTTTATTAAAGGCCATATTTTTTGTCACAGTGAAAAATGAGTGCGGCCCGCGCACGTATACAATTCTGATGAAGTGGCCCACTGCAGAAAAAACTTGGACACCCCTGGATTATGCCCTTTGTACATGCGCCCCTTTTTCTTTGATTTTTTTACAGATATGATTCAATATGTAAATTGAATTTGTTGAATTAGTTGAAAAAAAATTGTTGGGTAAAAATCATGTTTTTGGGGGGGGGGTGAGGGGGGGGCCCTTAACAGATTCTCGCACCCGGGCCCTGAGGCGTCTAGTTACGCCCCTGCCCCCTCCCATACTCCACTCTGCCTCCTCCCCCCTCCCATACTCCACTCTGCCTCCTCCCCCCTCCCATACTCCACTCTGCCTCCTGTCAGCAACGGAGGTTCACAAGACACCAGGGTAGATAGGCAGAGTGGCGTATGGGAGGGTGGTTCCCATACACCCCTCTGACTCCTCCCCCTCCCAGGTGTTTTGTGAACCTCCGTTGCCGACAGGCACTTTCACTGCAGCTTCATAGAAGCCTCAGCGTAAGTGAAGGGCACTAACGGAGGCTGTCTGTGCGCATCGCGCAGACCCCCACCGGCTGACAGAGAGGATGATCCTCTGGAGGAGACCTCGATTCTCTGTCAGCCGGTGGGGGTCTGCACGATGTGCACAGACAGCCTCCGTTACGCTGAGGCTTCTATGAAGCTGCAGTGGAAGTGCCTGTCAGCAACGGAGGTTCACAAAACACCAGGGAGTCGGGAGAGAGGCAGAGTGGTGTATGGGAGGGGGGAGGAGTCAGAGGGGTGTATGGAAGTGGAGGGGACAGGCGGAAGTTGTCTGTGCGCGTCGCACGGACACCCACCGGCCGACAGTGAGGGGAATCCAGGTCCTCTGCAGCGATGCAGGGGATCTGGATTCTAGTGTTATAATCCGATCTCTGCTTGAGGTCGGATTATATAAGGAGGAGTTTTTCAGAGCATTTGCTCTGAAAAAAACCTCTTTTTATAATCGATAAAAATCGATTCGACTAATCGATAATGAAAATCGTCGACAACGATTTTCATTATCGATTATTATCGATTTTATCGATTAGTTTCAGCCCTAGTGTAATAAAAAGGACTGTATAAAAGGTCTCACAATAAATATACGTAGCAAGGCCATGCCTTTTCAAAATAACAGTATTTGTTGCCACTACATGAATATTTGTGTTGGTTACTCTGTTCTCGTGTTGCGGTAAGGCACATAAAAGGGAAGGAACGCATCCATATGCCCCTCACACACACACGATTTAGAAGTGAAGGACCGAAGAGTGAAAAGGCACACCTAGTATGCTTAGTGGATTAGGCTTGTATATTTTCCCTTACCCTGAAAGAAAGTTAAACTGCACAATAAAGGGCACAACACCACGGTGATATTGGCACAGGGGAGTGAGCATATCTCTCTGGTGTGGAGATGGGGAAACATGACTGCCCTTTATCACAACGCATTTGTGTGTTACATTGGTACACTGGCTGAGAATACACAGTCCACATGGGCCGAATGGCCAATACTACAAACCTCACAACTTTCATCACACAGCCCCCACCCCATCCCCATGTACACAGGCTGTATCATTGCCCACCCAGGGAATACCCTAATACGCCCGAGCCTCAAACACATTTCTTCAGGAAGGCACCAGATCGTGCAAAATTCCTACCTTTATAGAAATAAACACAATTCCTACAATATCGCAGCACTGGGAGATTGGTCAGGGCTATGTGCTGAAATGGTACTCGAGTGTAGACAGGGGCAAGCGGATTTTAATGTATATAAACCCCTGTAATTTCAACACAAATATAAATCAACAGGAAAGACTATTTTATCAATCTTGACAGCAGATATAAGCAAATCAAAGAGCTTCGCCAAAAGGGCAGCCTTTGAAAGGAAAATGCACATGGATGAGATGGCTGAACTGTAAAAAGTATTCCATTTAAAGGGTTGCTTAATACATTTTCCTTCCTGAACTCTTTCTTGGGTAACCTGTTTTCTTGTACTAACGGGGTAGGCAATATATTAGGGCTGCAACAACTAATCGATAAAATCGATGATAATCGATAATGAAAATCGTTGGCAACGAATTTCATTATCGATTAGTTGAATCGATTTTTACCGATTATAAAATGAGGGTTTTTTCAGAAAAATACCCCTCGTGTTATAATCCGTTAGTCTGACTCACAGGAGTCACAGCAGCAGTTGCTACTTACAGTTCCTCCCTGCAGTCACTGCTGATTGGCCCGCCCACTTCCTTTTTCCAGCCCCTCCCTGCAATCGCTGCTGGAGAAAGAAAGGGGCGGGGCCAATCGGCAGTGACTGCAGGGAGGACAGGGCGGAGCCAAACGGTTGATTGGCTCCGCCCATTTCCTTAGCATCGCCATGGCTGTGACACTCATCTGAGTATAAAATGAATATTTGGGCTGCTGAAAGTTAGGGGAGGTGGGGGTTAATTTAGGGGCAGTTATAGTTAATGGGGTGTTTAGGGTTAATTTAGGGGCAGTTATAGTTAATGGGTTAATTTAGGGGCAGTTGTGGTTGATGGGGTCTTCTCTTCAGGATTAATTTAATGCTGAGGACTGAGGGTTAATTTAATTAGGTTAATTTAAGGTGCAGTTAGAGGTAAAGGGGGGCAAACTGAGGGGAATCTAAATCCTGGGGGCAGTGAAGATTAATCCTGTATTTATTTATAAAAGTATTGTGTCTGTGAACGAGTCTGCAAATCCTATGAGGGCACTATGGCATATCAGGGGGGTATACGGCATACCTGAGGAGGACGGAGTGACATATCTGGGGGTATAAGGCATATAGGGTATATAAGGCATATGCGGGGAGGGCAGTGTGGCATGTCTGGGACGGCAGTGTGGCATGTCGGGGAGGGCAGTGTGGCAAGCCTGGGCTCAAATATGCATAACTGGGGGGCAGGTTGGGGAAATAAAAACAAGAAAAAAATTTTATTCTGCCGTTTGTTTTTAACATCCTATGTTACTTTATTAAATAATTTAAAATAAATGAAAAATTTAATTTTTTTTATCCGATTAATCAATTAATCGAAAAAATAATCAGCCAACTAATCGATTATGAAAATAATCGTTAGTTGCAGCCCTACAATATATACTACATTTTAAAATGTAAGCACACGTTAGGTTTAGATACATGTGTGCAAACTTGTTCTTTAGCCACCAAGTACCTCCAACCATTCAACAATTTGATGCAGTGATTTAAACAATATAAAAACTATAACATTATGTTAATTACACCATATAGAACTTGTAAAAAAAGAAACATAGGGCATTAGTACCTTATGGATTCTGTGTCAATGTGTACTGGTGCTATTCTCTCCAGAAGAAACTTTATCATTTCCAGAAAGGGGTTGGTTGGCTGCTTTGGATTGCCTAATTTCTTTGTAATGTCACGCTGAAATAAAAAGCAAAAGTTACAAAATGCACACAGCCACAGAACAGAACTTTTATAGTAGAAACATATGCGATAGTAGATCTGCTATACCAAAAGCGCTTGGAAATAAACCTTACCACACAGACTTCTGCCTGCTTGCAGGAACACATCGGGCTGACAAGCTTCTCCAACTGACCTCTGATTTTCTCGTCCTCTTCTAATACTTGAGTAAATTTCTTTAAGAAATCTTGACCTTTGCCAGGGTCTGGCAGGTTCCCTAAAACGATAATTGGCATGCAAATTAATTTAGGTGTCCTCCAAAAAAAAAAAAAAAAAAATTAGTTAAGCTCAACATGCACATTTCTAAATTAAAATTTGTAAAAAACCAGCGTTATTGCTACCAGCCTCAAATTAAGGCGTACATATATTAAAATTAACCGGGTAGCATTGATCCTAAAGGGTAACTTTGATAAAGCACCGCTTGAAAAATGTTTTCACATGACTTAATACACCAATATCAATGAGAACTGTAATAGTAAAATAGTAGCAACCATCAATTTCCAATCAGTTGGGTCGCACAGAGGGAATGTGCGCTACGTATACATTATAAATTACTTTTTATCATTTTGAAAGTGCTATCAGGTTCATTTGTTATCCAGACCATAATAGAATATTGACTTACGTGTAATTACCATAACTTTTGAAAATATTGCTTTACTGCCGGCTTCTGACTGAAGGGGGGGAAAAAAAAAAAAAAAAAAGGAAAAAAAAAGTTGCATGAAAAGAAATCGCAGAAGTTAAAGGAACTAATTTTAAAGACGCAAATCATTAGTCACTCTTTTTGAAACAAAAAAAAACAACTTTCGATTGCTCTGTTTTGAGAGAGCAAACATAGAACCCGAAGAGGTTATAATTATATATATTATGTATAAAAGTCATAGTAGCTGATCAAAAGATCACTTAAGCACGTCAATGACGCCAGTAGACAATAGATTCCTACTGAGATGATCAGTTGACATAGCCAACGGTATGCGCTACTTATCTCCCAAAATAAAACCATAATAAAACATGAAATGCCTAGCTTAAATCCGCAGTGTATGATAAAAGTAATAGCAAAAATAACTGTTCTCCATAGTATTAAACACTGCATACTGTCAGAAAATCTTACTTTTGGCTTCTTGATCAAGTCCAACAAATCTTTAACATGATGCCTCAGCATGTTCTGGCATTTCCACATTTCATTCAATGCTCTGTCAAAACATAACAAAAATCATACGCATGACGTTTTGGGAACAGGTTATACGTTTTGCTGGAGTTGAAGACATCTTGCACAGACTATAGATCACGTAAGACAGAAAACACATTCAAATACATAAAGTTGTCAGATTAAAGCCAAACACGAAGGGAAACCTACTTCACAGCGTTAGAATCCAGCGTTGCATAGAGATAATAAAGGCATTTCATGCGTTCTGTTGTTTCCAAATTGTGAGGCACCATGTACTGAGCAAAAATACGTTCCACGAGCAACCTAAAAAAATAAAAAAGCCAAATAATTGCCAGGTTCTCAAGGTATATAAATCATGAATACAGTCAAGCTAGAAAGTGTACATTTAAAATGAGAATACACACAAAAAATATTGTATCTCACATTGATTAATGTAGTGTTTTGCAAACGAGCACAAGATGGGTCATAAATGGGCAAACATTAAAATATCCATATTTGCACTTTAACTGTAGGGCACAAAACACCATGGTCATTTTAGTCGCATCCAGTCAGGCAAAAAATAATGTGTGAAAATAAATAAATAGCAAATTGCGAATTTTAATGGCAAAACAGGGTACCTACCGGTCATCAATACTGTTCTGGTAATATATGTGTAGCAGCTTATCTTTAATCCATGAAATCTGTTTTGCGGAGTCTTTCCCAGCTTCTGCTTGTAAGGAATATTTCTTGTAGATCTGAGCGAGCCCCATCATAGCTTCTTTTCGTACTCTCCACTACACCAACAAAAAATATAAAAGTGAACAGAGACAAATGTGAACTTTATCAACATTTTACCAATAGTGGAAAAAAAGACTTGTACTTAGTTTTCTTCATCTTACCCGTTTATCTAGAGTTCTCTCACGGACAAAATTAAGAAGGTGGTCATTGACAAGCAGGAGATCTTTCTTGGCAGCAGTAACTATAGACACGATAACATCATGTCTAATTGCTTCTTCCGGGTCGTGAGACCTCACTTTAAGATACTCTGAAACACACAGGAAAAAAGCATTCTATTTCATTTTACTGAGCAACTATGTTTTTTTCCTTGACAAATACATATTGCATTCCTTTGTATGTTGACTATACTTGAAATAAAAACAATGGAGGAATGAAGCAAAATTAAATTTTTTTTATTTATTGCCAACACGAGGGGTGTCTAAAACAGAGCGATCAAAGGCCAAATACAGATTCTGACAATTCTGTATATTCCTCCTTAAACACACGCAATTTACTCACCTTTCGACTCAACTGCTAGGATATGTTGCCTTTAAAAAAAAAAGCACGGGTCCAAACGATATTACCATAGAGATTAACACAAAAATAAAGTCTAGTACTAGAATTTTAGTTGCTCCGGAAAATAGGACCCCAGATTTTTTTCTAATGGGTTACAGACATTCAATAAAAAAAGTTTGTTATTTCTAAGAAGCTATATTAATAAACTAGCTGCACATCAAGAAAAAGCAACATTACTGTAGATTTATCCAAGGCACAAAGCCTTTGGTACCTTCTTCCTAGTAAGATCTAAGAATCCATGTATTGAGCTCTGCATTTAACTACTGCAAGATATTAAAAAAAAAAAAAACTACTACTCCAAAACATGGCACCAGGAAGGATTCCAACAGCTAAACTTCTCAGGACGTTTGTTTAATGGAATCTGCGAGGAGTGTAGGTCCTGACCCTTATTACGGAACATATGAGGTTTAGATATAACTTTAAAAACTTTCAGATGCCTGAAGCACACGCAGCAAATGACAGGTACAAGTACAGCAGCTGGCATTTCATTGTATTCGATAAACCACAACATAACAAAAAGGTGTGTTAATACCCGTTAGATCCTTTGCTAGGTCTGGGTGGTTCATTAAGCAGTGGCTGGCAAACTTCACACATTCCAAGCGAATAGGTACATGAATGTCATTAAACCTGTCAATCAGATTAAAGAGATGGATAATTATATTCTATTTCAAGTAATGCACAAAAAAAAATGAGCAGAAATCATCTCACTTAATCACTCGATCAGCAGGTGAGCTATTTCAGCAAATGCAGCATTCATAAGCACTATATTCAAGCATTCCCCAGTTGCCTCCTCAAACATGGCAGATCTACTGAAATATTTAACCCCCCAGGTCCCTTACACTTTAGGTGCCCCTGTGGAACAATAACCGAACTTATGTTTACAGACATACCCCCACCCATACACTTTTATTTTATGTTCTAGAGGGTCACATCCATCCCTTACATAGTACCCTATAGGGTAGTATTTTTAATAGTTAGGCCTCAACGGGTTTGGGGGGTAGTGAACCGAGGAACTAGGGCACAATTTTTAGTTAGTGCAACATGGATAGAGATCCCCAGAGATCTCTCAAACATGTAATGTATGCCGGTGATGTCGCAATGCCATCTCTAAGCTCACTTTAGTTTTGTTTTTTTATTTATCTCTCACTCTCTTCCCTGCATGCAATCCCACTGCACTGATCAACAAGCAAGTCTTCAAAGACAATGCGGCCAGCAGGGGGAGCAATCGGAAACCCCAGCAGGGTCCAGACCCTGTACTCCTATAACAGAGGCGTCCAACATACGTCCCACAGGGCTTCTAAGGGTTACTATGTGCAAGGGAGCACCACCTAAACTATTAGGGAGAATATAAAGTCATTTTCTCTTGGCATCATACCGTAACACAGAAATATTAAAACTTTGGGCCAGTAATGTTACAGCTATTCTATGTCTCACAATATATATATATATTATATATATATATATGTATATTTTATATATACATACACACATTCCTCTGTTCCTAAGACAAGGGTGTAACAAAAGGCAAAGTTCTCTTGTGAACGCAGACACGTACCTCCCCAAGTAGCATTGCCACAGTGGCTTGTTTTGGGAGGCCAGCTCCGAATCCTTGGCACCAAACATTTTTGCTAGCAGTTTCACCACCTGCAGCCTCTCCTCATTATCATTGCTCTAGAATTTGAGGAGACAGAAAATTAGATAAATGTCTACAAGGCATAAACTCGGACTTTCATTTTTTTCTTCTTGAACGGGAACTCAACTGAACCAATGAACAGAAAACAAAACATTTAGGAGACAGAATGGGATTCATCCATAGATCAGCACAAATATGTCAATATGTTAAAATTAACAAAAAGATTTTACTCCAGTGTTTATTCGTGAGCATGGACAATTCCTCGTTACATTAGAAAACACATGGAGAATGGAAACATTTTAACAACTCAATAAAGTAGGAAGTTTTAGCATCTTCAGCTTTTATGTACAACACGTGATAAAAAAAAACAAAAAATAAAAAAAAACAACCTTTGTTTTAAACTAGCTTTTTCCAAGCAGCTTGCGTATGATCATATCCAAATAAGCGAATACCTCACTGATACAGGATTCTGCAATTCATGTCATTCAGATAAATGTAGCACAGAACAGCTGCATTTCCAAAGTAAACCATAAATAAATCGGATGCAAATTGCTAGTGGCTACGCATGCAAAGCTAAAGTAATTCAATGAATATTGCGTTTGTTCTTTTTCCCTCCCAGTTCATTATTCACATTTCCAGCAGAAATATATTGTTATTGGTGTGCTTTTATTGTGCGGTCACAGAACCACCGAAAGAACATAAAACACAACGGCCAATAACCCGTAGGCCTGCGGGCTACGAAACAGCTCATAAGGGGTTTATTACATATGGGGAGAGCATTAAAAGGGCGACGTTACCATGGATAGAAGGAACACAGTGTATTCGGTATTCTCTCTCAGCATCGATCAGGAATGTTTCTAGGTAAACAAGAAAATGAGCTAACGGGATGGTGTTTACCTTGAGCTTGAACTCCAGCTGAGGTAAAACAGACAGGAGCAAATGGCTGTCGATGTTGTACAATTCCAGAATCAGATCGAAGACATGCTCCGACAGATCACTGATTGAGGTTTTGCCGAGCATGAGAACCTGGTTGAAAAACTGCAATAAAGATAAAAGAAAAATGTGTTAATACCTTTACACAGTCCACAGCCACAAAGGACTTTATTGCAGGCAGCTTAGGTCAGTATATTTATATTAAATCAGAAATCAATTTTGTTGTTGTGGTCAGTTTAAACCCGCACACTTTCTCTACATTCAAATACAATATCTATCTATCTCTCTATCTATATATATATATGCACATAAGCATGACAATCTATAAAAACGCTCTAGAGATATGGTAGCGATCTTGAACTTACATTTGTAATGTATGGCTCTATGGCCTGAGCAGTCCTCTTCAATAATGCTTTTGCCAGGTCATACGCTTGTTTGTTTAAATTCTGAGAATCAAAACAAGGCATTGGTTTAAAATACACAACAAAGAAGAACAAACATCAATATGGTGCCCGGCTACAATAAGGTAACGTCAACAAAGACATTATAAAAAAAATAAGAAGATAACTGTTTAGGAAAGTCAAGGAATCAATGTATCTAGACTGCAGTGATGTACTTCTAATGCCCCCATTAGCACCCCCATTAACACAAAGTACGTCACAGTTGCTTGATTTTTTACTGCAGTCTCCACCTATCGCAAACAATGTACTATCATCAAGTATGAGGTGTTTATATTGTCACAAACTCTGTAGGTATTAACCATGAATTTCCACCAGTCTCAACGATTGCATGCTCATGGAAATAAGGCACAGAGAGTAACGAGAATCCTTCTTACGTGCAGCGCTGCAGTTTTACATAAAATAAAACAATGTTGCGAATGTGTTTTAAGTTGATAATAAAGCAGATACCTTGTGAGCCGGAACCAGGTTAACAAGCACGGAATCCAGCAGCTCCTGGGACACCGTATCTCCTTCACATACGATAGAGCTCATCAGATCCACCATATGCATGTGGACTTTCTGGTTATGACCATTGCTAAAATTCACAATACAGCATTGGTTATTCTTACAATAAGAAGGCATAAAATTAAAAGCAGTAGGATGACAGTATGATATACTCCTTTTAGCTGCCAACAGCTTAAATTAAATGTTCAACTATCTCGCTAGCGGCGATGTGATAAATAATATTGTGGGCGTTTTGAAGAAATCGGAAAAGCCCGTGAAGTTAGGGGTACTTCCAAAAAGTGCATAACAAATTGAGTGTTTAACTCATCAAAACAGTTACAGGTGGTAATTGCATTAAGATGTTTTTTCATACATTGCTGTATAGTAAATTGCGAGATTTAGAGTTTAGCCAAACTAAGTGTATCAATACATCCATTGCCTGTTTTATTGAATGTAGCAGATGTCCACACAGACATTGTTAATTATCAGGTAATATCTTAAAGGAACAGCAATAGCTGTGAAAAGTCAACTTTAGACATAAACATCAATTAGAATCAACAGTCCACGATTAGCTGAGATGCTGCAGATGTAACAGACCATAAGGTCGCGCGTGCATAAAACTAGATTCTTTAAAAAAAAATATGAACTTAATATGACTTTAGGAGGCTTTTATCCCATTTAGTGCTCCAAGTCGTATGTGTATACAGCACTGACCAAATATTTTCTGCAGAAACCACCAGTTAAACATTGCCCATTCCAAGGAAATCCCACCAGCCTCCACAGCTGGATCCTTTTGAGGGTAAGTATATGATCTGATTTAACAGACCTCGTCATATTTATCCAACATCAGCTGTCTTATATACAATAGCGAGGAGCTTCATTGGGAAAAGTGCTAAGAGCAAGCAGTATAATATCATTTATCAGTAGCATACTTACTTAATGACAGAAAACAGTGTTTTGTAAAGCTGCGTAAAGATTTCATTGCTGTCTTCTAGCTCAAAACATATATTGTATGACTTCACCCAAGCGATATTCTGGGAGGGGGAAAAAACCCGGACAAATTAAATGAAACAGTAACCGGATATGCATGTGGATGCAATAGATGTAAAAAATAAATAAAAACGTATCCTGTACGTACCTCAAGCAAATAGAAGTATCTATTGAACTGGGGGCTCTTGGTGTCTTCAAGCCCCTTTAGCTGCCTTGTTATGAACATAAAGATATCCTATAGTGATAGAGAAGTCTTGCATGAGTATTTAACAGTGTACTGCCGCTTACTGACCGTATTAACTTGTTTCAGAAACAAAAAATGTTTCATTTGACAGCAGAATACAACAGGCCAATGCAAGTAAGATTTCCGCATTCATAGATATATATATGGCATGTGTGGTTTGTGTGACGTTCATAATAAGCTGTTCAAACAATTTGTTGTAATTAAAAATGTCTACCGACACCGGGTAACAACTTGAGGAAACAAACAGTATGAGGTATCCTCTTGTCTAGAGGATGTCGGTTGTAGTCAGTTTGGAAGCTAGCACACCAAATCTTTCCCTTTCTTTTCTTCCAATGTCTTATTGGCATTCATTACACTTGGTAATATATTGATGTAAACACTGAGGCGTGTGAACATTTTCCGATGTGAGAGTTTGGAGCAGGATAACAGTGCCTGTTGAGCTGAAAGGGTTGTTCTAGGGTTGTGCGACAATAGCTTGTTGCCGTACTCTTTACTCGTTCCCCAGCACACCAACGCTATGTTTTAAATAACCATTAACCTGAAACTCAGGCACCCAAAGTCCCGCAGCTCCCCCAATGCTTTCCTTTTCACCGGTGGTCTACAAGCGAGGTTATCTAATCACAGGGGGCAAAGCAGCTACAGATTGGTCAAGACATCTTGGAAAGTGAACTTTTCACGAGTTCCGCGTCGCTATAATTTATGCTCTATGCACATTTACTAAGGGTTTTTCATACTAGCTCCCTATATACTCTTCACACCACTACATACCTTTAATTTATCCGGAGAGGTGTATGGAGCTTCCGGAGCATATATTCTGAAAATATCTGCTAGACAGCATGCCACAAGCAAGCGTACATCTTTATCGGGATGTTTGAGAAAGAAGTCTGACGCTAAATGCAAAGCAAGATTAAGATAACGCTCCTTTTCTTCTTCAGAATCTTGATCCATGTCCATGAAGGTTTTTACAACCATCTACAAGGGGAAAAAAAAAAATGTCAGAACAGGACCTTTACAACCATTTATAGAATAAACGCTCCCAACAAACTGGTTCAGGAAGCTACTTCATTCAAATTTTATATTATATATAATTTTTATCAATTTTAACAATGGCAACCTACAACGCACCAGCTATTATAGAGGAAAAATTCCCAGTCAAGCTCCATACTATGAACAAAAACGGTAAGTGCCTCGACGTAACAACCCTGAGGACGTAGCTTGTCCAGCTTGTTTCTATATAGCGCAAACTCTCAAAATCAAATTCTATGTTTTTTAAATCACAGCTGAAAACGCAACATCAAACCTGAGAAAATAATTCATATATACACACACACAGACCACGCTAAAGCTTCCCCCAGTAGTCAAGAAGTCCCAGGTATCTGAGCGCACTGCTGGCAGGTTACCGTTATATGTCCACAATGTACATACCCTGCTAGCGGCGAGGTCCCTTTTAACTACCTCACTGACCCTTTAGACTATTTCTCAAAAATGAGTAAAACATATGAAACACGTGCTCTACCAGCGAACACATACCTTCAGCCGTCTCACCATCTCTTCTTTAGAAATCTTGTCGGAAATTTCTTTCACCCCGGGTGGATACGTGATCTTCCCATCATTTCCTTTGGGCTTCGAATGAGCCATTGTTGAAAAACTTTATTGGACCTCTGCAATAAAACATGATACACACCATGAGAAACCACAGAATAACTTACCCCGCATATGTGAACAATACATTTACATTTAACATTTCAAGTAATTTCCCCAAATACACATACATATAACAGCAATCCAACATTTATGAGCATTACAAAATGATGATGTCACACTTGAGTTATGCTGTTTGCAATAGAAGTTTCCAATGGCCAGCGCATAGTGGGTTCTTGAGTGAAATGCTACACAGTTCCGAGCTCGTCTCATTATTCTGACAGCTTAACATATTGAAGGATATTCACTTGGCATCTGCTCCTGAAGACAGCTGCCAGCGAGGAATGTGTTATTAGCATATGAATGCGCGGCGGCCCAGATCTCCCGACAGAGTAGGTACAGCGACAGAGCTCATGACACGAGGAGGAAGCCGGGATAGAACTCCTTGGGCAGTGAAGAAGTGAGCTAGCAGACATCTTTGGCTTACATTACTCACAGCTTAATTAGGGCTTTATTGAGAAATCAGTAACTTTGCCAAATAAGCGCACCAATAAATGTGTGAAAAGCAAACTGTTTAAATGTTTTATAGAAGCACAAGGTTCTTCAGTGAAATCAGGTATATCATCTACAGGCAAATTAAACGCAGAAGGGATAATTCAGCATTGGCGGTGCTAATCTCGCGTGATCTGCTACAACTTCTTTCCCTATTAAATTATTAGATCCAACGGGTGGTCAGCTCGTGGTGTTAAGGTACTACGAGATGCAGAACTCATGAGAAAAACGCTTTTCTGTAAGATTCTCCAGGAACACTAGGAAGGAAACACTCCGGGGTCCGTCTCTAAACACCTAGTTTGCCCGTCACACCTTTATATCACTCTACTAAAAAGCTGAAGATGGAAAATGTCATCTTTGGTCTGTTTTTTTGGGCTTAGAACATAGTTACACACTGAATGCTACGCAAGTTAAAATTCTGTATCTCCTTTAAACATCCTGCTTAAATAGGGCATAGACGGTAAATGATCAGGTCCTAAAACCTTGACTACATTTGGACATCACGCCAGCAAGACTGCCTACGTAAACTGGGATTTTTATACACGCAAACAAATGCCATATTCCCACCATCTCATAACGATACATTGAAACGTTATATTGAGAGGTGCTGCCAACTTGATACAATTAAGAAAGAAAACATTTCAGAAAATGAAGTAACCGTCTGAGTAATTAGCAGTGAAGGAGACACATGGGTGGGTGGTTGGTGGCCCGGTGCCGGAATGTACATTAGAATAAGAAAGGAATGTTTGCACGAGGCACACGGGTGGTCAACGTCATTCCTTAACACAGGTTTGCAATTCTGAGGGAAAGGGGAAAGTAAAGGGGCTTGATCAAAGCTTGTCAAACACCCCCCCCCCAATCGCACAGCCTTCTCTCCTCTGTCTTCCCCGTCTGTACGTGTGAACACTTTCAGAGATTATTCTGTATTTTGGGTGAGATTGTTCTTTGTGTGATTACTTATCCGACTAGAAGACTATTTTGTCTAGGGTCCAAAAAAATAAAAGAATAAATCTCGGTTCCACACATCTCATAACTTCTGGAATACTCTAGATCAGCGATGCTGGCTTTTGGACCTGGTATTCTCTCATAGCTCTTGCCTCACCACCACTGTATTCCATCTAGACAATGAGAAACACTAAGAGCAGGGCTTCCTTACACACCAAGAAAAATATTGTTAATAAATCTTTTCAGGACGCAAATAAAAACACGGCTTCACATGAATATAAGGTGACACAAAGGGCTGTTTCGACTAACCACAGTTAGGACATAGTGAGCTACAAGACTTCTTAATAAAATCACCAATTTGGATTTCTATATCAAACAAGGGCCTTTTATCTGTTATACCATTTTTACACACAAATTATTCGTTTAATTTCGTTTATTTTTTTTTGTGGAGAGGGATGCCGGAATGTTTTTACACTTTAAAGGGTCACATGAAAACCCCAAAACTGCACCCTGCCATACATGCGGTAAGTAAGGAACCCTCCAGAGAAACGTCAGGAACGCTCAGTGCTCGTCGCTGTAACACAGACACGTCTTCACGTCAGATTTATATAGCAGCACACAGCTGAACAACGACACTACGCAAGGGAACATATAAACAAGACGCACAATGTGTGAAGAGCCGGAGCGCACAGGGAACACAAGACAACCGCCTCGTGTTCTAAATACACAAGAACCAACTGAGCATTTCATCTCAAAGACGCGATGGGCTCCGGCTGCAAAAGCACAATTCAATAGCCCGTAGAACCGCGAGTCTAACACAACAGAGGCAAATTACATGGTGACCCAGAAAGCTTATAAATTCAGTCTACGAAGCGATGCCGTTGGTGCACAACAGGGTAAAATAATCGCAACGTGCTTTCCACCAAACCACCGCATCATATATGTAATGGTTTAATGTTTCAGGACAGATTCTGTTAGTTGAAATCTGCTCGGGGCAAAATAAATAGTTATACAGGGTATTTTATCTACTTGAACCGTGTCCCAAACCTGAAACTTTCATTTGTAGCTGTGAAAACTAAGAGATAATAGGCTTCTAAAAATTCATCAGAGCAGTGGCGACTCTAGAAACAATATATAGGGGGGCACACAAGATACCACAGTCAAACTGGGGGGGCATTAATAATTTCCACCATTAAATCATACCACTGAAAAAACACACACATATATATATTTGCCAAAAGTAATGTGCTATGGAATGATACTTTTGTTATTGGCCAATACAATACTTGTACATTCAACATGGGAAGCCTGAAGCCACAATTTAGTACGACTAATCCTTGAAATCCTTTAAACAACACAATACCTTAACTTTTGCACTAAATGATTTCAGGGCCTAATATTAGATCCTGCTGCTGATATATATATATATATATATATATATATATATATATATATATAAGCCCCTTATATAAATATTAGACCCTGCTGCCGATAGCTTTGCATGTATAGATCAATTGAAATTCACTTGTGATCTCAGCACTGAAGGTATATATCAAATAAACTGAATCAGACATACAAATCCTGTATTTGCAGTATACAATAATAATATATGAAATGTAGCATTGCAGGTATAGATCAAATAAATAAATGGAAACAGCATTGCAGGTATTAATCAACTGAACAAGACATACAAACCCTGTATTTGCAGGTATACATAAATAATGTATGGAAACATAGCATAGCAGATATGGATCTACAGAAGAACACACAAACCCAGATTTGCAGGTACAGATCAATTGGAAGTCACATAAAAACACGGCATTAAAGGTATATTTAAAACCCCTAAATTACAGGGATAGATCACAGGTTGCACACCCCAACCACGCTGCCCACATAGAACCTGGCCAGCACCCAGATAACACACATAAGATTTGCCATCTTTGTCCCATATACACCCTGCCTGTGCCATCCTGTTCCCCCAAGGCTCAAACATCCTGCTAGTGCCATCTTTGCCATTACACAATTATACATCTATGATACACACAATCACATTAACTCATGCTCTCCCTCATTCAGACAAATCATCCACATATTAACTCATGCTCTCCCTCATTCAGACAGTTCATCCACATAACTCATGTTCTGCCTCATTCAGGCAATTCATCCATTTTAAGAAACTACGCCCCTTGGAGCTTCAAATGAGGGGCTACATGTATTTCTAGGACAAAAGTTGAGTGCACAAATAATGATGGAATATGTCGCTTTGGCTAGAAAATATGTTCATTTTTGTCTTGCGCACTCCAGGTTTGTACTAGAAACACATGCAGCCCCTCATTTGATGCGCCAAGGGATGTCGTTTTTGCAAATGTATACTTTTTGTGCCATAATTTAACTTCCTACGTGAGCAGTAATGCCACGTCCAAGCTTCAACCCTAATTACTGATCATTCACACACCTTTCATATCTCCATTCACTCGCAGACGCACACACCATTCTTTTCCGTTACAATCCCAAAGAAATGATGGTAAAGGGAGGAAAAAAAAAAAAAAAAAAAAAATCACTTTTACAGCAAAAATAAGTTTTGCAGTAAAAATGCAAGGCGCTCCAGGGATGAGATGGTTACTCACATACCGCACGGGCTAAATGGCTGATTTTAATAATATTTGCAGTTCATCAGGATTTCAAAAATTGTCTCCCTCTACCGTTGGCTAAATTTAACCCCATGATCAAAGGCATAATAGGATTTTTAAAAAGGGAATGTAACTTGTTATAGCTATATGATCGCTGTGGTAACATTGGCTACCACAGTGATCATTTAGCTAGAATACTTAAACTTTTTTTTTTTTTTTTTAAAGTTAAACTACTTTATGTTTAAATAATTTAATTATTTTTACATTTGTATTTTTTTAACTTAATATTTGTTATTCTTTTTTTACAATCTATATACCGTTAGAAAGGTGAGGCGATTACCTTTCCAACGGTATATGTTGGGGGTATGTAGCTGCTTAGATGCCTGAGATACTTTTGAGAAATATGTTCCTGTACCTTTAAAAATATAGCTTTTTATTATGCCAGTAAAATAAGAAAGAGAAATGCCATTGTGATAAAGAAATAGAAGTGTACGGTGACACATGTTAACGTAATTTTAAGTTTATAACACCCAGTTTGTTCATTAAATTATTTCAAATAAATGAAAAATTTGCATATTGTTTATCAGATTAAGGGGGGGGGGGGAAATCGACCAACTAATCAGTTATGAAAATAATTGTTAGTTGCAGCCCTATGGATATCCTCAGGTTAGCGGCAGGTCCCCACTGAAGCCTCCTCCCCCACGCTGTGCTGTGGCTGCGCCGGATATGATGTCATTTCCTGTCCGCCGCGATGCCCTCATGCAGACCTGTCCGTCTCAGGCGCCAGAGCTTGGAGGAGAATGAGGTAGTCCGGGGAGCAGATCTTCAACATTTTAGTGGATGTGAAGTCCCCAGGATGATGGGCTCTGTATGAGGAGGGCTGTTATGCTGGTTGACATGTTAATATAACATTATTTAGATGTTAATACATATGCCTTATTTATTTAATATGTAGATCCTTTTTAAATAAAGTTTTGATTCAAATAAATTTTTCCATCAGGACAATGGATTGGGCTAGCATTTAAGTAGACAAGTAGATTTTTATAAAATTTCCTCTGTGTGGAGTCTATGAATTGACGAACTTTGGGACTTCCACGGCTGATCAATTCTCTTAACTAGGATATTCAAGTTCAACCGCTATTTTTAAGACTGTGGGAATATCTTAGAGCTTTTGGTGCTTATTGCGATCAGTTACCATTGTATTATTTCGTTTAGGGACAGGAGAAGGTACCCATAGGTTATTTGTATTTTCATTTTCTATTTCTCTGGTGAAATTGGTGGTTATTTTCTTACTTTTTCCTCAATTAAATGAATTTGGTAGTAGATTTGATTCTTCAGTCGCATATAAATTAAGTTGGTAATCCACTCGATCCACTTTTTCTGGATATATCATGACAGAATACACTATAATCATCTCTTTAAGGTATGTTCTCTTTTGTTTTTCTTAAGAGCCGCTCTTAACCCTCCACAACTTTAACACCCCTCTTTAATATTAATTCTATAGGTGCGTTTCAGGAACCTAATTAGCTTGTTCAAAAACAAGGTCTGACTCCCCAAGTAGCCAGGTCGCACATACCGGTAATAGTTTACATCACTGCCGGTGTTTGAGGCTGCTTGTTGAAAGCATTTCGGAGTCCGGGTCACAGCAAGACAGCGCACTGCCATGTTCAACGGCAGCATGAGTTTAGTGAGAAACACCGTTTTATGTATATTTGTTAAGAAGAGAGCATCCTGCACATTTCTAATTTTACAGCAGGACCCTGCCTGAAACCATGGCAACGATACCCAAGCAAGCGACTTAATGGTGCCATCCCACCTACTCTGGTGGATTTAAGGGCAAGTGCCATGAAACTCTCCTTGAGCACAGAATGCAGCGCTGTATGCAGCAATGGAGGTTACTGGACAATAAAAACCCGCTGTTAGCCTTTTGTGTTGCGATAAACGTCCTTTATCCGGAGACCTGGGAGCTGCCTTTGTCGTCAGTCGTGGGATATTGTAGACGACGCTCTCTGTTCATATACCACACTGGGGCCATTCTTTAGGGCACAACGCGCTGCGGCAACTTGGAAATTCAGCAAAGATTATAAAACTCAACACAAAGGATAATAAGCAGCTGGAATCCTATTCAATATAGTTTTATATATACAAAAATATTTACCCAGACACCAGTAATAAAATGTAAAAAATGGTGGGAATCAGCCACTGTAACTAAACCAGGGATTGACAAAGCCCTCGAAATCCCTTCCTGCTGCCCAGAGTGTTGCATAAAAGGGGCCAGCACCTGCCATCGCCGCCATCGGGAATCCAGCTCCTCCTGTTTGGATGCCGGGAACGGCGAAGCATGTCCTGTGATGCTCCGAGCAGAGTCATGTAATCTGCTATATATTACACCAAAGTAGAAGACAGGCAGCGGCGTGCCAGATCACAGAAAGGCACATGTATGTATGTATGTATGTATGTGCACACTGTCAGAGTATGTGTGTTTGTGTATAGTGTTAGTCAGGGTGTGTGTGTATGAATGTATAGTCAGTGTGTCTACTGTATTGTAGTGCCAGGTTCAGTGTCTATTTGTGTATAGTGTTAGAGTAAGTGTGTATATTTCATATACGTATATTGTTAGTGTGTCTGTGTGTGAATCTATGTTGTTGGATATTGTGTGCATGTGTATAAGCATTTGGTGTTGTCAGTGTTACTGTACAGTGTGACAGAATTACCTGTCATACAGGGCCCCAAGGTACTCAGAGATGGCTCCAGCCTGGCTGTCAAACAAAGATAGCACAGGTGGGAACTCCATTGTTTAACTAATCCCATCAATAGGATTGCTGTCAGGGGATTACAGGTTGGGTTGTCTACATGTACCGGTTTATCAATGTTGATGTTAATGAAGTTCTGTGGCTATATCAGTCTGTGTTTTACATCAATAAACTGTTCATTCCTGCTGTACTCAGTTCAAGGTAGTTGTGTCTACTTATTGGGTACACATAGCAGGGTTCCAAGGTGCGCATGCTGACTGGTGCTGGAAGTGATTCCGGGGAGAACAGGAGGATACATGTGGGTGATCTCTGGGAGTTACTACAGCTATCTTGGTAAACCCGTTACATACGGCATTAGCACCAGTGTGTACGTCGGCATAGCGTTATAATGTGCATATTAGTGTATGGCATGTGTGTTAGTACGAGGTGTTGGGGTGTGTAAGTGTATGTTTATTGTGAGTTTTTTTGATTGTCAGGGCTGAGCCTAGGGTTAGTGGCCCCTGGGAGACGGAGCAGAGGTCTGCTTGACACACACGTGCTGCACGGGGTCACTCATTACGTGATGAGTGCAAGATGACTGTTTTCACTAATTTATCTATCATTACTTTACTAAATGGATCATTTTATATTTGCCAAATATGTAATGTTCTGAGCAATACTTTATTCAAAGTTGTTTTAATCTTCTGTCTATCTTTAGAACAGAACATTTTTCTCAATTATAGGACATACAGATGTAATATCTTAAGGGGACTTATGATGGTGGCGCACCACCGAAACCTTAGATGTGTGAAAATAAAAACCGGCTCCTACATCTAAAACAAAATTTGTCGAGCCTTGAACTGAATTTTAAGCGTTATCCGTCGTACTGCTGAATGCCCAAACCTTTCCCACAAATTAACCAAATCAAGTAAGAAATTGCTTTCTTATTTTTCACCCAATTGTCACGCGACACACAAAAAAAAAAAAAACGGGCACTGATGGGTTATTGCCAAAGGAATAGACACCTTTTTAGGTCATACAAGGTTAAATCTTTGAGGAAAAAATATGATAATAAAATAGATCTGCTATAGTTTTTTTGCTTAACATACCAGCAAGCGGCATTAATGCCTAAAGAAAGAAATATATAAATAAAAGCGTGCTCCATAACCAAGCTTCATGGTGCATATTTGGTGTTATGTCCATTAGAGTCCGGTGGAGGGCTAAGGGGGGGGCTGGCATGTAATGCAGCCCAGTAAATGTCTCGGAGCTTTCATAAGGGCTGCGATGTATCAACAAACGGCATTTAACAGATCAATAAATACAGGAACGGAAATACCTGTTCATAGAGACGACGCCGGCAACAAACATCCAGGCCTTTACCTCATTGCCAATGCTTTGACACGTTTTGTTATAATATGCGTTTCATGGCCGCAGACTTTATAAAAAGAAATATTCGGAGGATAAAAGCAACATGAAATCAATTCACGAAACGTGTCAATAAGCCATAATGAGTCAACATATTCTTTGTGCAACTTTTCCATGGATATTTGTTTAAGGGTTAGAAATGTGAATACAGAGAGTTTATTATTGCGGATGTCCTTTTGGGGACTTGAAGCCAACTCCGGGACACTTCGCCGGCACAGCTTTCACAATCAATTTCACCTAAAGTGAAAAATATTCAAAGCAGCCTGAAGAACATGGGGGGGGGGGTTGTATTATGACATCACAGTAAGATATTCAGAGAATTTAGAAATAAACGCATCTTATATATTCATGACGTGTTTTCAAGGCCAACATTTAAATCGTCTCTTATGTTAATCCAGAAAAAGAGAAAACAAAAAATCTCAAATCTCTTCTTGTCCATCCGGCCCACCATCGAGACACTGAACGCCAACCGCTTAGAAAAGAACCCGTCCCCAAGATACATCGATATTAACATCCGAACAATCTGGATATATTATTCACTACATCCCATCAACAGCACTCCCAATATCATTATTAACCCCTTAATGACAAAGCCCGTACATGTATGGGCTCAAAATGCATAGTTTTCAATGGGTTTAGGGACTGCCCCCACTGTCCTTAAGGGGTTAAGCAGACACATATTATCCCCCCCAGTAAAGTTTCCTTCCCGCATCCCAGTCTATCAGCAGACAGAGCAGAGTGCTTTCCCAGCAACTGCCCCCCGACATCAGCATAATGCGTATCTGCGCACAAGCTCCTAGTGTATTTTTGCCTTTGGCGGGTGGGTTCAGGAAAGACCAGTCATGTAAAATAAAAACAAACTTACACAACTGTTCCTAAAAGCACCCCCTTGTTGGAATGTTTTTACATCATCCTGCCAGAGACCTTACGCTGATCATTGGTGATATTACTGCGTTTAACAAGCACAGAGCACATGATCATCTTTACCTTAAAACAGTAACACTGCCGGCTTTAATTACACATTAAGGGGCCGAGCAGACTGTCCAGATGCCAACGTCCCACCAACACACTGCGGCTCCGATAACCGGCCGTCTGTTATTCACTAGCGAGACCCATCGCGTAGGCGAGCCCCCCGTATCTCTGCACTTCTGCCAAGACGAGCTTCAAGTCCAACGTGAAACTGAGATCAACAACTCAAGGAAAGTGAATTCACGAGGGTCCTCCTACAACACAGCGGTTAGTAAATAGAACCTACAAGCTGAAGAGCACAAACGATTGGGCCACCAACATTCATTAATCTTTACTTCTTTGGCATGCACGTGTGTGTATGTATATACAGTGATATATACATATATATATATATATATATATATACTGCGAAATAGTTCAATTGGAATGGGAGTGATAAATGGCCTCTGTACGCCAACCCAGCTACAATAATCATTCACAACATTAACGTCTACGCCATATTTCTGACCCATTTAATGTTATTTTAATGGACAAGTTTGCATTTCCTTACAGACATTTCCAGCAGTGACCCCAAACTTTTGACCGATAGTTTTCCAAACGGACACTTTTTGGCGCACGGCACAGATACCGCCGGTACGTAACATTCTACCGGGGAACGTTTCGTTTTTACTATCTTTTCAAAACGCAACAAACACGCTCGCAGCGCATGAACATTGACGAACACTAACGACCCAGGCGGAAGCCGGACGATCGCTCAGCAAGAACAAAAAAAAAGGAACATTCACCGACACCTTTCCTGCTGAGTGAAGCTCAATAGACGATCCGGGTCTCTCCTTCAGGCATATCATACCCGTGCCTTTAAAAGTGACCAAAATAATCTCAAGAGCTTGCAATCTATTACACTCCAGTAAGCCATTAAAGTTGTCGTCTTCGCCAAATCTGCGCTTTCTTTCGAGGGCTTAGACGGTCCAACTCAATACGTTTAGTACAAAAAAAAAAAAAAAAGATTTATGATGTATCACGCCTGATAGCGGCTTCACGGAGATTTCATACAGTGCAGGAGCCCGGCACGTTCCGCAGGGTATATACGCAGCGAGAGGCACCTGCGCGGCTTCCTACAGCGAGATGAACCATTCCTACACATCGAGTTCCCACCGCGGGAAAAACTCCCTCACAGCTACAGCGTTCATTAGGCATTTAAGTGAAACGTTTCTAAACGCATCACGCGAGAGGCAGCCATCGATCTGAATGCCGCGCTACAGACGCAGGTCAACTGTCACCCGCTAGGGAGCACCGGCGGAGTATACTTATTCATATAGCGACAACAGACTCCGTAGCGCTGTTACAATGAAGGGTTCACAGCTAACTCCTGCGAAAAGGCCGGCAGGACTTCTAAGCCCAGTCGCTTGTGTGGGGGACACTTGGGGTGAAGATGTACCGCCGGGGGGGGGCACACGGAAAACAGATATGTAGAGAGTGGGTTTCAGTTGGCGGGGCATTAATTACTATCTATTCCTGATGTAACATTCTGGTCCAGGTACAGCAGGGCAGGTATAACTGGGGGTGGGGGGGATTTATTAGACTGGTGCTGGGGCAGGAGGGGCATTTACCATTCCAGTAGGTGGAGATTACATGGCACCCGGGGTATTTATCACCCTTCCCCGTGCTGTTATTTTGATTCTGATGCATGGGGGGTATTTATGAATTTGGTCCTGAGGCATGTGTGGTATTTATCACTTTGGGGGGGGGGGGCATTTATCATGCTGGCCATTGGGCACAGGGATACTTATTGTATGTTTAGGGCACATGTTGGGGGGGGGGGGCATTAATTACTCTTGAGGTGGCTTGTAACATAGGGCCCGGGGCATTTTTCACCCTTATCCTAGGCATGAGCGCTGAGGCATTTCTCAGTGTGACCCGGAGGCACGGGAGTCATTAATCTTGTGCGGTATGAATGGGGCATTGGGGGTACATTCAGGACTCATCGTGGGCACGGGTGCCATAGGGTAAAAGGGGGGAGATAATGCATTTGCCATTGTGATCCGGGGTGCACCCGTGTACATCATTTAATGTTATTAATAGCTGGAGAGCAGTATAACGGGTGCCAGGCGGGCTCAGTAAGAACCCGTTACCGGAGCCATACAGGCACTTTCCCTGCTGCTCAGAGGGCAGGCATTTCGGGATCACAAGACACGGACACGCTGCCCATGCAAATCCTTATGGAAATGCTCTGAAATTAAATAACATGAATACCAACCCCCCTGGCCGCTCCCCGGTTCTCCCCTAATAACGTGAAACACCGGAGGGAGGCTCCTTGCTCTATACGAGGCCTCTGCTCTCAGATCTACTTCTCGAACTCACCTCCAATCGATCGGATCCGTCAGAATCGGTACTCTCCCTTCCCGACGACTCCGACCCGCCGTTCTCTTCTCCGTCCGTGTCTCCCGCTCTGTGCCGCCTTCCCCAAGCTTCAAAATGGCGCCAATTTGTCTCCGGCAGCCCCAATGGAAGCGACTATGGAAAGGAGCACGGCCTCATGCAGCGAACGGGCGAGCAGCGGCCCCAAGCGGCCAAAGTGGGAACTACAATGCACCGCCCCTACGTTACGTCACCAGTCATGATTGACAGGCTCCAGTAACCCCCAATACCTTTGGCTGTCACTTGACACTGTACTTTGTTCCATTGTATCACCAGGTATCTGTGGCGAACACAATTATTGTGCGTCAAGAAAGTTACCCTCAAAGGTTAATTAGAGATATTCATATAGTATGTGTTTGCCTAAAACCCACCCTAGGGTTTCTAAAATGCGTCTCCCACCTTTCCCCAGTTTTTCATGCATTTCCCCGCCTGCCTCATCCCATTCTACAGCGCTAGGGAATATGATGGTGCTATATAAAACAATAAATAATAGTAACAAATAATAATCTTTAACGCTCATAACTGCCCAAGCACTGTTATCTTTTTACCCAGAGTAATTTTGCTAACAGCTCTGTACCTGCACTTTAATGAATACGTGCTGCCCCTTTCACTTACATGCTTCCCCCCCATTTGCCGCTTCCTCACCCCCCCTTACAAAGTTCTTTCATATGCATTGATTGTTTAGGGGGCTTCCTGGGACCACCAGAGTGCTTCAGTAGAAGTGATGCACCATAAGAGTAAAGGGAGCACACAAAAAATGTAAAATGTTTACGTTTTCCAAAGAAACAAAAGAAAATTTGCAGTGATTACAAAGTTTTGTACAATATGTCGCACATCAGTTTGTCAGAATATATCACTGTTTTACCTGAGATCTTTTAGTAACTCTGAGAGTGAAAGGAAAATAAGAACGATAATAACAAAAATGCAGACTGCAGTCTGTGGGTACATCACCTTTTCCAAATATACAAAATAGACAACTCGCATCATTATTATTGATTATTTCTCCTCTAATGCCCCTGCCGAGTCGTTAAATATAAATGCTAGAAACCCCACACCTCTGCAGGCTTTTGAGTGGAATAAATTGGCCACTGCGCTCCATCAGGGCCACCATCCTAGGGGCCTGGGCAAGCAGTGGCATCTGGCTTCCCTGATGTTTCATCATTAGCCCTGGCGGTCCACTACACGGAACTTGTCCCTCCAACCAGGGTCTGGCATCTACGTTCTGTCACACAAGTCCTTGTGGCTGGCTGCTACCTGTGTCTGTGTCCTTGGGGCTCTGGGGAACAGTTGGCCCCTTTCCGGGACTGCCTGGTGGCCCTTTTTGGAAGCATTGGTTGTGGTAGTAGCATGGGGCAGGGCAAAGAGCATGGGGTGGCATGGGACAGGGCAAGGAGCATGGGGTGGCATGGGACAGGGCAAGGAGCATGGGGTGGGATGGGACAGGGCAAGGAGCATGGGGTTGGATGGGACAGGGCAAGGAGCATGGGGTGGCATGGGACAGGGCAAGGAGCATGGGGTGGGATGGGACAGGGCAAGGAGCATGGGGTGGGATGGCACAGGGCAAGGAGCATGGGGTTGGATGGGACAGGTCAAGGAGCATGGGGTGGGATGGGACAGGGCAAGAAGCATGGGGTGGGATGGGACAGGGCAAGGAACGAGTTGGGGCAGGGGGGCCCTGTCTTTTTGTTTGTACTGAGCATAAGATTTCTGATGATGGATTGTGCAGAATGCGGAGCGCTTTCATCTTTCTCAGTTAATGATATGAGATAATCATATAAATTTTTTTTACAGTTTATGTAAAATCAATTTTTGTAGTTTAGTGAAGGTTTTATCTGGAAGCACGTCTAGAAGTGCCAGCTGTGTACAAGTAGGCAGAGGAGTCAGTAAACATTTGTTTATAAAGGTGAACACTCCATCGCCCAAATGGGTTCAGATTTATGTACAATCAGATAATAAATACATTTTAACTGTTAGACAAACTCTGACTTGTTATTATACTACCTTATGGTAAACAATACAATGGCTCATTCTCTATCACTCAGCCAGACACTTTGACTAACAAAAGATGAAGGAGGAATTAGCATTCCCATAAAGAATCAGCTTGGTGTGGTGTCTGAGAAGAGAAAGTCAACTAAAATATCACCTGACTGACAACAATGTCTGCAGATGAGAAGTTTATTGCAATAAAATGAGAAAAAAAAACATGACTGTACACAGCACTGTATCTTATGTTTTAGAACTTTAAAATTTCAGTTAAAATTCAGGGGAAATGGATGACAAGGCAACTGTGTTGATATTATATAAGTTTCAATGGAAATGGACTTATTTGACTTGGCATAGTGACCAAAAACACCATAGTCCCCAGTCAAAGTAATTGTTGGTCTGTTTTGGCACCATTACAATCTATTTTGGCACTCTTTCAGCAGGGAAAGGGGAAGATATCACACTCAACGTTGGGGGTAGGGACCCGGATGCAGAGACTGAACAACAACGATGATGATCCAGGGAACTGGCTCGGAAAGGTAGACAAATCTGCCGCATCTGTATTGAAGTCAAATGGACAGCAACAAGCTAGATCAGCAGACAAAGCTGTGGAGGTCAAAAAAAGATCACTCGGGTCAGCAACAGAATCAGCTGGACAGCACTAAGCCAAAATCAGCAGACAAAGCCATGGAGGTCAAAAGAGGTCAGCTAGGTCAGCATGGTAATCAATGGGACAGCACCAAATCAGCAGACAATACCGTACATGGCAAAAGAACAGGCTAAGCCAGACACCAAAATATCTCCCAGAGTTCTTGCAGGAACAATGCACCAGGTTACACCAACAAAGTTTCCTGATTTCATAGGCTAGATGGACATTGAATGCCAACCTGAACTGCAGTAGGCACAGAGTTCCTGCTCCTTTCTTCTTCTCCTTTCAGTTCAACTTGATGATCTGTGTAACATGAGTCTATTTTGATTCACAAGGTGATGAATGATTATGATCTTCAGGGCCTTCTTATCCACAGGGGGGGTCTTTAATACACATTTATGCTAACACACACTCCCTTTTACATACACATTCATGCTAACACACACTCCCCCTCACACACTGTGCAAGCAGCCACACTATCATGGCTGCGGGTACTGGATTAGGTGGGGGTTTGGAGACTGGCAGACAAGGTCATGTACTTTGGGATGAGACGGTCAAATAGCCAGATGACCAGTAAGCCAAACAACCTAATCAGGAGACAGGGGTCAAAACCAGAATGCAAGGATCAAGCAACAACACAAACAAAATAGCGAAGCCAATAGAAACTGCAATGTTTTAGCAAGGGAAGCTGGGAAGAACACTTGTATGTAAAGGCCACTGATGACAAGATTGTCCACAGGTGTGTGTCAGGAACCTGAACAAAGATAGCAGGGGGGGATGGGGAAACCACAGAGCCTTCTGGTGGCGATAAGGGTAGGAGAATGGTCTCCTATGCTAAGAGTCATTGGTGCTAATCCTGAGGTTCCTGACATTCATTTTTACCTGAGTGGTTCGCACCCTCATGAGTGGACCGGTCTGTATCTGAATGGCCCTTTATGAACAATTTTGGGCCAGCCTGTGGGGGACAGTCCACCCCTGTACGATAATAATAAATTCACATATTACATTATTGACTTTCCAATTTTAAGTATTCTGATTAAATGCTAAGTTTTATTATTTACTTGTTCTATTGTTTGGTTAATAGATCATTTATTTATATAACTAACAATCTAACTCACTCTTCTGTGGCAACACAGTGTTCATGCATCCATTGGTAAATGCATGAAAACCAGTAAGCACTACTCCTAAAACAGCTTTCTGCGTGGAATCATTGTGATTTAAGTATGTAGCATAATGTTGGCCGCTAATTATAGCTAAGATGAAATATATCACCACATTCCTTTAAAAGATGATTATATACACTTACTGGCCACTTTATTAGGTACACCTGTTTAATTGCTTGTTAACACAAATAGCTAATCACCCAATCACATGGCAACAACTCAATGCATTTAGGCATGCAGATGTGGTCAAGACAACTTGCTGAAGTTCAAATCAAGCATCAGAATGGGGAAGAAAGGGCATTTAAGTGACTTTGGCATGGTTGTTGGTGCTAGAAGGGCTGGTCTGAGTATTTCAGAAACTGCTGATCTAATGGGATTTTCATGCACAACCATCTCTAGGGCTTACAGAGAACAAAAAAGAAAAAATATCCAGTGAGTGGCAGTTGCGTGGACGAAAATGCCTTGTTGATGTCAGAGGAAAATGGGCAGACTGGTACGAGATGACAGAAAGGCAACAGTAACTCAGATAACCACTCGTTACAACCAAGGTATGCAGAATTCCATCTCTGAAGCACAATATGTTGAACCTTGAAGCAGATGGGCTACAGCAGCAGAAGACCACACCGGGTGCCACTCCTGTCAGCTAAGAACAGAAAACTGGGGCTACAATTCGCACAGGCTCACCAAAACTGGACAATGGAAGACTGAAAAAAGGTTGCCTGGTCTAATGAGTCTCGATTCCATCTGTGATATTCAGATTGCAGGGTCAGACTTTGACGTAAACAACATGAAAGAATGGATCCATCCTGCCTTGTATCAATGGTTCAGGCTGGTGGTGGTGATGTAATGGTGTGGGGGAAATCTTGGCACACTTTGGGTCCCTTCGTACCATTGGGGCATTGTTTAAATGCGACAGCCTACCTCAGTATTGATGCTGACCATGTCCATCTCTTTTTGACCACAGTGTACCCATCTTCTGATGGCTACTGCCATCAGGATAATGCACCATGTCACAAAGCTCACATCTTCTCAAACTGGTTTCTTGAAGATGACAATGAGTTCACTGAACTCCAACGGCCTTCACAGTCACCAGATCTCAATCCAATAGAGCACCTTTGGGATGTGGTGGAACGGGAGATTCGCATCATGGATGTGAAGCCCACGAATCTGCAGCAACTGCGTGATGCCATCATGTCCATATGGACCAAAATCTCTTAGGAATGTTTCCAGCACCTGGAAGGCGAAAGGGGGTCCAACCTTGTACTAGCAAGGTGTACCTAATAAAGTGGCCAGCCAGTGTATATACTGTACATGCATACATTTCTGGGAAGTAGATTATTTTATTTCTTTATATTACAGTTGGAATTTTCTAATCTGTCAATTTCAACTTTTACTATGCAACATTAGTTAACTAACAGAAGCATTGTCAATTTGTAACTACATAAAATAACAAAGACTTGTATTCCATGGGATTAGCTGCTGTGAAGTTTAATATTACTGGTTAAGCATAAGGGAGCACTGGGGATTTCATACTAACAATATGAATCATGGCATCCAGGCATATGCTCATAAATGCCTGCACTAAAAAATTGGAATTAGGTGAAATCATTCTTAAACCTTCATATGACCTTCATAATTAAAGGTGAGATAATTTATATAGAAAAGTAAAAAGCATGTTTTCCTTCACAGCAAAAAATACTTTCTGCTTTCAAAATTCAGTATTAATCTAGTGAACAAACTCAGGGACCTAATTGAACATTTTGGGGAGTATATGCGCAAGAAACAAATTAAAATAAAAAAGTGGATAAAGGAGAAAGAAACAAAAATGTAACGTGATAAACAGTAAAAAAAATGTTTTCTTGACTAATGCTAACTGACTTCATGCCAGAAAATATATATATACAAAGGAAGCAAAACCTTAGAACAAATTTAGTAAAATGTAAATGGGAGGAAATATAAAGGCACTTAATAGACCATTAATTCATGGATTTAGTACAAAATGTCACTTCAGAACGTAACCATGTTAGGTAATTGTTCCAGTTGACCAGTTGGTATCTGGACAAAAGGCATTGGACAATGTCAAATTAAATCACATTGCTGTGTTAAGGGCAGCAAAATAGGGATAAGATACCATGGCCAAAGCATTTAGCTGGGGCCACAGCAACTGGGTATTGTGCTTGGCCACATCTGATACAGTAAAACAAGGCCAGGCTTGTGATGATGGGGTGGCCATTGCTGCAGCACCTGATCTACCGCTGGAGCTGCAGATCGGGAGAGTATGTGGTGCTGTCGGCCAGCAAGCTAGTCTGGGCCTGAAGTAAAAGAAAAAGAGGGTGAGATGGAGGGAGAAAAGGGGTGAGATGTTGTGATGGAGAGTTACCTAAATAATAGGTGTGGCGAGAAAGAGGACCCTAGAAACAGGGGTGCTTAAGAGACCTTTTGAGGCCTAAGGGAGGCTTAAACAGAGCCTATTAAGTCATGACAAGACCATTTTCATGTGGAACAGTAATGTTATAAGTGGTAGACAGTTCTACGGCACTTTTAAAGCTGTGCTTTTAGGACTCCAATAAAACATCACGGTTTGCATGAAGTTGCGGTCCGGCGAAAAGCTTCTGGGATTGTAGCATCCAACATGAGCCAGGTCAGAATGCTGCTAGTTCTTAAAATAATTTACTACAGAATAGCTTCTGTTTGCTGGCAGAGCTGCAAATGAACACACACTGGTACTGCAACCAACTCACAGCCATTTATTCACACTTCAAGACATATAATTATCCTAATCTATTAATACTATTATAATAATAATTATGAATATAATTTATATTATTTTAATATTATACACATTTGCACCTTACCCATGGAATACATCGTATTGTGAAACTGCACATATATTAGTAAATATATGTTATAACAAAAAGTACATTATTATTATTACATCACACTGCCCTACCCTAACTCAGGAAGTTATCCTGATTGGAAGGAGTGGGCATTCCATAAGCATTGCATAAAATCTACTGAAATAACATAGAGGCATAGGGTTTGACAGCTTATAAGAGCCATTCGGCCCATCTGGTCGGCCTAGTTTTCCAAGGGATACTGAATTAAGTGATTTTTTCACACAAATTTCACACAAAACAGTATTCAAATAAGAAAGATTAATTGGGAAGCTGTAGGGTTCTGAAAGAACAGCTCCTAACAGTGTCTCATATTTGATACATAGTTTTGCATAAAGTGCAATGTACTATCACTTTAAGGTCTGATATAATTTATGAGTTTTAGACAAATTTTTAAAAATACAGACTGTCATTACACTCACATTGAGTTACTGTGGGGAAAAATTATATTACCCTATTAGCCCAAGGCAGTATCTAGTTTACACATTTTGGCACAGTAAAATGTGTCAAGTCGCATAGGCTCAACTTCTAAGCAAAAAATCCCATGAAGTCTTCGTTACTTATGTAGTTAGAAACTGACAATAATTCTGCCAACAAACTAATAGTATGTAGTAAAAATCTGGAGAAAAACAATGGTGAAATGATACAAACTGAGCTTCCTAATAGTAGAATATACAACTCAGCGAGCCAGGCCCAGGGTCCGGTTTTGCATGGCTCATATGGTACTACCATATGTATAGTGTAGGTGTATTTACCCCCTCCACCTACATAGCTTGAAGCCGCAAATAAATGGGTCAGTTGGGGAGATGAGAGATCTCCCTCGTAGCCAGCTCACTGTACATCACCACAGTCGGCCTGGCCAGAATACATTGCTGCCTGCCGTCAACCGGCTAATCTACTTCTGGTAAAAGCATATACAGTACACTGACCAATAATGTTGACCACAATGTAAGTTAAGCTCTAGTCAGACCATGTCCAGCGCATGGCTTTCAACTATTTTGCAGTGAGCTGGAATTGGTAAATTTCCATGTTTATTGTAAAAGCCTTTGAGAATCAGTTTACAGAGGTAACAAGAATGGTGTTACTAGAACTAGTTATGTCGAGGTTGAAAGCCTGCTTTTCACTTTAATGAGAGGGTGGTAGATAAGTGGAACTGCCTTCTAGCAGACGTGCTAGCAGAGATAATACAGTGAATGAATTAAAACATCCATATCATAGGTATAAAGTTATCCCAAATATAAGACAAGACAAAGGGACAAAAAAGGTTTTTGCAAAAAAAAAAAAAAATTTGCTAGACTGGACTGGCCAAAAGGTTCTTGTCAAATTCCATGTTTCTATGTGCCTATTTTTGGATTGGCCATGCTTACCCCCTAAAGTGGTAAATGTTACATTTACAGAAAAATTCTAATTTTGGCCTATATGTCCATAACTTCATTCTGTCTTCCCACAAAGCAAACGGTTTTGAAGTTTACCAGCAGTCCCTGCATGTAGAAAATGTAACGTTATTGCCAAATGGGCTAGCTGGATCTAATTTACCAATTAGCTGGTGATTTATCCAGGTATAAAACCCCATTTTAACCCCTTTTCTTGTTTTCATATCATCAATGCTCTTATTGTATATAAGTCTAGTGGGTTTTGTTCTTTTGCTGGCCTTATTCCGCCTCCCATCACTATTTACGAACACCTAATGGATTTCTGCTTTCTGTTTGCAACTTGATACCAACCCTATCCGCAATTGGTGTGCTTTGTATAATACAGTAATTCTCCTTCCCCACCCAATCTATCTTGTGGTATAAGTAACAATACTGCTAAACTCATTCAACAGAGAAAAGAAATGTCAGGCTTTGTGTTGGTTTTTTTCATTGCAGCAGTGTTACTTTTTTGTGGCTTTTAGTATAACACAAATCTAGGAAAAAACAAAATGCGTATGGGAAGCATTTCAGTCAGTATTCTGTAATTTTGAATACTTTTGAGTATGCCAACTGTGGGCATGTTTGCTGAGTGTGGTACACAGCCAACCTTTGGGGCTACAGGAGAACAGGAGACAGCAACCTAAAACAGTTCGGATGAAGTATCAGTACTTCTTTTTTAAAGGGAAGCCTCAATTCTAATGTACATATATTTCCATTGTACGTGATGTCCCATATGATGGCACTACATACATCAACTATCAAATAGTTATAGCTCCCTCTCATATTTAAAATAATAAATTGAATAAATACATTGAAGCCAACATTATTTGGCTGTGTGAAGGCCTGACGGAGCAGAGAGACAGGGGCCTATGCAAACAGCATGCGCTCAACCCACAGATCTAAAGAAGGTAAGTGAAGAGGAGACATTGAGGAGAGATATTGAAAATGAGGAGAGGTAGTGAGTAGGGGGGCATTGAGAAATAAGGTAGATTAGATAAGAAGGTGAGAAATGAGAAACATGAGATATTGGAAAAATGTGGAGAGATAGTGAATACGAGGAGTGATAGAACCAAAGGAGAGAGATAAAGAGAAGAGATAGAGAAACGACAGAGATGAGTGCGTAAGAAGAAAGGAAAGACAATGGGAGAGGTAATGAGAGGCGGGAGAGGCAATGAGAAAAGGGGGAGATGTAGTGAGAAAAGGGGGAAATGAGATAAAGATAAAAGGGATAGATAGCGAGAAAAGAGAGAAATAAAGAGAAATAAAAGAGATGAGGTTAAGAAGAGTGATAAATGAGAAAGTGATAAAAGAAAAGGGGAGACTCAAAAGAGGAAAGAGGGACAGCTAAGATAGCAAAGGAGAGATAAAGAGCTAAAGAGAAGAAAGAGATATGGAAAGAAAAGGGAACAAAAAAGAGAAATCAACAGATACAGAGATAGAATGAAAAGGAGAACGGTAGAGATATAGAAACATGGGAGAGAGAAAGAGGAGATAAAAGAAAAAGGTTGGAGAGCTAGAACAAAGAAATGAATGATAAAGGGAAGGGGGATCAAAGAGAAGAATGAGCGATAAAGAGAAAGGGGAGAGATAAAGAGAAAATAGAGAGATGAGATGAGAAAAATTTACGGAGATTAACATAAACGGGAGAGATAGAGAGTGAGAAAAAAGTATACAAAAACACTCAAATAGGGCTTTTACTGGAATCTATCTAAAATCTTTTTGGATATGTATCGCCAACATTTGATATTGTACAGCGCTACAGAATATAAAATATATAAAATAATAAAACATGAGTGATATTAATACATGAGTGTTAATGTGCTGTGGAACATCTTACATTTGGAATATTTGTACTGTGGAGATTGTGAATAAAGATGTGGTATTAGTGTCTTTAATATAATTTTTTTTGCATGTAGCTCTAATTTAAGGATTTTGTCCCTCAATATAAGCCTTTCCTCTGATGATTTTAAATTTGTACAAAATAGGGAATCAAGTTCTCTCACAGAATGCATTTTACTTTTGGGGAATATGGAGTGTTTTTAAAAATGTATTACACAAATAGTTTAATCTTAGACTTGTGCACGGGCAGTCTCCAAGGAAACGCGACATGACTACGATAACGTCTCGTTCATAACATTAACGTTAAGTCTTAGTCGGGCGAAACTACGACTCCCGGCATGCTGTTCGCGTGCTCTGCGACGCTGTGACGCCATGGCGCGACTGGCAAATAGAGCAACATGGTGTAGGCCCTGGTTTGTTTATGTGTCTAAATGACAATCTGGGGTTTAGACCTCTGCGCTTCACTTGAGGTAAATGTATGTTTGTGGCTGATAAGTCGGCTGCCGTTTGGGTTCCGGCTGGTTTGTTATAAATGAAGATAGTTTGTTGGCTGTGAATGGGTTAATCATGTGTGTTGTTGTTATTGTCTGTGGAGGATATAGGGGGCATTATGAGGGGATTAAGTAAAACAAAATATTTTCAAATGTAATTTTCCGGCAGCAATTTTTCTTACATAATATCTAAAAAAACCATCTATTCGTCAGTCATGTTTTAGTGTTTAACCCCTTTTTACTGACGGTGTTATATACCCAAAAACCTGGACCTTTTTTTCTTTACAATACATTTGTTCAACCGCGCTTCCCCTTTTTTATTTATAAAAATAAAGCCACCTTTTGAAGGATTTTGCTATTATAATTGCCAATAAAGTAGTTGGGTTGACAAAAGTATCATAAAATATGTTAAGTGTTTTGAGTTTGGAAATACCTTATATGTATAGAATTCCTATATCTTTAATGGTTATAGGTCAAATATTACACAGTAAAAATGGCGGTTTCAGAAAACAAAGTGTTAAATGCCATACATAGTTTTAGATTTTTTTCACATTTCACAAGGATACCAGTACAAATCCTATCATCCTCATCATCCACCTGGCTGAGAGTGATCCTCTGCATGACATAACTTTTGATGGCACATCAGCAGGCAGCCATAGTAGGCTACCTGGTCCATGCACTGGCCACTGCCATCAGTCAGCAATCTCTTGTTATTGTTATATTTTTTTCAAGGTTGCCGATCAGTCTGTGATCAGCAGCATTATATACACGCCTCGCGTGTAGGGTCAATGTGAGGCTTCCTTGCACTTGATTGCGCAAGACTTGAAATGCAGGGAAGTGATGGCTCTCGAAGATTGGGAACCATCTGGTAGCGGTGTGCGTGGACACGTGCCCACTGCTACGTAAGTCATAACCTTCCGTGCCATCATAAAGGCTTTCCGTCCCTCCTTTTCATGACCGCATGGAGCATGAAGGGCTTAAGTATATTTTACATGGTTGTGAAATGCGTTGGTATCCTATGCTATATACCTAGTTTGCATGTAATGTAAACTGTATTCCTTAACATTGCATTAGTGAATAGCTCAGCAGTGTCTAGCGCAGTTCTGTACTTCTTGAGGACACCAATAGAAATAGTTGCAGCCAGTTGCTTACACTTTTGATTAGTAAAATACAGTGACTTCATGAAGATGAAGACATGTTTACTAAGAGTCGCTGACAGACAAAAACATGTTGCCCCATGGGTAACTTCACTCCAAAAACTAAAGGTGCTATTTCACTTATTCTGTTGAATGGACCTCTTTTAAAACTAAATTCCACATTACAGACAAAATTCCCGATATGGCTTAATGTACAGACACAATTCCCGATACGGCTTAATGTAGAAAAACTCTTCAATTTTGCTGGGGACAGCAGTCATCATTTGGCCCAAAAGCAGGTTGTTGCCGTAGAACTTCAGAAGGCTTTTTGCGTTTCTGTGTTGTTTTTATGTGATTAACCTTTGGAGTAAAGAATAAAAAAAGCTTTGTTTGCTTACCATCCTTGGGTAAACTAATCTGTTAGCGGATTACATGTCAATTATTTTCTTATTTCACTTTTTGTTTTGTCATATTTTAGATGCCTCATGCTGAAAACATTACTTCACAATGTGATCGTGATTCTTCGGAGCCATGTTTAAAAAAACTCAGAGCTGATGACAATGCGCACCGGCCAGGTGAAAGCAATACGGCACACGCACTGACGGAAGGCACCGTGACGGAATCCCAGGAGCAATGTTTCTTCCGGGCAGCCAAATATGAACCAGACCATGGCAACGTTCTAGGTATTGCAATTAATAAAGATTATCGCACTGGTTATGGGAAATCATTACCCAGTTCTGGAGTAGGTTCTGACCATGAGCCTAAAAAATGCAAATATCAATCCCAAAACCAAAGCAATCCATGTGGAAACAGCCAGAATCCTTCGAAATGTGTGTTTCCTAAAGTGGGCGAGACCAAAGATTGTTCATCTGCCACATGCGATGGTGAGTTTTCAGAAGCAGCTTTTATTGGGCCTCTCTTTCCACCCCCACCTAAAGGACCGAATGTCACTGGATGTTCTTACAGCGATGGCAAACAGAGTCCTGGTGCTTCATGTCCTTGTTACAATATAACCACTGTAGAGTTGGGGAAAAAGCAAAGTCGGTCAAAAGGTGCCAATGGTCTGGACTATGAATTACGTCAGTTTTACAAGGAACTGCATCTGCTTGAAGGAGAAACGTATAATGAAACTGTTAGTTTTAAGGAAAATGAACACTCTGTTTCTATTCAGGAGCCGGTATCTGAAAATAGTCCAAGAAACCGTGCACCGGCTTCGCAAGTGGAATGTGATGCCACCCAGCGTAATAATCAGGCTTTTCATGCTAGACCGGCAAACTGGGGGGGACCGAATGTGACCTACAGACCAAATAGTCATCTAAGCAATACAGTGCCACCAAGGTTTCTTGGGCCCCCACCCCCACTTTTTTTTATTCGTTATGGGCCACCCCCTCCAGTATGTCTTCCATCATATTTTCCAGACAAAAATATCAATCCATATGAACCATATCCTCAAAGTCACAATCATTCCGGTTACCGGGATGGGTTTCAGAGACGTAATATCCAAGGAAAGTCTAACAATGTGTGTATTCCGAAGAACAGCGGCTATAATGATCAAGGGAGTCGCTCTAGAAAGTTGTTGCCAGAGGATGATTCCAGACTCAGACAGGAACCGAGGACTGAGGAAACCTTGGGACCTAAAGAGCCACATTTACTGCTTAATCCTGGGATTTTACCCCAGCAGTGTCACGTTCAGTATGGGGACAATAATAACAAGCCGAGTAATAGCAAGAGACTCATTCTTTTAAGAGGGGTTCCTGGCTCAGGCAAGAGTACACTGGCATGGTTAGTATATTTTAAACTATGATTTAACACAAGGAGGTGAATGCGATAAAGGAATTTGGGTGTGGAATAGATGTCAGATTATCCTGAATATAAGATTAGGACCAAATCAGGTCTGAGGTTTTTGCAGAACAAAGAATGGGTAGATTAGCTGTAACGAAAGGTTCTTACCTGCTGGGAAAAAAAACTTTAAAGCCCTTCTCTGCCATTTGTTTGCATTGCTTACTAGAAACTGTAATTTGGTTTATTTATTATGAGCCTTTACTATCTCTTTTATTTAATCAGACACTATTGATACTGTCAGAGACACTCTAGCCATCGTATGCCTTTTAATGTATATGATGGCTGAGAGATCCCTTTAGATTTACGTCATGTCCATCCTTGAAAACGTATGAGGGCTTCTGCAGCATCTCTCTCTCCTCTCACCGCACTTTCTAGTTGCTGTAGAAGAGATGAGTTCGGCCGAACATATTTTCTGACACCTTGGTTTACTTTCCATCTGTTTGGTCCAGCACTGGCTCAGTAAACGTTGCCGGTTATCTAATGACCTTAGTGGGTACTAAACTATGTATATTAAAGTTAAATGAAAGCACTAACCTGATGGAGAAGCCCCCTGCATCCTTCATGATCCGATTGAAACGGATGTTCAGCGGCAGGAAAGCTCTACAAGGCAGCGACAAAGAGCAGGCTAATCGCTGGCGAGAATCGCTGGGCTATTATCCCTAAGATAGGTACTTTTTCTTTTCTCTAATGAACCTTTCAAACCCAAACCGTTCATAACTTTCTGACACGCAATGTTTTAGGAAATAAAGTAGCGTAAAACTGCAACAAAATGTAGGTTTTCATAAAATGTATTTAAAGCATAAGTGGTGAACTTCAACATTCTTCACATTCTTGCACAAGAACCCAAATGCCTTAATTGAATTTAAAAAGACACTCCCGATGTTCCATAAACCCCCTCCAATGAAGAATGCATCTAAAAATACTTTAAAATTCTTTACCTATAAGAAATCCTACGGTGTAGAAACCTCTCCGCTATCTGTATCTGGTCTTGTTTAGGCAACTTGAAGCGGCCAGTAAGTAGCCAGTCACTGGCAGGAAAGCCACCCCGGAGATTTCATGCAAACCAGTTCTGAGACTACATTTCGTAGAGCTGAGGGATCTTCATGCTTTTGCAAAGGGGAACATGTTATTAAAATGCATATAATGGCTAGAGTGTCACTTTAGGTCAAGTTCAGTTAAATTGATTTGAGGTGGAGATCTCCTGCCTCCCACTTCATTACTTCTAGCTGCCTTTCTGCTGTTGGGTGTCTCCAACCCTCTTATGCCGTTATCAGTCTGTACTATTTTTTTATCGGTTGTTTACAATGAGATGAGACATTTTGGTGGTCTTTCTGTTCAGCACTTTCATTTTTTGTCTAATATACAATAGTTCCTTCTAGATTGTAAGCTCATCTCAGCAGGGCCCTCCTCACCTTTTGTGTCTACTCCAAAACTCCAATTTGTGGTTTGATTGCTTAGGGTGTAAAATAAAAGGGTGCTTCTGCTGGTTTTTCACCAAATTTACCAATATTTCTTTCACAGCAATCTGCTTGAACTCCATCCGGACGGCATTGTGTTCAGCACGGACGATTATTTTTGCCAGAGGGAAGGATATACGTACAATGTGAAACTGCTTGGAGATGCTCATGACTGGAACCAAGACAGAGGTGTGCTATCCGTATATTCTGTATTAACAGTTCAGAATAAGCGCATCAATGTCACGTATTGCGTTTATGAAGGTAACACTCAGGAAATTATTTGCCATACAAACAGGACACTTCGAACTTGCCGGCCATGGGTGGGTTTTTATAGGAATTGCTCTATGTAGGTAAACCTGTAGTGGAATTCTCTGGTACGTTAACTAAATAGTGACTTTGTTTTCTTCTGAAGTTTTAAGCATATAATATTTAAGAAACATATTTGTTTATATGGCAACAACCTTTAACGTCCGCTTTGTGTCATGTGACAGTGGTTTTGGGTGTTTAACGTCCTACAAGTGTTCTTGTTTCAAAAGTGGTTGATTTTGAAAGAGAAGGGGGAGTCACACCTTTAAATATTTAGGTACATATGAAATAATTAATTCTTTATAATATTTGTGCCATTTAAAGGGGCAGTCATATAAATTTCTTTTACCAAAGGCTGAGCGGTGCCTGTTGTCTTGTACCCAGGGATTGAGTATTTTTCCACGAGCTCCCATTGTATATCCCCCTGGTGCCATCATTTGTGTCCGGGGTGAGAGAAAGGGAGCAGCTGGGTGTCTGTTGTGTCAACGGACACAAGGTGGCTTCCATTCTATGTGTTTCATTAAACATTCATGCCATTTTTTTATGTATTATGTTAATATTATTGTTTATAGCTAAAAGAGCAATGGATGATGGAAGATCCCCGATTATAATTGACAATACTAATATTCAAGCCTGGGAAATGAAACCGTATGTGCAAATGGTAAGTAACAGTGGCATTCTTAATAGCATAAATGTATTTATATATATATATATATATATATATATATATATATATATATATATATATATACTTAAATCCAGGTGTTTAAGAACTAGTTTCATAAATTATGTTGATGAAGTTACTTTTTTTTGTTTGTGAATCGGATGTGATGTATCGTTCTATGTTCACTTGCGCGTCATGTGACCCTGCTCTTCTTTGCACCCTCGCTGGAAAGTGTACAGTGTCCGTTTCTAACCCCTTGTCCAGCAAAACCCTGGGCTTTAGAATATGGTTTATTTTGTTTTACAATTCTGTAGGGCTGCAACAACTAATCGATAATGAAAATCGTTGCCAACGAATTTCATTATCGATTAGTTGAATCGATTTTTATCGATTATGAAATGAGGGTTTTTTCAGAGCAAACGCTCTGAAAAATCCCCCTCATTATATAATCCGTTTAGTCTGACTCACAGCAGCAGCTCCTACTTACCAGCCCCTCCCTGTAATCACTGTGACAACTGGCCCCGCCCCCTTCCTTCTCCCAGAAGGCCAGAACCACATGGCTGTGACACTCATCTAACTGTAAGTATAAAATTAATATTTGGGCTGCTGAAAGTTAGGGGAGGTGGGGGTTAATTTAGTGGCAGTTATGGTTAATGGGGTGTTTAGGGTTAATTTAGGAGCAGCTGTGGTTAATGGGGTGTTTCGGGTTAATTTGAGGCAGTTGTGGTTAATGGGGTGTTTAGGGTTAATTAAGGGGCTGTTGTGGTTAATGGGGTGTTTAGGGTTAATTTAGGGTAGTTGTGTTTGATGGGGTATTTAGAGTTAATTTAGGGGTAGTTATGGTTAATGGGGTGTTTAGGGTTAATTTAATGATGAGGACTGAGGGTTAATTTAATAAAGTTAATTTAAGGCGCAGTTAGAGGTAAAGGGGGGCAGACTAAGATTAACCCGGTACTTATTTATAAAAGTATAGTGTCTGTGTGCTGTTAACAGGTCTGTGACTCTGAGGGGACTATGAGATATCTGGGGGGTATAAGGCATATCTGGGGAGGATGGAGTGACATATCTGGGGGTAGAAGGCATATACGGTATATAAGGCATATGTGGGGGGGGGCAGTGTGGCATGTCTGGGGAGGATGGAGTGGTGTATCAGGGGGTAGAAGGCATATCAGGCACAGTGGCATATGTGGGGATAGAGTGGAGCGGTATATGTGGGAGGCAGCGTGGCAAGCCTGGGCTCAAATGTGCATAAATTTGGGGGGGGGGGCTGGTTGGGAAATAAAGACAAGAAATGCATTTTATCAAAGTTTTTTTAATTCTGCTGTTTGTATTTAACATCATTTGTTTATTAAATTATTTTAAATAAATAAAAAATGTACATTCATTTTTTTTATCCGATTAATCGAAAAAATAATCGGCCAACTAATCGATTATGAAAATAATCGTTAGTTGCAGCCCTACAATTCTGTTTTGTATTATTATTGCATGGAACCGCTGATTTTCTTTTATTTTTCTTTGTTGCCTTAGGCCTTAGAGAGGGATTATATGGTTGAATTCCTGGAACCAGACACCTGGTGGAAGCTCGACCCACTCGAGTTAGAAAAGTAAGATGGTTTTCCTTTAACTTAGTTTCTGCATAAACCTGTGTTCTTGGGGGTAAAATATGTTATTAAAGGGCAGCTTGGATTGGTAATGGAAATCCATTTGTGGAGTTGAGTGCCCATAAATGAGAATATTATAATATTTATAAACCTCCAGCAGCGTAAGGAAACTCATGAGGACCAAAATAGTGAAGAGGAGTTTGGCCTGGTTTATCTCCAGCTGGCCTGGGGCTAGAGCCATTGCTTACTCACTTAACTATAGTATTTTCTTATACTAACGAAGTTATAATATAGAGTTATAATAATAAAAGCCAAGTCAGAAACGCAAGTCATTTCTTACCCAGTATTGGACAGATTTTCCATGGAACAATTTATATTTGTTGACTTTCATTTATCGCAATTCTGATAAAAAGTTAATTCTTCGAAAAAATCATCAGAAACATTCAAATCCAGTAAATTTCTTTTATACCATTGACTTATGCCCAATAAAACCACTAATTGGGGGGGAAACAATAATTGCGTTCTTTTCAAAATGTGAGCCAGCGAGAGAAAAATCACTGTGGATGGCATCTGTCTTGCTCGGCTGCATTGTTTTTCTCGTTGCTCCTGCTAACATGGCCAGTGTATTGATAGGTACCTTTTTAATACTTTTGGGAGAACGTTCTAGTGCAGAATAAATATAACACGCATAATAAAATATTAAATAACGTTTGTTTATTTTCCTGGCGGCTTTCGACCATCTTCTGTGAGTTGGCATTGCCAGGGACTCGTGGCTTATGCGCAATTCATTGACAAGGGGACGTCTGCAGAGTGCTTTAGACAGAAACACTCAGAGCAATGGGAGTAGGGGTTCAATGTTTCGTTTGAAGAAATGGCTGTGCCATAAGTAGTACGGATACATACTGCACTGGGTTAGTGTGGGGGGAAAGTATGATTGCCGCGACAAAATTATTTTTATACACATACATAATAAAGCAGCATTTTGAAAGGCTTTCTCAATTATAATTTAGTCCGTTGGATATTGATCGTCTTAAGCAGAAAAAGAGCGTAGTTGGCTGAGGTTCTCCTACTAAAAAGAAATCTGATTATTTTGTTTTAAGCCAAATTGGCTTGTTTAATATTTAATGTCATATCCAGCGACAGCAGTACATTTGCTAACGTCTATGAACTATTACATAGAATAGTGGAAACAATGCTAGTGTATCACTGAAGGATTTTTAAGGGCTTTTAACGACATTGCTCGCTACATTTAATTGAAATCACCTACAAAATTGGACTTTATATAAATAGATAATACCTTGGCGGCAATCAAACACAAGCAATGGCTTATGAATACATACTTGCTTGCATTACTGGGAAAATGTACTTGTATTCAACTTTCAACAAAAAAAAATGTAACTGCTGTTTCACTTAGTCTGAATTATTAGAATTTTAGAGTCATATTTTTAGGAATAAGTGTTATATTGGGAATATCTTTCCTAGTAATTATGAATGATAAAAATCATCCCAGAGACAATTGTTTAATAATGCAATAATTGTTCAGGGAATGCTTAATTGTCATGTGACACAAAAGCAGGTGCTGTAGTAACTGTAAAAGCTGGTTTGTTTTTAGAAGGCTTGGCGTTTAATTTAGATTTTTATATTTTTGTTCATTTTTACCCCGTTTCTGTTTTGAAGGAGAAATACCCATGGTGTACCTCGTGAGAAAATTTCGCAGATGCTGGATCGTTACGAATATGATGTAACCGTTCCGGTTGTGTTAAATTCCGTGGAACCGCCGCGCCGGCGTCTGCAAAGACCTCCTCCGCAGCCCCGGCAGAGGTGGGGAGGCTCTGTAGACTTCTCACACCACAGCAGTGCATTTCACACCAGATAAAACGCTTCTTGCATCTTTTAATGAATCCATTGGACGCTCATTATATTCAAGTGTTTGAAACTCCAGTTAAGGGCAATACCTCACAAACTTTCCAGGAATTGATTTTTTTTTTTATATCTACAAGTGTTTGAATTCTCTTTTTTTAATGGTTTGCCAAGAGCTTTTATTTCTTTTATTTGTTATCTTATTTTTATTAAGACTTTTACAGAGCAAGATACTGAAGAGTAGAAATGAAGAAAGTGGAAGCGATTTTGTTCAGGGAATTCTGTTTCAAATAAAACAGAAATCAAGAAATTTTTGGAAGAAAAATTAGTGTCTTTTCGGCATGCCTATCCATCTGAATATTTTCCAAGAGTATTAGAGTCTGTACAGTGGTCTCGTTTATAGACTTCGATCCCCCTTTTTTTTTTCCTCCTCCTCCTTCTCTCTCCCTGTCCTATTTTATTTCTTGGTCTTTTATATTGTTTTTCCTTGTTTTCTCTTCTCCTTTTTCTTTCTTTTTCCTGTTTTTACTTGTTCTTAGGTGCTCATAAGTTTGAATGGCGTGGGTTCATTTCGCGAAAACACTACTTTTTGCGCAAGTTTGAGAGTAATTACATCCAGGGTAGCCAAAAACATACATTTTGGGATATATGGGCTAATTTTATGGCCCTGGGAATTCCATAAATGTAGGTAGATAAACTGTGTACCATCTAATAAGCATTTTGTAAGATGTCTGCTGTTCTTTTCTGGATATAAAGTGTGAGTGAGAATATTTGATAAGATTGAGTTGATTATACTCCCTGGTTATGTTCCTACTGTTTGTTATGCTTTAGATTTGTGTTGTCGTGTTTTTTAATCTAAAAGAAGATGCCGTCTTGGAAAGGTGACACATCTGATGGTAAAGGAAGTATTTTTGGGGGTTATGGGTTTGTCATTGGGTTTCCTAAAAGAAGAATTAATCTGCCATTCAAATAAAATGGTGGATTGTTCATCGCTCAGAAGTCCTCCGGCTGCCCCCGCTAAACACCAGGGAGTCTGAAGCACGGGGGCAACTCTGGGGATTTATTTTTTTCCCTAAATGAATCAAATTTCGGGGGGGATATCTTATTATCGAGCAAATATGGTAGTAATAATAGTATACTCAGGCTGTTTTAAAATCTGAAAGGTTAATAAAAGCTTCCCGTTGGGGGGGGGTGATCTATCGGTTGTGTGATTATGAGCACATTACCGTGTCATTCCACAAGTGGCCAATTTCTTGGTGCCAGAAAAAGGGATTCTCACTTATTTTTGCTCTAGAAGTAGGAGACATTGCTTCAATACGTTGTAACGGTTGGGCGCCAGACTTGCACAGTGCGGGATGGAAAGAGGGGAAGTCCGAGTTCCTCATTACAAATGCCGGCTCGCATCACAGAGCCAGAGATGGAGTATACTGATACAGCTAAACACACGCAATAGGTGGCTATGGCAGCTTTATTTGCTGTCAACTGATATCATATTGATGCAGGGTGGACTTTTTCTGTAGGAAATACTTAAAAAAAAAAAGTTGCTCAGGGTTAATTACTACTGTTCGAGTGTTGTGATCTAGCTTTTGGTTGGTGACTATTTTATTTCAGTTTTATTCCTTGTGTTGTGTTTGTATTTGTATATAGATAGTATGCTGAAGTATGATTTAATTTAAGAACATATAATTATTTTGTGGAGAATCTCTTGTTTAACATGAGCACTGAAACTACTTGGAATTTGCAGACATTAAAACAAAAATGCATGTTTTTTTGCTGGCAATGCAGTCTGAGGTGTATTCATGGTAACCGTTCAGCCAGATTCTGTAAAAACCTTATTTTCCAAGTTCTAATAACATTTTACTAATTGTGCCACTTTCAGTGTTAATCATATATTGTAATCTTTGGTATGCTGATTATTTTATAGTAGAAATAAAACTGAAAACAAGCATCACATGTTTTATGTGATTAAATATCATACATCATTTATAATAATAATTTTTCTGGAAATGGCTAAATGGAGCCTGCCAAGAAGGGTCCCTCCTAGCCTACGGTCTCATCCGGTCTCTCTTTCTCATCCCATCATTTGCTCCCCCATTCCCCTCATTAACCCTCTCCTACCCTTTGGTCTCATCCCATCCACAGTTCCCATCATTAATCTTTTATCCGATTAATCGAAAAAATAATCGGCCAACTAAACGATTATGAAAATAATAGTTGCAGCCCTAATGTCAAGTGACACAAAAGGCAGAGTTTGCAGGGGTGATGTGGTTTCCACTCCTTGACTTCACTTCATTGACTATAACATTATGTAGCTCCATCCCCAGTGACCACCTGATGTGGAAGGCACTTGGCAGGTCCTGCATAATGATTAGTGAATTTATTCCAGTCTTCTTGCCATTTAAATTATGCATTACACAGGGCCAGCTCAGCCCTTCGAACAGTTGAAAAATGGCGGTGTTGCCCCTTCGTAATGAATAGTGAAGCGAGGGTGTTAAAAACCACAACTATCCTGCCAACTCGCCCATTAGTGAATAGACCCCAAAGGGTGACGTTGTGGTGTCTATTCATGGAGCCTCATCAATGAAGAATACGTATTATAGGAGAAGTTGCACCAGAATTTGCACCGTTTCCTCTGTGGTTTTCTACAAGGCGTGCATGAAAATGTAACCACTATGCTTATTATAGGCCTTAAAGTGCATATGATGGTTGGAACGTCACTTTGTGATTTGGTTTTCTTTGTGTACTCGTCTTTATCACATGACAGGTTATGTGATTATTTTTACGGGGTTACTTCTTTTGTGACATTTACTTTAATGTAGAAAAATGGCATGGCTTTTCAGTTTTTTTGCCAGATATAACTGGGGAAAGTTCTATTTACTTATGCTATATATTGTGATTTTCTTTTACTGTTGTATTGGAAGTATTACATTTAGGCAGCGCTTCATGGATATTCCTAGACTTAGGGAGCCAGAAAGTAAGTGTGTCCATATTCATATCTAAATGGTCAGCAGTAAAAATATATGATTATGGGTATGTATATTCCTTGTCAACATTTTGGATGTGATGGACGCTGCGTTAAATGAATATAACGATAACCAGGAATTTACAAATATGTTGAAAAAGTTGTAAACAGCACTGATATGCAATAAATAAAATGGAAAAAGTTCAGTTTTAAATACAAAATATATACCTGATTCCAATACTATTTTGCTATTCTTTAGGGTTCACTTAATCTTTCTTTGATAATGTCAGTAAATAGGGTAAGATTGATTGAGTGACCATCCTAGACCTCATTAGAGGCCTTTTTTCACATCCTGTTGAAACCAAAGCCACCATCATGGGTACATTAACAACTGAGCTTACGGTTGTCCTAATTGTATGGCGTAACTCGCCTAAATTAAGCTGTGTGATCAGGGGTAGGAAGCAACAGTATTGTGGGGGCATTTAACAGAATATCCCATAACCTTTAGCTTATGACCAATGCTGGGTTTCCAGCAACCAGGGTCAATAGTAAGGTTTTTGCCTGACAGCCAATGCTCCCAGGTTCATGTGGCCAGGTGAAGGCACTGCGAAATATGATATAAATCAATAGATAATAATGTATTTGCCCTTAGAACATCTGTACTGCTGGAGAGGATAGGAAAAGACCTGACAATAAGGCTAATGGATGACAGACGTATGGATGCGTGCTTCAGGCATCCATGAGCCTTATTGTGGATTCTGCACCTGGTTATAGACACTGTTGTCTACCCCTGTTTTTGGTTGTGCTGGGTTTTTTTTGCCCGTGCTGTTTTTTTTTGCCCATTAATCGTAATTGGGGGGGGGAATTGGGGATAAAAATTTGCCCTGGTACTTTAGACCAACGGCCGATAAATGATGTAAGCAAAGCAGCTGTTGGAAGTGCGGCTGCACTGCTGGCAGCCACACACTAAAAAGACGGGTATCTTTTAAAAGCAGCAATAAAAGTATGGTGGCCAAATGGCCAGCTCAGCGTTGGACTATGTAAATTGGTGCTTAAACTTTCTACAGTGGGCTTCCCCTCTTGGATTTTGGGATCTCTCTTTATAAAAGGCTGCACGTTTTTAGATACTAGCCGGGGTTCTAAATGAGACGGCGCCTTTTCTTTGATCTCTGAAGATTCTTTTTTTTTTTTTTTTTGTAAATTTAATTACAAATATACTCGCAGCTCTCTGCCGTGTGTTAGACAGACAATAACAGGCCTTGTGGCAGATGTTTCACTTATCCCCACTAAGCTTCAGTATCCTTGTATACTGTGCCTATCCCTGATGCTTATCATTAACCACAGGTATGTGCAAATAATCGGAAGGGTAGAGAGGGAAGAGGAAAGGTCTACACCGGGCAGTAGAACACATCTGTGTATAGGGAAGAAAGTATTGCAACAACCATTGGTCCTTTTTTTAATGTATTTATTATATACCTTAAAGCACGTGTGCATGTGTTTGTATTGTGCGGAGGATTAGGCTCTTCTCTGCCTGTTTTGATCCTAAGAGGTATGGTTTGCCAATATGAGGACGTTCATTTAAATACACTTTGGTGTTGCTATAACCCATGCGACTCTACTTTTTTGCGGCCCCCACTTATCCTGACCTTTTTCGCCAGATGGCACATAAGGTCCTGTTGGCTCCATTAATACGATCAGATGTAACCCAGGTGGAGTGTTGCAGCATTCATTCAGTCGACTGCTGTAAGCGATCTAAAACCCTACATGACACATGTGCCGCTCTGAACTTATTTTGTGTTAAAATCACTGCTGCTCTGATATTATTATTACAATGCATGGTATGATGGGGGCGTAGAAGCCTGGTACAAAAAGACAAGACATGAGAAGATTATAGAGAACAAATGAAAAGCCAATTGAAGGAGCAATACAAATACTAGAAACACTGGCTGTTAAAGGAGAGGAGCTTAGCTTTGAATGATGGGGATGAAAAGAAAGAGTTGGGTAAAAGGGTGTGATCTATTTATACGGACGGCTGTCCTGAGCCTGACCTACTTGAAGCAGGTTCTCCACGTTGTTGCGTTGTGACTCTCTGCTCCGAAGGATGTGCAGGGTAATACTACAGAGATCTGAGACCTCCCCTCCAAGGCAACACAGGGGCTGCTTTTTCCCCTCGGCCTGCCATCCTAGGGCAAGTTGGCGGAAGAGTCCCTTTTAAAAATGACTCTTCCTAAAGGGACTCATCAAGGTATTCCATATGTAGTCCAACTATAAAACTCAATTGTTCTATTCTCCTATAATGACAAATATATTCCATGTTAACAGCTACTGCAGATACTAACATAAGGTGAAAACGTATATCTACCGATTTAAATATTGTTATTTAATATTTTACATTAATGTTTATTTCTTAATTGACAATTGGCTACCCCCCTATGTGTACTGATAACTAAATTGTCACCCCCAGCACCCCCAATTCTTTTCTTTTTTTTGTGGTCATCACTGATGGGAATAAAATGATAAAGCTATGTATTTACATTTTTAAGGGCGTCAAGATCTAAAAAGAAAAGGCGACACAGGAAGCACCAGAAAGGTTATGAGCCAAATCTGGAAAAGGATAAAGTACTTCTCCACAAGACATTACCCCCAGAAGATGATGAGATGTCGGACAGCGAGGCGGAAGAAGCGGATCTAAGCTGTGAAACCAGTAAAACAAACTCTGTGTGCCTTAGTATTATTATAAAACACATTACTTCAATCAAATATTTATCTTTAAACTGGATGGAAGATGCACAAAAGAAAAATGATCCTGCCATATATAAGTCGGAAGCAGATGGAAGCATTTTAAAAGAGTTGGATGTTTCATCAGCGATGAGATTTCCAGCGTCTTGTGCGACGTTAACTTCGGATGATGCGTTAGGACAGTTATCCGTTTTAATGGTCAACAGTAAAACTCTTTCTTCTCGATGGAAAGCGTCTTTAAACTTGGAAATATTTGATAAGATGTCAGCTGTGCCTTCTCTGTATTGTCATGAATTATGGAAAATGGCGGCTCCAAGTGTATGCCGTTTCATTGGGTGGAAGAAGGGATTTCAGAATTTATATAACTCCGGGAAGCAAAACATGGATGTGTGTTGTATATTTGTGTATTATTTTGTAGTCAAACGCTTTAATAGTCCCCGGATCCCTAGTTTGATGTTCCGTAGGACAGAGTGTGGGTACCTTTATAAAAACCAGGTAAATCAACCAAGCTGTGTATGTAGTCTTTACCGGCAGGTATCTAGAATTTGTAACCAGAAAGAATACTTGTGTTTTGAGATGAAGACGATAGCCGGCGGAGAAAATGAACAATTTTGGGGGATTTGTAGATTAATGCACTGTTTACAACATCCCAGAATCGATATGTGGAAAATAAGCTGTTGGCTGGAGTTCCAGGTCCATAATAGTTCTGAAGTTATTAGTCATGAAACCGGTTACTTAAATACAACTATGCCACTAATCCAAAATGTGCTGAAACCATCTCCTATCAACCACAGTAAACATATCTTCTGTCGCCGTGGTGCATCCATCAAATCAAGAATTGCCAAAGCAGATAAAGAAAAGGATAACGTTATAATGATCCATCAGGATAAAGTCATCGGTGCGGTTCAGCTTGGGACCCCCTTTGCAACCAAAGTGACACAGAGAGAATATATTTCTCTATTCATTACACCTTCTTTTTCTAGACTTCATTTACCGTTTGCCATAAAGCTTCTAGATCTATTTGGAAATCACATCACAGAAGCAGGTAATTCAACATGGTGACTACGTGGGAACATTCTAACCAAGTTGTTTCCCGTATCATTTAGGTGGGAATTACATGTCCAATGTGAATCTGCTGTACATTAATTTCTTAATTTTTTTTATTCATCCAAGCCTTTTGTGCACAGTTTGGTCAACTCTTATCGGACAGCAGCTATGCTAATAGTGGCCAGGAGTCAAGTTCTCAATCCATGTTGGCTAGCCTTACTCCAACCCAACTCCAGGAAAGGAGTAGAGTGAGCCAAAGCAGAGCCAGCTTAAAAGCCAACTGTATGGGCGCTAGCATCTCAATCCAGTGTATGTTGATGGTCTATTAACAATTATGCTTGTTAGCCAGTATCCGAAATTCACAAAGCCATTAAATTAGCATTTTAAAATGTGATTTTCTATGATTTCTAATCATCAATATATATATATATTTTTAGTGAGTGCAAAGTGTTTCCTTAATTGTTAATATGAAACTTACACGGCATGCCCATGATGTAAAAAGAACTGTGATGGGGCCAATACATGAATATGGCTATCCCGGCTCATGTTATTGAGATCTGCCTTATTTACTGAAAGAAAAGTTTGCTTATTACGCAGCATATCTACGTAGCCCCAATTTGGGGTGTTAATCCATATTGACGATTACGTAAGTAATCACAATTTCTGATTTCTAATGTATGTATGTTTTAATAATTTGAGTGAACTGGGGAAGGTATGTGCATTAGGTCATCTAAGTCTACCGTTTTTTATTTTGGTATCTGGCTAGGCAGTGTGGTACTAGCCAGCCTTATTACAATACAGCCATTTTACACATTCCATGATTTCTCGTTTTACACCAAATTTAGACTCTAGCCTAGTGGTTCCAGCATATAACGTAGCAGCATGAATTCCTCAAATTATTCATTTGTTTTACTTATGTTTTCAATTTGTATAATCATTTTTCTGTTACATTTTACAGATAATTTATCCCCCGTAGATTATACTGTTTTAATGGGTCATGACTTCTCCAGGAGGGTATGGTTGAAATGGAGTCAACTACTGGAGCAGGTATGTCTTATCAAAAAGACTGTAATGTTTGGCGGTACATATGAAGAGATAAGGTCCAGACACACAAAAAACCCTTTTAGGTAGGAATTGGGGGGTATATATAAAAAAGCATTGCTCCGATGAAACTTATGGGTTTCCACTCATAGTATACTATGTGAAATATGAAATTCCAATATGATTACTGTTTTTGTGGGATTTTTTTTTTAGACTTTCTCTCTCTTCACCTTGATAGCCCCTGCTGCTGATCACAGAGTGATCAGCACACGGTGCTTCATTGCCTTGCATTGCTGATTGCAGTACCAGAAGTTTCTGGAGGGTTTAGGAACTGGTGATGATGAGGCGGTCAACAGCTTAATATGTGGGACTGCGAGCCACGTTTTTATGCTTGCGTAGCATGGAGCTGGGCATAACAGCCAGCGGCCGCACACTGCAGCACCTGGTCTGCATCTGGAGCAGGAGATCGGGTAAATACATGGTGGTGCTGTCGGCCAGCAGCCCACCTGGAATTTGCTGAGTGTGCCACATGGCCAGTCAATTCACAAGAAGTACTAGGGAGTGTTTCCTGTATCATGAGAAGAAAAATATAAAATGTTGCACTAGATAAATTCAGTGGTCGGAAGCTTATTCATGAGGAATTGTACATTTTCTATAACCTGTTTAAATTTAACATTGCCTACTGAGTTACTTTTATTTATTTTATTTTTTTTACAGTGTACGCTGTGGGCGGAAGAAACGGATTCCTTGGCCCTCAAACCACCTTGCGATAATTTTCTGGTTTGTTAACACTTTTTTTTCTCCTTGTATTTATATTATATACGCTTTATCCTCTTTTCTCCTACTGGTAGTCAAAATAGGATTTTGATACTAAGTAATAAGTAGGTACTTACCGTATTTTCCGGCGTATAAGACGACTGGGCGTATAAGACGACCCCCAACTTTTCCAGTTAAAATATAGAGTTTGGGCTATGCTCGCCGTATAAGACTACCCCTCTACCCAGTATACAACAACCAGCCAATCACGGCAAGCGATGTACCTTACCGGTGATTGGCTGGTTGTTGTATACAAAGCCCGCTTGGATTGGGTGGGTCAACTCTCCCTAACATTTGCCATTCCACACACACATGTATAGGCATACACTGCCCTCACACACCCCTTCCTTTACACACACATACACGTACACACCAGCATACAAACACACATATACACATACACTGCCCTTACACACACCTGTCCATACACATACACTGCCCATACACAGACATATACATACATACACTGCCCTTACACACACACACACATTTATATATCTACACATACTAACAAACGCCTGTCCATACATACACATTTATACACTGCCCTCACCACACACCCCTATATATATATATATATATACACACACACACACACACACACATATATATACACCAGCTTACAAACACACAAATACCTACACTGCTCTTACACACACCTGACCATACACATACACTGCCCCTTTCTCCTCATCTCTTACCTTTCTCATCCAGTTGTGGGAGCGTGAGGTCTGCCATTTCAGACCTCTGCTTTACTGCTCCCTCATCACTACGCGCCGGCAACGGATGCCGAGCGCCGGGATATGACGTCATCCTCCCGCTCGGCATCAATAGCCGGCGCGTAATGATTAGGGAGCACGGAAGCCGAGGTCTGAAGTGCCAGACCTCGAGCTCCCTAATGTTGGGCTAGTTAGAGGGAGGTTGTGATCTCCCCAACCAGCCCTGCTGATCAGGGCTAGTTGGGGAGATCACGATCTTGCAGCTACCTCGGCGTGGCCCTGAAGACCGGCCCAGGGGAGGGGGCTTCTCAGTTTGCCCCTCCCCTAGAGATTCCTTTTGTTTAATGTAGTTAATAAGAATTTTAACAGACTTTGCATATATATTTTAAAAATTATTCTCCTGTTTTTGTTTTTTTTATGTAGGTTGCTGTGCACAACATAGTTCGCTCATTAAAGGAATGAATAAGCCACACAGCTTTGCAACACATTTTTGTTTTTCATATGTCCGAAAAATATTGTGGGCATAACGTGAATGCTTGATTTTGTTCTTCTCACTTCTAAGCAACATTTACGGTCAATTGGAATACTCTAAATTGTGTGAAATAAAAGAAATGGTACAAGGCCGTTTTGGAACTTCACTGCCAATAAATACTAATAGAGCAAGTCATTTATTTTCAAATGTTATTTCTCCAAGTAAGATGCGTAAGATCTGCTAACTGGGAAAGGAGTTATACAGCTTCAAAATGATGATTCTTGTCTACTTTAATATGAACTTGGTAGTATCCCCTGTGGTAGCTTAAGCTTAGGAAACAGAACATCTAGCTCTGTAGCGTCTCCTATGGTACACTGAAAATGTTTTTGTTTAAATGTGCTGTTCCACTTAGGGGGCCTCTTGAAATAGGCACTGCAACATATAGAAAGAGAAAGCTGTCATTTTGGTTTTCTCCTTAAAATGTGTTTAAAAGACACCCAAAGACACACGTTCACCTACTAACATACCCAGACATTACCATACATACCCACATCAACTAAAATACATTACATTTATTTATAAAGTGCTGGCAGATTCTGCAGCGCTGTCACAGTCAGTAGAACAATTTAGAAACACAAACACATACAATAACACATACAATAACACATACAATAACACATACAATAACACATACAATAACACATACAATAACACACTGGTGCAAATTAGAAGAGGGCCCTGCTCTTGCGAGCTTACAATCTAGTCGGTGGTTGAGGGGGAAGTGAGACAGTAGGAGAGGACTGCTTGGATGGGGATGAGCTGATCTGGTTCCGATGATGTGTTGAAGCTGTTGATTGTTCAGATGGCTTGATTATGATGATGGTTGGGAGTACTGGGAAGGAATGTTGTTCGCTTCCCTGAACAGGTGGGTTTTCAGAGAGGTTTTGAAAGTCGCGTACGAGGCAGAAAGTCTGAACGGAATGGGGAAGGGAATTCCACAGGAGGGGTGCGGCGCAGGTGCAATCCTGTTTTCTGCAGTGGTACTTCGTATGCTGTTTCCCTCCCGTTTAACTCAAGTGTAACTCTTAACTTCCCGCTTATGAAGAATCCACTTGGGGTAAGGCCACAGCAGCTGCATTTCCAAGCACACACATACCCGCGGACACACGTGCATACACTACCATACATACCCACACATACTAAATACCCAGGCAGACACACATGCATACACTACCATACATACCCACACACACTAAAATACCCAGGCAGACACACATGCATACACTACCATACATACCCACACACACTAAAATACCCAGGCAGACACACTTCTGTGAGCTGCCGTGCTCTCCTCACAGGGTTGATGGAACGTTGTGTGACCCCACCTCTGCCTGGAAGTTAGGGAGATAAATAGGTAAGTCCAGATGTCAGGACTTACCTTTTTAACCCTTCTCCCAGATCATGCCTCGGCCTATCCTATTGGGGGGGTTGCACATTCAAGAAGACTGCTTCTAATCCATAGTCTGGTTTTAAGCCTCTAAATACATATCAACATAGAATATATGATAGTGTACCAGATGATAGTATATTGGTCTTTTTCAAACCAATATATCCATCTGTAGCTGTGTGTAGAAATATGCCCTAGTAGATTTTTCATTATCTGATGACTTCCAGAGTGCTTATTTACTGCTGGTGGAAAGAGATACGCTTCCACATTCTTCATTGACGGGAAACATAAAATATCACCGAGAAATGCTCACCGCAACATAGGCAAAGTGTCTATAGGCTTGCAGTAATAATTGATCTCTTTAGGGTACTGAGTTCAGAGCCAGACGTAAGGTTTTTGGTGCCCTAGACAAATCTAGTTAATGATTTTGTCACTCCTCCATTCCCACCAGGTCGTCGCTGTAGGGAAGCCACCAAGTATGTGTGTGCGCGCGTGCATGTGTATTTATATATATATATTTGTAGCTATGACAGCTTCCACTCTTCTGAGAGAGAACATTTTGGAGTTGTTTCTGTGGGAATGATTGCCCCTACATCCAGTAGAGCGTTTTTTGAGGTCAGGCTCTGACCTCCTACCTGGAGGAGTAGCTACAGCTCTTACGTCAGTGCTGCTAGAGATGCACAAGAAAAAGAAATTCCAGAGTAAGAATTTGTTGGTTTTGCTCTTGAAGTTGTTCCAGTGGAATTCCGTGTAGTTAGTAAGAAATGGTTAGTTACCATTTAAGTACATAAACACAACTATTTATTTACATGTTCATTCGGATCCATCTCCTAACGCATCTTTTTAAAAACTCTACTATGGAAGAGCATACTACAGAGAAGCTCACTGTGCATGGCTCCCCTCAGAGTCGGTGGGCCATGGTCTTCATGTCGAAAACAGAGTGTGTCTTAGACCTCCGTTTCACTCGTGATTCAAAGACTGCTAGTGTTTTTACACAATGCTTTTCAGACAGCTGCATGCTTGTGTAGTAGATTGAGTTAAGATAGCAGAGGTATTACACCTTGACGCCGTATCTCACTGCTTTGTGGTAAATGGTAGAATGGCTCATTCTTAACCCCTTAACGACCAAGCCGGCACATCATAGGGAAAACGGTCAGTTAACGACAGATGATGTGCCTGGCACGTCATCGCATTAAATAAGCTTGGAAAGCGATCTAAGATCACTTTATTCACTTAAATTGTGTTGATGTAATCAGAGGCGTATCTAGGGTATGGCACCTATGGCTCGTGCCATAGGCGCCATTTGAAGGGGGCGCCAGTGAGCGGCTTTCAAACACCGTCTTTTTTTTTTTTTTATGCGGAGGAGAGAGAGGGGCGCCTAGCAACTGCTCTGCGCCCCTCATTCTCCTCCAGGAGGCCTCTAGCTCCGTCCCGGTCCCGGCATTTCATGCTGAGCGCCGTAATATGACATCATATTTCGCCGCCCAGCAGTGAAGCAGCGGGCACCAGCGAGCGGCTTTTAAACGCTCTTTTTTTTTTATGCGGAGGAGAGAGAGGGGCCCCTCGTTCTCCCCCGCATCAAAAAAAAGAAGACAGCGTTTAAAGGCAGCTCGCTGGTGCCCGCTGCTTCACTGCTGGGTGCCGAAATATGACGTCATATTACGGCGCTCAGCAGTGAAGCAGCGGGCACCAGCAAGCGGTGCAGGATGACAGCAGCATCGTGCTCCCGTCGCTGGACTTCAAGGTGAGAGAACTATGGGGGGGGTATATGTGGGGAGGGTATATAGTGGGTAGGGGGGGAGAGGGCATATAGTGGGTAGGGGGGAGAGGGTATATAGTGGGTAGGGGGGAGGATGTATAGTGGGTAGGGGGTAGAGGGTATATAGTGGGTTGGGGGGAGGGTATATATTCCTTCAGTGCTGAGATCACAAATGAATTTCAATTGATCTGGGTTTGTCTGTTGATCTATACCCGCTATCGGCAGCAGGGACTAATATTTATATATATATATATATGGGCAGCAGGGGCTAGTAAATGGGTTTTAGATATTTGGACAGGGGCGCAATTTCAGTGCTTGCCATAGGCGCTATTTTCAGTAGATACGCCTCTGGATGTAATGCCTCGATGTCAAGGCATTCAGCAACACTGAGCTCTGCAGCAGGAGCCCCGTGTTGTCCCTCACTGGGGAGTCAATGTCTGCCGTATATATAAAAAACCCACACAAAATATTACTACTACAAACTTTGACAAATATAGAATTAGTGCATGGAATGGGTTAAAATGTCAACATTTTAAATACCCAGAGGTGTCTATTTTTCAAAAATATATGGTGTGATGGGGTAAATGGAACTGGCCGGCTTCAAAGATACCCCCGAAATAGCACACGGGGCGCATGTCCGGAATATTAGAGAGAGTCACCCGCATCACGGCGTGCAACAGCGTCAGCCTCCCAATCGCACTTAACACGTTTATCGCAACACAATGAAACACACTAACCTACGTTCCTCTACGAGTGTACAATTCCACAGCAATAATGTATATTATATAAACACACATATAATGTATAAACAGTACAGGAATAATATACAAATATGTATTATTTATATATTATTCCTGTACTGTTTATACATTATATGTGTGTTTATATAATATATATATTATTGCTGTGGAATTGTACACTCGTTACATTGAGACTGTATTTCATGGGAGCTTCATTAGTTTTTTATGGAGTAAGACGCAGGTTTTTTTGCACAGCTTCTCACATACTCGTGTGTGTAGTTTGTAAACATGTCCGCAGTGTAAACACGTCTTTTTGTGTAGTTTGTAAACATGTCCGCAGTGTAAACGCGCCCTTTTTGGCCTCTGTACATTTTAGCGAGGGTCCGGCGGCGGCTGACCGGCTGCATGTCTTTCCTATAAAACAAGACGATAAATCCCACCCGTCCCGATGTGTGGGGCGGCTTTTTATGCATACGTTCCCCAAAAGGCTGATGCTGGCTGAGCGTGAAGAGTGTGGCGGTTCCAGCTTTTTGCGGGCCTGTAGGCGAGTCCCAAGGAGCCTGGTCCCTCCCCCTACCCGGACACCCTTTCGAGGAGTAAACAGAAAGCGAAGCGCTACCCGGGACGGGATGGACGAGGGCTTTATCGGGGCTTTCGGCAGCCTGAACCTTGGCGGAGCCCCCCGGGGAAGACACAGGCAGCGCCCCAGTGACAGGCCCTGTGCGCCCCATCATCCTCCTGCCCCCGCTCGCCGCCCCTCCAGGTTCACCAAACACATCTACCTCCTAAGGGGGCTCCCCGGCTCCGGCAAGACCAGCCTAGCCAGGTACACGGGGGGCTCCTATCACCCCAAACGGAAGCGGGGCTGTGATCCTCACAGCAAAGGCATGGTATGTGTGGCTGGAGAGCACAACTCCCAGTAGCTTCAGCCAGCAGCTGGAGGTTGTACCCCTGTCATGTGACCACTGTGCTGTTATGGTTACATTTGGGCACCAGGTAATATTACTTACCGTATTTGTACAAAGTGAGTAATAAATAAAAGGGCAGCCTGGCAATTAAAAAGATTAAGGTGACATTCGTGTGGCAAGACAGGTTTCCTGTTATTAACTTTGAAGCCGTTCCTGTGTGTTTGTCTCTGTATAAATAAAGTTTGGGGGGTTGTTTTTGAATCGGGGCTCACAGACAGTATTAAGAACTATTGGTTACAGCGATGGGCCCTGCGGGGGACGGCGCTCCGCCATGCCGTGTTTTTTTCTCGCCATGCCGTGTTTTTTTCTCGCCATGCCATGTTTTTGTGGGTAAAAATGCGGTGCTGCGTGTTTCTTTGCATTCAGTGAATGGGGAACGATGGGCATGTTTTTCCTAATTATCCTTAAAATGATTAATTTAGCAGCACCAGGTTAGAAAGCGGAGAATAATGCGCGTCATCACAGAGCAGCGATGCCTGCACAGCGCGTAGAGGGAGATACGCAGGAGGGGGGGGGAGTTTCCGGTATGGAGGAGGCTGTTGAGTTCAGCAGTAAGAAGCCTCCTTCTCATGGCCTGGATCGTACCCGCCATGGCAGCCGCTGCACAGAACCAAAGGATCCAACCACAGCAGATAAGAACTGCTCGGCGCGTCCAGTCTGCCCATTTTCCAAGTCATTATATGGACAGTCCTATAAGTTTAACCCTTTTGACTCTACATAGTTGTCTCCAGCTTGGCGTTTGGCGATAACACTTACTTATCCCAATGCCATCTTGTTTGCTGCAAACACACGGCCCCTGCCCTATAGGGCCCCGCACCACCCCAGGAATGAAATTACAAGTTGGTCACTACAAATGTATCTTTGGGCCCCAATAATAAGATATGTGTAAAAAACGTGAGAAAAACCAGTATAGGGAATAGGATAGTGAATGGTAGGAATAATCAACCTTATTGACTTTCCTTGTGTATCTGGAACCACAGCTGCAACCCTTAAGCAACACTCTCCGGGTGTTGAAGTAATACAGCAAAAAGTCCACTAGGGGGCGCTCGTGTGTTCCATTCAATGAAAAATATTATATATCCCTGTATATGGACCTCAAGGCCATCTCTACGACGCACTGAACCCCATCAACACACTGTGAGTGGGAAATCTGCGATACGCAGGGCATTACACACTGTTTTACTCCTACACTATATATTTTTTTTTTCTCTGTTTTATTTTTCATTGAATGGAACACACGAGCGCCCCCTAGTGGACTTTTGGCCCCAATAATAAGCAAGTTGATTCAGTTACACACGGGTATGTTTGTAGTGTTCCCTACACGCCGTCTACCTGGCTTTTAAAATCGGTTTCACTCTAGCGGCGTAGGCTGTGCAGTGTGACTGATTTCGGTTTGAAAAAGGTCAGTTCTGATTATACAAAATTATTGTTGTTGTTGTTTTTTTCTCTAAATAGGAAACTAAAACAAGAGTTTCCAAGTGCTCTTCTGTTTAGCACAGATGATTATTTTATCATGGAGGATGGTTCATACTTCTACGACCAGGATTTGCTACCAGAGGCTCACAGATGGAATCAGAGAAGAGGTGAATCTCCTGAGTAATGAACATATTCTAATAAATCTTGCCCGATGTGGGAGACCATAGAGCTTTGGTAACTTGTGGCTTTATCTGGGAGCTTTCAGGGCTGGCAGCCTAGAGCTTCCCTTTCTACTACTCCTTGTAGGAGCCAGAAAGAGATATAGATAGCTGCACAAGAGAGCAGAACAAGCCCCCACTTAGACTCTGAAGGGTGGTATATGGGTGAGCAGTGGACATGACCAAATGCTGTACCGTCTGCCAAGGACTGAACACAGTAACCGGGGTAAAACCCGGTAAGTTCCTAGGTCTGCTTGGGACATTATAGAAATGTTACACTGCACTATGATCTTTCCCCTGTATTATATATTTTCTATAAGCGTCCCTGGTTAAAGCAAGCCAGTGATTAGCCTAATGGTATATTATTTTACATGACCAGTACAGGTCAAGTACTGCCCTGTAATATGTGGAGTTTATAACTGAGTAACTTCTAACATCAATAACAGATACTTATTACAATACTTGGTTAGGGGCTAGATTCCAACATGCTTTACTGTAAGTGACACAGTTTTAAAAAAAAAACAGAGTTTCGCAAGACAAACACATGACATGAAGCTATTATTGGTAGATTCCCTTTACGGAATTAAATCTTGTTCTTTACAGCACGTAAAGCGATGAACAGAGGGAAGACTCCCATTATTATAGACAATACCAATGTTCAGGCATGGGAAATGAAACCATATGCAGTAATGGTAAGCACTTTTTTAGTTAAGCCAGTAAAATTATACTGATTATATATATATATATATATATATATATTTATTTTTATTTATTTTTTTATTTTTTTTCCCTCCAGCCGTTTATTACATATACAATGTATTGACTTTCTTTCATCCACTCATTTATAGGTACCCAGTTGCTATCTAACAGCCATCATGCTATCTGGATAGCCTTACACAAGACAGCCTTTTTAAAAACATAATTTCCATTGAGATATTTAAAATGAAACCTTACTGACCTTCTTATAATAATTCTTATGGCCATCCCCATACAGTGCTCAGGCATAAATAAGCAAAAAAAAAAAAGGGGGAAATTATGAATTTCTGGGTAAATATTCTTCCCAGAAACCCATAATGCTGAAATTGTGGGATTTTTATTTTTCTTATTTTGGGTTTTCTACAGTGAACTCGCTAAATAAAAATGCTCCCACCCTAGGGAGAGCCCTGATTATGATTATTATCACATTATTTAAATCCCTGTATGTTCAGCACTCTAAATTAAGCATTTTTGATTGTATTTTATATTTCTTTTCTAACATTACTATGCAAAGTAGGCAGACAACACGAGTACGTGTTTTGTTTTATGTTTAACAGTAAGTAATTATTCACGTTAACTATATCATGTCTAAACTGGTCTGACTGCTTTAACTTAACTGTAATTCCATGGTATTTCCTGCAGCTAAATGTGTAACATTATGATTGCTTAGTAGGCTGCACAATGTGAAAAAGTGTTTGCCCCGAGCATCGTTGCATATTTTCCACGTTGATCTTGGACAGATTGTTTTGGGAGTTGAAGTAATTTATACTCAGGTAGGACAGATGACATGGACCGATGCCTGCTTCATTTGTTTGATGTGCTAGGTAATCAAACATGCAATCTTCAGGTGTGAAAACATTGTCCACCCTCCTCCCCAAGAAAGCTCAACCCCATGAACTATTACAATAAGGTGTTTAAAGTCCTTTAAACAATGAGAACTCATTTGAAACAGTGCGACCCAATATAATTCTGAGCAGTGGTGGCCCTTGCTATCAGATTGAAGTTGCCAGAACGCAAGGTTCCACAGCTTGGTTCCAGGAGAACAGTTGTTGGTGAGATGCCATCTGGGGCTCTGGCATTCAACTAGACTGTAAAGCTCGGGGACAGCAATGATTCACCCCAGCATCCTGCCAAAATCTCTCAAAAAGCAGGACATAAAATCATCCAGTGGTCACCAAGGAGCCTCGAATAACATGCATGGCTCTGCTGATTTCTCTCACACCAGAGGTCAAGGTCAGTGCTCGTTGACTCGATTTTTTGTTTTTGATCCGGAAATAAAACATGTTGTCACTCACGCTGTCTCTCCACCGACCGCCTTGTACGAATCCAAATGCATCTAGTAGATAGCAGAGGTAAGCGGCGTGGCGCAGCTGAGCCAGGCCTAGGGCAGTGACCAGCCATGATAAGTATCTGAATAAACCATGATTCCTGCTCGTGTGAGAAATTGTAGCGGAAAATGTCAGGTCTTCATCCATCAGCTGAAGTGTACCTGTCCCATGCAGAGAGGAAAATATCCAAAACACACAAGCAATCTATATCAGAATGATTGTGCATATTTTTTAGAATGGTCTAGTCAAAGGCCAGTCCCAAACCCAATTGAGATGTTAAAGCAGGCCAAAAAAATAAACAGTTCATGCACAAAGGAGTAATAATGAGCAGTTGCTGCTGGTGACGTAGGTTTGGACTCCAAGAGGGAGATTTCTTTTCCACACATGAACATTGAGTGCTGCATAATCTTCTTTAATAAATACATATTTATTATGTGTCAATTATTCACCCAGGTTTTGGTTGAAGATCCCAAAACATTCAGTGTCAAAAATATGCAACCATGCGGAAAATCAGACGGGGCAAATATTTTTCACACAACTGTATGGACCTTGGACAGGACAAGCTATGGCTAAAATCAAAACATATTCATGATCGGTCATATCAGGCATTCATCCCTGAGAATAAGAGGTCATTCCCTGCTAGGACAGAGCTGTGTGTGATAGCAGACAGTACGTTAATGCATGTCTATGCTTGATCTGTCAATATTTCTACTAACAGGCACTTGAGAATGGTTATCAAGTCCTTTTTCGAGAGCCTGACACAAGTTGGAAGTTTAATGTAAGAGAATTAGCAAGGTATGTTCATATATAATCTTTGTTTAATTATTACAGATATTTATTATTATTGTTTCATATAGCGCCATCATATTCCGTAGCAATGGGTGGACAGGACATGACAAGTAGTATATAACATAACAATTTGACTTACAGAAACAACAGGTGAGGCGGCCCTTCTCAGACGATCTTAACGAAGACTAAGTATGGATAAATTAAGATGACAAAGCATACATCCAACTTGGCTGCTTAAGGAATATTATTATTTATTGTTTTATATAGCGCCATCAAATTCCGTACAAATGCTGTACAATGGGTAGACAGGACATAATTTGACTTGCAGAGACAACAGTGGTGTGTAATATTGCATGCGGTATATGCCATATAAGACAATAGCTCATTAATGCAGTTTTTACCCAACCTAGCTTGAACTTTACGCATACAATAAAGGGGATCATTTCTGTCATTTTTTATAACTACATTAATTATAACCACCTATAGCGCATATTTCTTTAAAATACTATTGTATTCATTTTTCTCGCCCTGACGTTACTAGGGTGTGGCAGAAAAATTAGCAATAGTAACTTAACATCAGAGGAGAGATCATTTACTGTCCAGACGTGACCAGTGTAATTTGCTACAACTGACCTGAAGTTTACACAGAAGTAAAGACAGCCACATGTATTTGAAATTGTATCCAGGGCCCCGGATTCCAGAACAATTGCTACACTTCCAGAAATAATTCCAGAAATAATTCCAGAATCCTCTCTCCCTACATTCTGTATCAGCTTCTAAAATGAAAAAATCCCTGAAAAAAGCCTTTTAAACACTAAATGCCAACAAGTAGGTGCTCCCCTTGCAGAAACAAGGCAAATGACAACACATACAGTACTCAAACTATATGAAACACTACCATTCAAACATCAGGGGTCACTTAGCTGTTTGTAGCTATGAAATTTGTAGCTTTGTAACATAATTGCAAAATGATTGTCTAATGATCATTTAGCCCCTTACACTTAAACTTGGATAAGCGAACACAATGTACCGTTGGAAAGCAGGAGTGACGAGGAGACTGATAAAGGGATTATGAAGATACTGCGTTAAAAATCAGCCCTTTCCAGCTACAATGGTCACTGACAACATTAACAGTGTCTACACTGTATTCCTGATCCGTTTGATGTTACTTTAACAGAAAGAAATTGTCTTTTCTTTCAAAAACAAAACTTTATATACATACAGACTCTATGGACAAAAGTATTGGGACCTTAATTTAATTCAGGTTTTTTAATCAGACTCATTGCCACGGCATATAAAGTCCAGCACCTAGCCATGCAGTCTGCATTTACAAACATTGGGGAAATAAATGGTTCGTTCTGAAGAGCTCCGTGAATTTAGGCGCGGTGATGTGACAGGATGCCACCTTTGCAATAAGTCAGTTTGTGAAATTTCAACCCTGCTACATATTCCACGATCAACTATAAGTGGTATTATTGGAAGGTGGAAGCGTTTAGGAACAGCAGCAACTCCACCAAGAAGTGGAAGACCACGTAAAGTCACAGAGCGGGGTCACCGAGTGCTGAGGGGCGCATGGTGTGGGAAAAGTCACCAACGATCTGCTGATTCCATACTGAATAGATCCACTGGCACTAATATCAGCACAAAAACTGTGTGGTGGGGACTTCATGGAATAGGTTTTCATGGTCTAGCAGCTGCATGTAAGCATCACCAAGTACAATACCAAGCGTTGGATTGAAGTGGGAACGTGTTCTGTGGATTGGCGAAACACACTTCTCTGTTTGTTAGTCCGAGGGGCGAGTCTGGGTTTGGCGGATACCAGGAGAACGTTGCCTGTCTGACTGCATTGTGCCAACTGTACAGGAGGAGGGATAATTGTTTCAATTTCAGTGAGAAAAAATCTTAATCTTTGGCATTCGTAAGACATTCTGTACAAAGGCAGGTTTCTAATGTTTGAAAACACCACAATACTACAGTGAATACATACCGATGCAGGCGTTCTTACTTGCACTCACACTTCTGTTGAAACAAAACCCCAATTTAAGTCAATGGATAAAATGTATGTTGAAGAGAGCTAGCTTTGTATATTATTTTGTATAGCTAAGTATCTACACTTATCCCTAATTAGCATACCTGGGAACTCGAGTAAAGCATGGCTTCTCCAGGTCACTAAGGGGAAACTCCAGGACATGGAACATCCCACTCCCCCGCCCATTAAAAATAGCTTATCCCACATTATCAGCACCCCCCCCCACTTTATTCTGCACGGGGGGCTCCAGGTAGCCAGACCTAACAGTTCCCAGGAATGCTAATTAGCTCTGTCTCAAATCTGTATTCACTTGTTCCATCGCAAAGAAAAAACTCAATCAGCATATCAAAGTAACCCCATCCCGAAGGGCAGGCGAGCCTAGAAGAATGAGCCAAGCCCAATACAGCGGGCACACTTAGCCCGATAGCGAACTCAACATGCTTTTTAGTTTTGCTACTCTCAGTAAAGATTCCATAGCACGGTTACAATGGAGGAAAGTAATATTTAAAGCGAACAATACAGTATACAAAAGTGGCAATAGGATTCACATATGTTAAGACATAGTGGGACCATGTGAGAAGAGGGCTCTACTCTTGCACTCATTTGCATTTTGTCTCACGTTTATAACAAAATAACCTTTTGCATTCAGTTAAAGTGGTCCTGCTTTTCAAGGGTCTGTATTTTAAAATGACATAGCTGTATCTATGGAATATCATACAGCTCAGCAGTGTGAATGAATGTGCATAAACCCCACAGTGCAACAATTCAATAAGTTTTTTATTCTTATTGTTCTCTTGAAGTCAGTGGGGTCTGTTCTCTAAGAAGTTGAGTGGTCAATAGAGTTAAAGGGTTAACGCTAGACTGAGGTCGCACGCCCTCACACGCTAACACTTGCAAAACATCTTGCAAATTCACTAAATTTAAGCCTGCAATTTAAAATGGTTGTGTTTCAGGCTAGGGCATGAGAGGGAACTTACATGTGCTTTTCGAAAAATTGCAAAACTATACCCTACCTGCGCTACAATAAAAAGAATTAAAATATTAAAAATATTTAAATTAAAAAAAGCTTCCCCCACCTTAGTTTGGTAAACCTAGGTGGTAATATTGCCCATATATAGCCTGTTTCTTCTGCATATCTGGCACTGGAGGATAGAGGAGGGTTAAAAAGCAAAGAATTTTTTCACATTGTGCCATTTTTGCAAGCACTTCAGCAAATAAAGGGAAAAATACTTACCAGGCCCTAAATATATACATTATATATCTATTGTAAAAGAATAACTAAGAATGCTAAATGTCAGTTCAGTAGTAAGCAATATATACAAAAAGTATGTTTTATATGTTCTATTGACTATATTTGTTTAAGGGAATGTTTCATTTTAAGAAATATTAATATTGACTAATAGGTTATAATTTTAAAACCTATTTTCAAAGTAACAGTAAATATAGGTCATTTTTAACTAAATTTAAATTTCATTTTCTCTGCTGTTTAGAAGAAATACCCATGGTGTTCCAAGAGAGAAGATTCAGCGAATGAAAGAGGTTTATGATCATAACGTCACCTTCCATACAGTTCTCCATTCAGAAAAGCCGACTCGAAACAACAGACACGCCTGAAAACGGATCACTCGGAGACAGACCGGTAACCGGTATCGGGAGAGGGCATTTTTAAATCTACGAGGAATACCCAACATAGATCCTTTACATGTACTGACAAGCAGTACCGAGCCCCAGGTACCAGCCACGGACACAGCACTGTGTCACGATGGAAACTGTTATTTTGGTTAAAACCAATATTTTATACTCTGATCACATTTGTTACAAAACCCACCACCATTCCAGAATGCTTTCTCCATACAGCCTGTACCAGCTGGTTGGCTATTTCATAATTTGACTCATGCTTAAAAGAAAAAAACGGGAACAAGTCTGCATATTGGGACCAAAAAGCTACATAAATTAGCAAATTAAAAATGTATGCCTTTTATAGGATCAACATGGAAAAAATTACATAAGCTTGAAAGCCTTCAGATCTCTTCTTTGGAACCATCTGAAGAGACCTCTGAAGTCCCTAAAAACTATTTTTCTATGTTGGCCCAATAAATAATGTCAACTTCCAGTAAGGACACTGTGATGCTGCCTTTCACGAGCCAATCTCCATTACTAACCTAACATGCTACAGGTGGTACAAAATAGTTCACATGTGACTGCAGGCGAGTATAGAGTACACGATATAGATAGGTAATTGGTGCTAAATGTGTGATGCCCCTGTGTCTCACAGCTGCTAATGTTTCACTGTTAGGCGACATTATAAGGATGACCGATACGTGTAACATGCACGCCGATCAGTAGCTGTGATCTTAACTCAGTATACATTCTCCATAAGCCTCTGGTTAGTTATTTTTAGGAATCAGAGATCGGCTCCTGCTGATGTCATCAGCATCACGTTTGGGCACATGTACAAGATACACGCATTTTATGCATTCTACGCTTGCAGTCGGATTCATAACGGAATCTGGTGAAAACCAGTTATGGTGCCAGCACACTAAAACCCTTCATAGTAATTCCTTTAACCCCTTAAGGAGTGAGACAGAATATTAGTCAGTTGGTGTAATATCACATTGTCCGCTACTGTAACCGATCGGGGATAATTGGCACTACGGTGACAGGACAGCTGCTGATGGCTTCCTGGAGACCCAGGCATGCTACCAGCAGCCAATGGGAGGCACTTGTTTGCATGTGAGTGCTCGCGAAGCCAATCACCTTGCATATCACAAACAGTGTCAACATTATTAATTACCGCCTCTTTCTGCTTCGCCATGGATCTTGAGGATAAGAGAGGAAAAAATAGAGGGTTAGTAAAAAAACAAAAAAAAAGGCAAAAGTGTACAGTTTGTTTTTTTCTTGGAAATTCTAGCTTTTTGCATCACTTCTGACAATCTTTATTTTACTCAAATATTGTCAAAATTCATACAATTCCAGATTTTTATTGCTTTGTTTTGTACAGTGTATAGAAAAGGGATCAGTTTTTTAAATAGTTACCATGTGTTGTTTAGTTGCTTTTAAACACATTAATCGTTAACAGCAGCGGTAAATTTGAAGTCTTCGGGGCCATGATTTCAGGATAACCCTGTACAGAAAAACAATGGACGTGTAATTCACATCATCCTACCTGTAGTAGTCATTCCCTTGACTCTCCACCTGTTAACAGCTCAGGATCAGCCTAACAGGGGGCTGTGTTACAAACCACCATTTATAATAAAATAAAGATTGGCTCGCTTAGCAGAACATGTTAGGGTTTGACAGATTTATATATAGGGATTTAGTCATCTCCATGAGCCGCTTCAAACCGCAATACGGTGAAGTTAACACCAGTGAAATCCTCCAGGGTCCAGACTAATGGATTAAATTAAATGCTGCCGTTTCTCAATGGGATGTGTTTATAAGGAAAAATACAATGTTCATTTAAATCTTAAACATGTCTTATGTATAATTTCTCAGCAGTATTGGGAGCAGTTTATAGATTGGGACTAAATGCGCACATTTTCTTTATATTCACATTTACTCTGTATGTTCTGGCTGTAAACGTGATGAGCAGCACTGGCTGCATAGTGTAGCAGCTTGGCTTATTAACATTGAATGGAGAATGTATCGATACTACATCTGTACGGCCACAGCAGTTACATTGTGGTGTTTGAGGTGCGGTGTATTGTTAAACCACAACTGCCATGATCTCAAGCCAGTCGGAATGCTCCTGAGCCACCCAATACTGCTATATTTTCTCTTTGTAAGTTGTGTATAATTATTTTTTTATAAAAGATTTAGCTGGCAGCATTTATCAATAAATGTCATTTATTAAATCAAGTGTAGCTGGCTTTTTTGTGGTTTTTCAATTAGCCTTTTTTCCCCCTAGAGATATTTACCTGAAATCTAATTATTTGTCCTGTTCTCCCCTGTGCCCACCCTCTCGGGATAATGGTGAGTAAAAGATGGGATGGAAAAATCCTTCAGATCTTGCAAGCAGGAGGTTAATATAATAACATACATATATTGTTTATCGGACATTTTAAGCTGGAATTTGGAAATATCACACATCCACTTGTGTAACATATTTACATTTTCTTTTATTGACAACATATACATTTTCCACTGCTTTAAATGTCTTCAAACTTCTTTAAACTGTGTCTATTTTCGCTTTCTTTTCCTTTGCAGTAGTTTCTTTTGGGGTAATGCGCTGTCGTCTTTTATTTCACCAAGATCATCAGGCGTAGGACTGTGGTTAAGTAACGCGTCAGCAACCTCTTCTAATTTAGGCTTCGGGGAATCATTTAAATTCACGCTGTTAGTCTCCCGCTGAGTGTTTCGTTTTTCAAGAGGCAGAACAAATGCTTGTGTATTTATCATGGCAAGCTCTTCGTCGGCCACAAACCCACCTTCTGCACTCGTAATGCTTTTACTACTCCTTGGCTTTCTGGGAGCGTTTATTTCTGTCTTGCGTTTCTCAGCGCTGCAGCTCCGCGGGGGCCGGAATGCCTTCTGTAAAGAGGGGGAAACAAAAGGCCGGACTGGAGTGAGAGGGGGAGGGGAGGGAATCCGACTGAGGAAATCTAAACCTTTCATCTTCTTGCAAGTCTTCAGATCGAGTTCATCAGTATGCCCAGAATCGGAAGTCTTCACGTTTGGTGTACATATAGAACCTTCTGTTATTGTGGCAATACGCGCAGGCGTCTACAAACAAACAGAATTCTATAACAGGAGTGATATATGATATTTAGAGTCTGCAGTGAGGGCGGATACCTCTTTAGATTTATAATTAAACAATCTGACCTATTACTAACCCAAGCCTATCTCGCCTTTCTGCTGAAAACGGTTGTACTTAAACATGTTGATAACAGAGCATGGTCTGTGGCATAAGATCTATAGCGCTAAGCTGTTATCCGTACCGTTAAAAAATACTGAAACACTGTTTTAAATAAAGCGGTGCCTTTTTTGTTTGCAAAATAGCAAATTAAAGTGCACTTACCAGACGAGGCGCAGCGCCTTGCTTCCCGCTGGGGGTGTGCGGCTCCAGAATGCGGTCTGCTGTAGGCTTTTTCTCTGGGAGACTCTCCAACTGCTGAAGAGCCATCAACTTTCTTACAGCCTCATCGCACAGATCTCCAATGTGCTGCGAAGGAAAAAGCATGTTAGGAATAAAATAAAATGTAAAAAACAAACAAACACACTTTTCTTTTTACACGCCGGTAACACTTTTTGAAATGTAAATCGTATGTACCCATTTATTAAGTGCCCCAAAATATAGGGGTATTAGATCCAAGATTTTATACCAATTTTCAACTGGAAAAAATCCAGAATTCATTAGAGCAAAGTCCCCTCACTATTGACCTTGTCTCCAGCTTACCCAAACATAAAACTTATGCCAGCAAGTTGGCATTTAAAGTAACACACAGCTAGTGGGGCTGGGCCGTAAACTTGTGACAGGCAAGAAATACAAGCTAGGGCTCTCCAGTCTGCCGTCTTAACAGACAGGACAGTAAGGAGTCAGACGCATCGGACATTCGCATAAGCGTGGTTTCATGATAAAATGATCCGGAATCTTAGTATAGGGAAACAAAATAAGACATTTTATGAAAAACAGACCACCAATATTAGATTGAACACAGAGCAGTCACACAGCCGGCTGCACTGGAGGAATGCTAGGCTGTCTGCAGCTCTAGATTGCTTGAGGTTTAGGCATTATGGCATGGGTGACAATTATACCTTAGACCCCCAAACCTTGCTGGAAAATGTATGATTTTACCTGTATAGAATGTTTAAGTTTCTGAATTGCCTTTTGCAAATGCAGTTCTTTGGGATTTGAAGAAATGACAGACAAGTCCCCGGCATATACAGTTGGTACCCTAGATATGCATTCAGATCTCCAGCGGAGATTCGCTGCAGCAATTAGGGTACATGGCTTAGTAAGCTCTTCAAGAGCGAGCTGGTCCAGAGTCGTCCAAAACTTGACTGCCAGTAGATTATGGCTTTCGTCAGATAAATACACGATGGGAGCAGCACCTGAAAGAAAAGTTATTTTTTTTAGGGTAAATCAAAATTTCTTTATTTTGTAATTTTTGCAGTAAAAAGGGGGGATACAGAAAGAAAAAAGGGGAATGCGGGGTAAAACAGAAAACAATGGTCGCAACAAGAGACCTACAGTAACATATCTCAATACAAGAGGCAGGATGCAGTATGATAGCTCATATTGTGCGTAGAGAGAGCCACACATCAAGAGGCATTGTGACATAGTTGACAGTACATTGTAAAATGGGCAGATCACATAAGAACAGCGCACTTGTGCGCGAGAGAGACATATGACAAGAGGCAAAGAGGTACATACGATAACCCCTATTATAAGGTGTGACAGAATTACCTGTCATACAGGGGCCCAAGGTAATCAGAGATGGCTCCAGCCTGGCTGCCAAACAGGCAGGAACTCCATTGTTAAACTAATTCCATTAACAGGATGGCTACCAGGGGGCTATTCAGTAGCTAAAGGGGATTAAAGGTTGGGTTGTCTACATGTACCTGTTTATCAATGTTAATTTATGTTAATGAAGTTCTGTGGCTATATCAGTCTATGTTTTACAACAATAAACTGTTCATTCCTGCTGTACTCAGTTCAAGGTAGTTGTGTCTACTTATTGGGTACACATAGCAGGGTTCCAAGGTGCGCATGCTGACTGGTGCTGGAAGTGATTCCGGGGACAACAGGAGGATACATGTGGGTGATCTCTGGGAATTACTAGAGCTCTCTTGGTGAACCCGTTACATAAGGGTTTGGAAGTTAGTACAAAGGGCACTGTGTTGTTGCATACGTGGTAGCTAGAGGAGCTCTCCTTTCAGCAGCCCCAAAACTGAAGGGGAATCACTGAGGCGGGAGAGGGAGGGGAGAGGAAAAGAAGGAGAGTGAGAGAGAGAAAAAAGAAACACAAAGAAGGAAAGAGAGAGGGGAATAAAAAAAACAACAAAAAACCACAAACACCACAACAAAAACTACCCCACCGGGCCACCACAACCGAACGCAAAGAGAACACATCTCTTTGGAACTAATCCAATAGAGGGCGAATAAGGGGGCCTGCGACAAACTCCAGCCAGTGAAACCAAGTCTTCTGGTATCTCTCCTCCACACCCGTGGCAAGCAGGTGCAACTCCTCCAGGACCCTCGTTTGTTCAACTCGGAGGACCCACTCCTTAAAGGTAGGTGGGGCAGGATCACCCCAGTGCAGCGGGATGAGCGCCTTGGCTGCTGTGAGAAGATGGCGCGTAATAGACCTGCGGAACCAACGTTCCGAGAGGGGGGTATGAAGGAGAAGACAAAATTCGGGCGTGAACGGGACCACGCGGTCCGTGAGGCGTTGCAACTGGGTATGAACAGATTTCCAGAAAGGAACTATACGAGGACACTGCCACCACAAATGCAGGAGAGAGTCTGGGGAGGCGTCGCATCTCCAGCACCTGTTCGGCATGTCGGGGCGGTATATAGAAGTCAAGGCAGGGAGTCGGTACCATAGGGCCAGCAGCTTGTATGACATTTCCTGGTCGCTGGTACTCCTGGAGCAGCAATGAGTAAAGACGCATATCTTTTCCCATTGTTCCGTCGTAAAAGCGTCCTGCAGCTCGGATTCCCACCGTCCCATAAACACAGGGGGCACCGGGTTAAGTGCCTCAAGGAGCAGACCATATAGCCGTGAGATGCCATGCGGTGGGAGCTCAGCAGCAACACATAGTTCCTCAAACACTGGGAGTGCTCGCGACATGTCATGTCTCCGGCGGAGTGACCGCACAAAGTTGCGTAGTTGAGCATAGTGGAACGCGTCTAAAAAAGAGGGAGGCGTGCGAAGGGAAAACTGATCCAGAGGCTTAAGACCCTCGCTGAAGAGGAAAGTGCGAATCTCAGACCTCCCGCCCCCAGACGAGGCCGAGAAGAGGGCCCCGCCCATCCCAGGGAGGAAATCAGGGTTATTCTGAACAGGGGTCAGCGGCGAGGGTACCGAGGATAGGTGCGTCTTCCTAAGAACCTGAAACCAGGCATCAAGAGTGGCCCGTATGAAGGGGTGAGGCAAAGCCGCTCCCCGAGCAGTAGGGGGCAGAAGCCATGGCAAAGAGCGCATAGGAAGGCCCAGTAAGGCGATTTCAACAGCCACCCATTGTTTGTGTGCCGGGCTGTGGGACCATTCCAGCACACATAGCAGATGGCACGCCCTGTAATAAGTGCGAGGGCAGGGCAGGGCAGGGCCAGACCGCCCTTAAATTTGGGGAGAATCAGCGTGGCAAGACGTAGCCTAGGGGCCTGAGAACCCCAGACAAAACGAAGAAATGCTCTGCGCAGAGAAGCGAAGAAAGAGGGGGGGGGGCAGCGATAGGGAGGGTCTGAAACAGATACAGAAAACGAGGCATGACGTTCATTTTGAGCACATTGATACGACCCAACCAAGAGATCGTCAACGACTTCCAGGACCTCAGATCAGACCGGAGGGTAGGCAGTAAGGGTGAGAAGTTATAGTGGAATAGTTGAGAGAACTCAGGCGATAACCAGGTCCCGAGATATTTGAGCTTAGAGCTACACCAGGTAAAAGGGAAGGAGGTCCTCAGGGGACAGACCACCGCATGAGGAAGGTTTATGTTCAATATTTCGGACTTGGAGGCATTGATTTTGAAGTTTGTAAGAGCACCATATAAAAAGAGAACTCACGTAGGATATTGGGGAGAGAGATCTGGGGGCGGGACACAACGAACAGTAGGTCGTCCGCGTAACCTAAAATTTTATAAGTGAAAGGGTTCTGATAATGCTTTCCCTGGCTTCAGGCCCGGGGATGAAGCAGCGAGTGCATGAAAGGCTTGATTCGGTTGGCCAGGATCTTGGCCAGTAGTTTCAGATCCGCGTTCAGCAATTAAATTGGGCGGTAGCTGCTGCATTGCTCCGGGTCCTCGCCCTCCTTTGGAATGAGAGTAATCATGGATGAAAGTATGATACGGAATACGACCGCCCGACAGATTAGCGTTGAAGGCACTCACAAAGTAAGGGCCCAAAATATCTTTAAATTCCGAGTAGTAGCGTAAGAGAAGCCCATCAGGGCCTGGGCATTTCCCAGCCAGGGAGGACTTAAGGGCAAGGAGAAACTCTGGCAGGGTGATTGGTGAGTCTAGAGTGGCCGCCTCATCCGACGTGATCTTCCGTCTGACGGTCCTATCAAGATACGACCTAATTTCTAGGGACTGACTGGGAAGTGCGGGGCCGCGCGAAGGTTGTAGAGTCCCTCGTAATAGCTCTGGAAACAGCGAGAGATATCGGAGGGGTGCGAGTGAAGGAGACCGCTCGAGGAGCGTATCTTGGGCACATAGGTCGGTTTCCGTACGGCCCGTAAAGCCCGAGCTAGATATTTACCCGGCTTATTGCCATGCTCGTAATAGATTGCCTTGGTTTTCAGAAAAGAGGATCGAGGCCAACTCGTCCCGGAGAGACAAAAGGAGCGGCAGGTCGCTTCCGGACACAGAGGTTTTGTGCGCCTGTTCTGCCAAGGCTATCTGGGCATAGAGACTGTCTATCCGCTCCTGCTCTGCGCATTTACGCTTAGAGCACTCCTTGATAAAATGCCCCCTAATTACGCATTTATGCGCCTCCCAGACCGTTAACTCAGGGGTACCCTGGAGGAGGTTATCCTGGCGGAGGACCTCAAGTGACTCAGAGCGGGCCAGCACGTCCGATAAGACAGATTCATTGAGACGCCAGGAGCCCCCAGTAGGACTGGCGAGGGAGGAGGCCAGGGAGAGGGACAGGGGGGCATGGTCCGACCAGGTCGTCGCCCCAATGGAAGAGCGGCGGAGGAGGTTGGCGAAGTGGCAAGCAAGAAAGAAGAAATCGATGCGGGAATACGAGTTGTGCGGCATGTATCAGGATGGAAGAAAAGTTATTTTTTTATTTTACTGGTAGATTACAGGCTGTTCTGGTCCCTGATGATTAGTAGGAAGCTAAAGATTACTGCCCGTGGCTAAAGCTTCTCAGCCACACTCAAAGGGGTATAAAATCAAGCACATAGACAGCCATCTCCATAGAAGAGCTGAAGAGCTCAGTGACTTTAAATGTGGTGTTGTATAGGATGCCACGTTTGCCACTAGTCAGTTCATGAAATGTCTGCCCTGGTTCACTGTAAGTGCTATTATTGTGAAGTGGAACAGCAGCTCAGCAACGAAGCTATTTTTTCTCAAAAAAATTCCAGCAAACATCTACATACCTGCGTGATATGTCTCATCAACTAAGAATCTAGCCAATAATGTGATTTATGAAGTTAAATATAAGACAGTAAGGGCAGCACTAATTATCATTAATCATCAACATAAAATGTGACAATGAAACCCTAAAGTGTACAGAATGTTACCCGTCTTCTTGTATGTAGATATTACTAATCCCACCACATCGACCTCTCCATATGGTGCTTTAAAACATGGCTCCAAGAATGTGCCGAACGCAGTTGCTTCCCTTGGAGTGAAAACCTTTGCCAAGCTGCCCTGCGAACACTTCAAGAAGAAAGACTCATGAGTCAGGATTCGGGGGGCACAACGCACCTTCCGCCATCCCCGGCGATCGCTTACCGGCAGCTGCTGAAAACAGGTTTTCTTTGTAGCTGTTAACTGCACATCAGAGGCTTCACACTTGCTCTTCGACAGAGATGTGGCCATATTATACATTCTGAATCGACTCCCTTCTTTTAGAAGGGAAAGTACATCAGCTAAAGGGCGCCATATGTTCAGTGTGTATGCTGGGGAAATAAAAGCACAATAATGAGTAACGGTCGCTGGTGTATCCAATCGCTGCAGAAACTAGAGAGCAATTCTAACCCCTTAGGTTGCGCAAAACTAGGGGTATTCAGGAAACCATCAACCCTTTGAAGTAAAGGTAGGGAAGTACAGACCCTGCTGGGGTTTTTAATGAGCTCCCTGCTAAAGATCAAGCTTAAAACTGTCTGCATCTGTATTGCATTAAGGCATATCTGGCCTGGACCTGACCCGTGTCGCAGTCTTGTTCCTTGTAATCCGCAACATGTATTTTCAGCACCGCAGTCACATCTCTTCCTGCGCAGCCGCGCTCTTCACTGGACTCAATGGCTTTCCTGAATTCAGCCTGAATCTGCGCTTGTTTCTTGTCATTTAAAGCCTGCCTGTGATGATTCAGGGCTCTCCGCTGCTCGTTACTCAGGCAGGTCTGTGAAAAGAAATGGTTTATTATTCCGACTGAGGCCCATATATTGGCCAAGTTCCTTGCTGGAAAGACACAAAGAGGTAGAAAGCAGGCAATATACTGCAGCGGTTTCTGACAAGCAAAACCTGGAGGTTACGTCATAAAACTGTGTGCGTCATTCTAGTCTGGTTAAAAGTTTTATGAAAGGTTTTAACATTTTAGCCTGGATTATGCTTAAAATAGCATTTTAAGGGGTCTGTACAAAATCTTTTTTTTAGGTGAATATATATAGGAAGTTATCAAGTGCCATTAATCGGACAGTGTAAGCTCCAGAATGAGACCAAGGGACACCCGTATCATACATGGAATGAGGCAATACTGAGTCTCACACCCTGGAAGAGAGGGCTTTACTGGTAAATATTCTCCTTACCTCAAGGTAGCCGGGATCAGCCTCACTCTGTATCGCTTCGAAAATCTCAGCTCCGTCTTGGAGAGCACAAATTTGCTGTCTGCTTAGAGATTGTCTGCGTCCTTTTCCTTTAGATTTGGACACTAAACAAAATCACAATGAAAACACAACACAATATCATTGGACCTGATCCATTTTTTGTTTTAGTCCTCGGCCCGAGTTCGCCAGGAGATGAAATGGAACCAAAGGGATTGAACATTAGCTGAACGGGGATGAAACTAAGTTCACCACCAGGTCAAACGGGATTGTGTAAAATTCCATGGCAACCGCCCCAAACTATCTATGAAGGAACTTATGGACATCTCGGTGACAGTCACTGTCTTTGCATTAGATCCAATGGGGCTGGACTTTACCGCTCAACATAACATAGTATAATATGGATGGTAAAACCATTTCTTGCACTCAGTAAAAGTCTTGTTTTAGGTTAACCTCATTACTAGAATTTACTGGAAAATATCATCCCAAACTTTACAGAAAAACCTCCAGAGAAGCAGCTGCTAAGAATAATTTGCAATTCACGAAACTTGCTTATGTTAGTAACCATAACAGCAGCAACGCGTTTTAGTTTTTGACTGCCCTCTATTACAGGTTACGTGAACAAAAACCACAGACCTTCCTGCCGTTCAAACTCCGTTTGAATCTTTGCAAACAGCGCTTCCAGGTTTTTCTGTTGATTTGCCGAGTGCCTTTCTGCTTGTCTCTCCTCTGCTCGCTCGTTGCGGAACACATACAAACCACTTGCCATTTTTTCCATATACTGAAATGAAAAAATAAAAAACAAATGTGGTATTTAAACCCATTTGAACTCCTCTTTGAACATTAATGCCCCAGACTGCTCTTCTGTGCAGACAAAACATTAGTTTCCTATATCTGAATAGGGACTGTCTGTTGCAGTTGTTACCATAATTCATTTCGTTTCACATACAGATCACGTGTGAAAACATTTTCAATGAAAAAAGCAGCACATACCTGGATAGGATATATTCTTTGAATGACTACATCAACGCAACCTGCGATGCCACCTTCACTGAACAGCGAGGACAGACGTAAACAAAAAGGTCTTGGATCTCGAAAGTAACCAAGTCTCGTGTACCAGACGGCAGGACGGGTGCTGTTGGCAGCAAGCTGCCGTCAAATGAGAACAATTAAAAGGTTTTGTAACATGTTACAAGTTTATTTTAGCACGTATCCTGAAAGAATATACTTCTTTGTACATTGAAACGTTAACTACCCGATGTGTAAGGGCTATTGAAACTCTGGTATGAATATCTATAGATGGCACACTAGCGCACCTATGCAATGCTTAAAAAACAGACAAGGGATGGAAAGAACTGAAAACGCAACACAAATTTCAAGAGAGTCAAAAGATTTACATCAGTTGGGGGGGAATAAAAAACAAAACCCCAACTCCTGAGATCTTGATGGGATTTGTTCTATGAATATCTTGACTCACAAAAAGACATCACTTATTCCCAAAGACTTCACTGAAGAGCTGGAGCAGTCACTACAGGCTTCAGCCCAATGAATGGTTGAGCCCTCCTAGTCGGGTAAGAAGCAGCACAAGTTGGATAGGACAGCGACTAAACCACTGAAAGAAGTCTGCTCGGGTTAGGGAGGTCACCTCTAGTCTTCACTAGGACTAATACAGCAATAGCCATTTCTATTTGCAGAGGGATGCACTCAATTGATAATTGAGCCAATTCTATTCTCTGGTATCAGTGTTTACCTTCAACATAATGGAGTCGGGAGCTTCCAGAGGCGTGCAAGCCTCATCCGAACCAACAAGTTCCGCACCGTGAGTAATGATCTTCTGTCCGGTAAAAAGCCGCCCTTTCTGTAACAGCGCCGTGAGGGCAGGGTCTAGAAGAGCCTTAATACCGTACCAGCCGTCCGTCACCTCAATCATCGCAGACACTCGCTTGGAATCTCCAGCTTCGGTTTTACTGCCCGTCTGATTGGGTAAGCTAGTTCCCATGGAAATTATTCGAGATATGCAAAGCACGAGCGTTTTGGCTGGGGAGTCATCTTTCTCCATTATTTTTCTGATGGCTGATCGTTGACTTTTATCAATTTCGACATCATATCTGGGTAAGGGGGAAAAAAAAGTGTGTAATGTGTGACATTATAATCCAACACTGATTACAAATGGAAACTGTGACTAATCTTCAGTCTGCCGCGGGCAGAAACCTTAGCAAACCTGCTGGAAGTTACACGGAGCCCTGTGAGGTGGATAGTGCAATTGTTATGGTTTGCTGCATTACTTTGGACCATGCCACCACAACCAAGAACCTTAGTTACTTTGTCTCCCATCACATCAAACCCCCCTCTCCATCAACCACATTATGAAGGTACCTTCTGAGGCTTGCTTTTTCTCAATGGCAGTGTGTTGTATAAACATGTCTCCTGGTTTCATTCCCATTAAATAACACTGAACAATTCCCTAAAAGCTTGGTTGTGATGACTCTTGGCCCTTACAGCAGTTGCCAGTTCTGTGCTGCTTTTACTGACAGCAGTATTTATAGTGTAAATTGTCAATTTGCCTAATCTCTTATTCATCAGGAGTCTCGAGTGATATGCAAGTGACCCGATTTGCCACAATTATGACATTTTGTATCATATAATCTGCATGTTAGTTATAGCATTCGGTTTTAGCTCTTATGTACCTTTTTTCCTTTTTGACTAATATGTCGGTGCGATCACAGAGTAATCCCAGAATGCACAGGCAGAAGTTAGTTTCTTACACTTACAAATGTCTTAACATTCTCTCCCACCTTCTATGTCTCCAAATGGTTCCTGATCTTCTCTGCCGACCACTTCCACATCTTTTTCTATCTTCTCTCTTCAATCATTAATCCTTAATCTGGTATCTTCTATTGTCTTCCGCATCTCCGCAGACATAACCTAGCAATTTACACCAAAATGGCGGCGCTGCGATGACGTCCTCCGCGATCCTTTGATTGGGGAAGATGTCGCTGAAATATGGTGGCGCTTACGGTGAGGTCCTCTCCAGATCCTCCAATTGGGAGGGCAATATGGCAATGCTTATGGTGAGGTGCTCTCTGCCGATTGGAGCAGCACTGTCATTTTGGCAGAAGTTGCCGGGTTATGTCTGCAGAGATGCGGACGAAGAAAAAGATTCCAGGTTAAGGATTGAAGACAGAAAAGAGAAGAGAAAAGATAGAAGATGCGGTCGTCAGAAGCGGAAGGGGCCGTCAGAGAAGGTATGGAAACATTTAGGAGAGCGTGAGAGAGACTGAACTAAAATGAGAGAGTGAACAAGAATGAAAAGTGAGTGACAGTGTGAGAGACTGAATGTGGGAACTGGGCAACACATTTCATGCCCCCCGAATTTCACATCATGTAATTCAGTTACTTGGCTTTAAAATTCTAGCGCTTGTGGTGCCGCCTGCACGAACCGGGCTGTGCCTCTCACCGGACAGCGCTTTCACATATCGCTGACGGACAGAGTGTTACTTGTCTGTATCCCAACCTCGTGCCGGTTATGTACTTGAACATTATTTTCCTCTCTCGTAGCTTTCCTGAAACAGGGCCCCTGCAGCAGTGTTCAGTGTTGATGAATGCCTTGATCGCTTTCTAAACCCGTTTAAACCCATGATATGCATGGCACTTCAATTGTCATCAAGGGGTTAATGTTTTGCCTTATGCATGTTTTCCTGTATATGACATAGGATATGAAAGTTGTTTCCCTCCTGATCCCCTCCCCATCTGGCCTCCCACAGCCATAGCTCCTCCCCATCTGGCATCCCAAAGCCATAACTCCTCCCCCTTTGCCTCAAACATCTCCTTTTCCTCTTGTAGCTTTCCCGAAACATCACAAACCCTCGCTGAAAACCAAGCACTAACCAACCCTGCTGCCCCGCAGCCACCCACTCCTCTGTACATTTTATTTATACATCCTCTTTTGCGTCTCGATCACTGCCACAAGAGAGCTACTACTCCCTTTTCACCCTCTCTTTTGTTTCAATCACCCATACGTAAGCTCACAAGCAGGGCCCTCAGGAGCCCACCATTCCAGCCAGGAACCTTGTGTAAAAGTACCATAAGGCTAGATAGCAATGTCACAGGCAGGGTTCTAAACCCCTGATGTGTCTGTATGTATTTTTGTTATGCGTGTGTTAACCACCCTATTTAAATAGCACAGTGCTGTAGGGCTGAAACAACGAATCGATAAAATCGATAATAATCGATAACTGAAATCGTTGTCGACGATTTCCGTTATCGATTAATCGAGTGATCGATTCGTTGTTGGAGCACTCGGCTCCTTTTACTTACCTCCGCGAGCGTTCCCCGCTTCCGCTACACGCGCCTTCTTTTAGTTGCGGTTCGCTCTGTGCGAGTGGCTCCATTCGCACAGAGCGATTCGCGGGGGTGGGGGTGGGGTTTCAGGGGATGCAGGGCAGAGTGGGGGTGGGGGGGGCAGGCCAGGGTAGGAGACTGAGTGCAGGGCAGGGTGGGGGTGGGGATGCAGGGCAGGGTGTGAGTGTGGGGGCAGGGCAGGAGACTGGGTGCAGGGCAGAGTGGGGGTGGGGGTGCAGGGCAGAGTTGGACACTGGGTGCAGGGCAGAGTGTGAGTGTGGGGGCAGGGCAGAATGTGGGGGCAGGGCTGGGTGCAGGGCAGAGTTGGAGACTGGGTGCAGGGGCACAGTGCAAAGTGCCAGGGCTGGGTGCAAAGTGCCAGGGCTGGGTGCAAAGTGCCAGGGCTGGGTGCAAAGTGCCAGGGCTGGGTGCAAAGTGCCAGGGCTGGGGCTGGGTGCAAAGTGCCAGGGCTGGGGCTGGGTGCAAAGGGCTGGGTGCAAAGGGCCAGGGCCGGGGCAAAGTGCCGGGTGCAAAGTGCCAGGGGTGGGGCAAAGTGCTGGGTGCAAAGTGCCAGGGCTGGGTGCAAAGTGCCGGGTGCAAAGTTTCTTGAACAGTAATAGTCCACCTCTTTTCAGAATGTTTGGGGTTATTTTGTTTCATAAATATTGTGTTTGGGTTTTTGTACTTTGAAAATTGTTTTTTTATTACATCATAACAAAATAAGAATGTTAATGTAAATTTTAAGTTGTTTTTTAACATCCAGTTCATTAAATTATTTTAAATAAACAAAAAATTTGCATATTGTTTTTTTTATCCGATTAATCGATTAATCGAAAAAATAATCGGCCAACTAATCGATTATTAAAATAATCGTTAGTTGCAGCCCTACAGTGCTGTGTAATTTGCTGGCACGTAATACAAGGTCATAAAAATAATTCAGTTTTTTTGTGAACCTGGGGACAGCAGGCACAAATGCTTTTAGCACATTGACACATTTCAAAGTATCTACTGTAAAATGCCATAGGGAACTATGTACAGCAAATATCAGATGTCACGCATACCGATCATGTGATTAGGGGGATCTCAAACAGATGTACTTGGAATTGCTTTCATGTTGGAGGGGATGTTAATGTCCCTGTACGGAGCCGGACTGGAGAGGACAAGATGGCTTTGGCACTTTAAGGCCAGCAGACACCCAATGATGTAAGTATGGCCACTGCCGCACATTGTGTTTTTACGCTCTCGTAACAAGCTGCCACACATTTCCAGCCGACGGCTTCACACTGCAGCACCCAATCTGCAGCTGGAGTGGCAGATCGGGCGAGTATGGGGCACTGTTGTATGACATTCTTTTAAATATATTATCCCTTTAATGTATTGCTGGTCACTTATAATGAAATGCTCTTTCAGTCTACTAGCCCCTAGCTATGGAAACAAGTACCTAGCTTTTACTACCCAAAAGGCTCAATATTTACAAGGATCATAAAAAAAAGAAATAGGTTCTATTGACATCCTCTAACAAAACCAAAATTGGAAACATTTATTTTATGGAGACTTTCGATGCTACAAGCAACTCTGATAACGCAGAGGAACGTCACATGCAAGTGTCTTCTCTAAATCAATCAAAAGAACACATAACTAGATTTTGCTGCCTTTTCTGAGATTAAGTGTGAAAACTCGTCGCCTCCAAGGGCTTAGGTAATAAAAATGAGTCTCTGAAAGATGTTTATCTAACAAACTGCTACCCTGCGTTACATATAATTTATAAGTGCCACAGGAGTCTTTGCTAAATGAGGTGCGCACCCAGGTACAGTGGACCACAAGCATGATTTTGGTTGAGTGTCATAGGGTTTGAAGTCAACTGCAGAAGCGTATTTCTATTTCATATGCAGGTTTTTACATGTCAACTGTTTTAAGTCACACATATACCGGAAGCGTTTAAACAATATATGGTTTATTAACCAAAATGTCCCATTAACCAGAGAAACTTAACACTAATTTAAGACTTAAAACAAAAATGAACAAACCACGGTTTCAGTTCTAATCATCATAGTTTTCTACTTGGCCTACCTCCAAAATATGTATGACAAATAAAATCAAACACATCACACATTAGATGTGCAAAGAGGTAGGGGATGATTTGCCAACTACAACTATCCATAAAACCCAGATGTACTCTAAACTCCATGTAGGTCATGGAATAAAACTTACCGGATATTGTAATACAGCAACACCATGGAAAGGTCTGGTGATGTAATAAAACTTTGTGGACGTACTCAACATCATCACCATGCAACTGCCTGATGTGATTAGAACATCTAACCAGATACACCGTATAACAATGAGTTGGTAATAACGAAGGGTCAATAATGATTTGTTACTGATCATCACAATTTTTAAGAAGGTAAAAGAAAGAAAATTTGGATGGTGGCGGTGAGGAATTTTAGTACCTTGTATTTATGTTTTAATAAAAAACCTCTATAAACACAGTATATAGTTACTTGGTGGCGTAGTCTCCACTACTGACCTGTACTCTATAAACACAGTTTGCAGTTACTTGGTGGGGTGCTCTCCACTACTGACCCGTACTCTAAAAACACAGTATATAGTTACTTGGTGGGGTGCTCTCCGCTACTGACCTGTACTCTATAAACACAGTATATAGTTACTTGGTGGCGTAGTCTCCACTACTGACCCGTACTCTAAAAACACAGTATATAGTTACTTGGTGGGGTGGTCTCCGCTACTGACCTGTACTCTATAAACACAGTTTGCAGTTACTTGGTGGGGTGGTCTCTGCTACTGACCTGTACTTCAGCTGTAAAAGCACTCTGTCCGGTGTAAGGCATCTGCTAGCAAAGTACTCCGGAAACTTTACTTCTAAAGCAGCGAGTTTCCAGATAATCCAACGATAGTGATTATAGACCCATTCAGGAGAAATGAGTTTAGGATCCACACCGGGGGTATCACACAGCGCTCTGTGGAGATATAGGGATTTATTAATAAAACAATTCTGAAAACAGATTATGGAAAGAAACTGCACCAAAATACCCCAAAAAAGTTTCAGGAACATCTATTTAATTATTTAAGCAGAGGCAAAATTACAATAACGGTGGGACTGCATGGACATACAGTCTGGCAGACACCATTCAATAATAAAAGAAAATATAGAATTAGGATGTATGAGAATACCTAAACTTTCACATTCTGTGATCTGCGTCACTCAGTATATGTAAGAAGCCATGAGATTGATGCACGTGCCATTACCTGTAGATCTCCTCTTTTCCAGCCTGTAAGTTATCAGCGGGTATAAGCCACCCTCCGTCCGCTATCTGCACTCCATTTTCACACAGAAGGCGGCCTTTTGTGAAATAATCCGGGCAGTGAAACCTAAACGAGGCTGCATTCTCGCTGTCGATTCCAAGATTTGTATTAACGACGCCAAACATGTATAACTGGAGAGAAAAAGCAGAGAATAAACAGGATAACCTTAACATGCAGGATACCTGTTTTTTTAAGGGTGGAATTAGAGAATTACTTAGAAGTGTCTGCTTTATACATAAGCTTGTATTAAATTTATACATTTTATAAAAACAGAAAAGAGGAAAAGTAACAAATCAGACAAAATCAGGAGAGTTATTACTGTTATTAATATGATAGTGGAGAAAGCATAGGGGGCAGCTACCAGCAAACTAATCAAGCAGTGTTTCTGCACATTTTAGGTGAATAAAGGAGATAAGCGAGGCAGGCAGTGCTTGCCTCCACTTGGGAATCAGTGTTACCGGCCATTGTAAGGAAATCAGCTGAGCGCATAAATCGTACCTGTTCCTTTGAATATTTGGTTGGCCGCTTGTTATGAACTGCAGATAGAAGTGGAATCCTGGCGGCTGAAGATGTTTTAAGAAGATACATGGAGCCTGGTTGCGGTTTGATCTTTTGTCTTTGTTTTTTGAGAAGTCGCATTTCCTGCATGTCTCTAGCACAGCGAAGAGTGGATACCAAATTCAACAAATCTTTCACAAACAAAGAAGATGACATTATTAGAACACATGAATGGGAATAATATTCCAGATATTTCACAGCCATGGCTCATCCCGGTGGCAGCACATCAACACGTCTACACATACAACACTAACCCAGGGAACTTGTTAAAGGTTTCTAGAAAGCCTCATCTCACTGTAATATGGAAACGTCTTTTTCTTTATTAAAAGAGGAACACCACCAATGGTGGCTCATTATATTGCCTGTGGGTAAAACAATAGAACGGCTCAACCATTATCACCCAGTCGGACACTACTAATGAAGGTCAATGGATGAACAGACTCAATTTGCCTTGCCACAAAGAACTGGCTCAGTGTGGTGTTTCACATGGCAATGGCAGCCTCCAGGTCCGCAGATAAAGGCAGTTTATTGAACAGAATGCCGAGTGTCAGTTGGAACCTACATTTACTCTATACAGCATTGTATTTTATACCCTTAAAATTCTAGCTACAAGCCGTCACTAGTCTGATCCCAACATTATGATAAAAGGTACGTGATTGAATACTGATGGACAGGGAAGGTAGACTGCAGGAAGAAGGTTCAATATTAGACAATAGGAACTGCATCCACCATTTTTAGTGATTGAAATAAATATTTTTTAGGAGTTCTTTATTTTTCAGTGTCTTGAATTCTCTATGTAAGTTAGTATTTCTTTATGTGTGGACCATTTCATCTCAAGCACTATTTTGGTTAGTACTGAGCTCCCTTTTGGAATCAATAGCTTCCTATTCACAAGTCTCGGGTAGTCAGGATAGTGCTACCTCTCCAAATGTACTCTTCGGGGACCTTACACTGCAGCTTAAGTACAAGAACCACAGGGAATAACACATTCAAAGTAACATCCTTTATACTCTGCATGCAAGTAACCATCACATCATAAAAAGTTTAAGGGATTTCGGGGAAATACCTGCATCACAGCTCGGTTCTTCAGAAACAGGTGGATCTGGTTTAACGTCACGTTCTTGAGTTGCGCAATCTGTTCTCTTATTACTCAGGCCATCGGAGTGGGGTCGCTGGGGACACGGCTTCTTAAACGGAGGTACAAATGTTTTTGAGGATCTTGTGAAAGCTGGCATGCTGTCAGTGGTGGAGTTGCTTGTTTGACTTGTTCCATCAGATGAACTATTCATCGATTTGACAACAGTAGCATGTTGGAAAATATTTGATTTAGAACAAAACTGCCTCGGTTCTGTAAACTTAGGAAATACTTTATGTTGTGCTCCTTTTAAATAACTAAATTGGAAATACAAAAGAAAAACAATATTCTCAGTGACACTTTGATATAATGGTATATAAAAGACAACAAACTCAAACAGAATGATAAATTACCTGTGATTCCTCCCCAAATACTAATTTGGTACATCTGAAGCCGATTTAATGCCAATTAAAAGAGGATCATATTGTTTTTATTGCCACATTATTATTGTCATAAAGTATACATACTGTAAATATTAGAAAACACCAGGCGGCCTCAAAATTCAGAGCAGTGGAGTCGGAGGGCAAAGGTAAAGAATTTTAATAGTGTCTGAATATACACAAATATTTTCAAGAAAGACAAGTATGTTGTCTTTGAGAAAGCTTGGTCAAGATGGTCTTATTCATTGCCAAATTCACAATTTAAATTTCTGTTTTATCCCAGATACCGCAATTTATTTAAAAAAAATACATATATATACATATATATATATATACACACATACATACACACACAAATATATACGTGTACATAAGATAGTATCCAGACAAGATAGCATTAGAGGGAATGCTCAGTGAATTCACTTGTCATTGAGTAACGTCAAACAATCCCTGCGTGTCCTCAGTTGTGTGACCATTGAGTGGAAAGCTTATTTTTACCTTGAAGGGTTGCAGGTTAAGGGCTTTAATGTGCTGTATAAAGGCTTTCTCCGATCCTTTACTGTACCTAAAAAAGATATAAAATAGTAAAACATAAAGCCATTCCCGTGATGAAAGTTTCCATTACTGTCACTTTTAACGAAAATATTTTTTTTTTTATACAAGAAGAGAGAGGAAGTACCGTCTGGAGAGCTCGTCAATGGCTTTAGGTTAGGATTGGGTTGCTTCGCTGTTGCTCTGTCAAACTCCGGTAAAAGCTGCCTTTTGATTGGAGGCTCTCCTGTAAGAGAAATCATTTAGATGGATGATGCCTGCTTGCTGTAAACGTTCTGTATCATGTACAAAACACAGTTAAATCAATGAAAAATACCTAGGGGCACATGCCCACAAGTAAAAAATCTTCAGGGTTGCCCAAATCTCCTTGAAGGCCTTCGAGTGTTGGCGGTTTTTTAATACAGTCTTCCAAAGTTCTGTACAATCATACTTTATCTCTGCAGCCTTGGAACTGATGTACATGACTGAGTTGACTATTCCCTTACTGCTTTACTGTTTTGCAAAACAACGGTCACGTTTAATATACAGACAGATCCCCGCTAAAGGACTAGCGCTACAAAGCAGAACATCGTTTGGAATGTAAAAAAGCAAAAACCAGCACATTTAGTTTCCTTCACTGGTCCCTGAAAGAAAATGGCAGACAAGCTCCCCTTAAAATGATTTACTGATCAGATATCATGTATGAGCTCATATTGTTAAGGCTCCTCTCTTTTTGACAGATGTAAAGTCATTCTAAAAAAGAAGAAATCCCAAAACGCAACAATCCTATTTGCTTACTCCGTTGCATAGGTGACATTATCGAACACACAGAGGAAACTATATAAAGCAAAATTTTACAGCAAACAAGTATTATATTTTCACCTTTTATTATAGGCAGCAAAATATAAAGAATACATTGATTTGTGCATCTAAACCTCAGCTAGCTTAAAACAATTCAGTTTGTTTAATTGGAATGATAAATGCTGCAGAACAGGTGAAGAGTACAATCAACCATAAACGAATGGGATTTAAAATGCCTTTATTACAAAACAGAAAAGTGAAAAAAAAATAAAAAAAATCACTTACCGCGTGTACCACCATCATCTGTTCTTAGTCTTTTCCCAACTCTCACAATAGCCGTCTTTGGAAACACATCGTTGCATCTGAGCTCTGGAGCCATTAAGTCTTCATCATCCATGAAAGCTTTTGCACTTTCAGCGGCCTCCAACTCAAAATCATTCTCTGGTGTGTGGGATGCAGCAAAACATCCATCTGGTCTTGACCTCTTTGGTATTCCAGCAACATGCGCTTCGTTGGTATTACCGTCAGAAGGTGTGGAATGCTGGCCAAGCATGGAAGGTGGGTATGGGCTTTCACGGACTTCCGAAAAGTTTCCTCTAGAAAGAGGCCGTGTGTTGGCGTTGTAACACAGTGAAAGGTTGGGTTTATTATTTTGACAGCGGTTGAGATTATTATCTAACAGGACGATTTCCTCAGGGTTGTTCATAGCTGATGTAGATCCTTCACTTGGGAAAGGCTTTCCCAAAAGTGTGTCCGCATCCATAAGTTTTCCAATATCATCAAATTCCTGTAACATATCCTTCACTTTGCGGAGAGCGGCGTCAGAAACAGACACAATCTTTCCACTTGCGGTGCTAAACCCAAAAGAATTCTGAACAGGGTTGATGTTGCCACGATGTGTGCCTTTTGATGCTTCCTTTGCTGTTCCCAGGTCGCCTTGGATTGATTTTTGTGAGCATTCCCTTGTGGACGCCTCAATACCTTTGTTACAAGAGGGACTATGACCTTCTCCTTGATGTGGTGACTGTTCTTTACTAGTTTCTGAAAAGATTCCCTTGGCTTTCCTCAAAGCCTCCTCTGACAGCTCTACGGATCTACCATTTGCTGTACTAAAACATGGCATCTTGGGTATCGAAACACCTTGCCGGTAGAAACATTCATCTTTGACCTTTTTTGTTTGACCATTATTAGAGTGAACATGGAGTTCTGCGGTTTCTTCTACACACGGGTAATCGGTTGAAATTCCTGGATCCTGATTGCTTTTATCTACCTTTGACCGGTTTTCAGATACTCGGGACAGCGGTGCATCACCCTGGCTTGGGCTTTTTGAAACACCTATATGATCACAGCTCGTCACCTTGGGTGGTTTACATCCAGTATCCGGCACAAATCCACTATCATTTGTTTCCAAAAACATCCGCTTTGCCTTCTGGAGAGAATCATGAGAGAATGTGACCATCTTTCCACTCGCTGTAGTGAACGTGGAGAGCGGGGACATGTAACTAGTCTGTGCGCTCACAGATTCACTCTTCGTCTGGGAATTTTGCCGATCGTTGGTTTTATGGCATAGGCCATTATCCCGCATTTTGGTTTCTACACTTTGGTTGTTAGTAAAACTACAAACACCATCCTTAGTATCTTTTCCGTAAGAAACATTCAGTAGATGTGAAGGGTGATCACCCGGATCATCCTCTAGGTCCGCTATGTCATTAAACACATTCTTGGCTTTAAGTAACGCTTCCTTATTAATATTAATAATTTTGCCCTTTCCTGTGGTAAACCCGCCATGAAGTGTTGGTGATGGGGACGATAGTTTGCTGTTCTCACTGGAAGATAAAGGGTCATGTTTTAGAAAGTCATCTGTGTTTTGTTTTGAAGACAGGACATACTCGCTTTTACAATGAATGTCTACAAAGCTTGCTGCTGGTATTTCAGCAAGACCTGGAACTTCAGCAGCGTTTGTTTCTTCCGTGAACCTGTCAGTGTCCTTCGTACATGGTCCACTATTCACAACGGTGCATGGTCTGTTCTGAGCCAACTTTGAGGTGTTCATTCCCTCATAAAGGTGGTCCTGCTCCTCAAACAGTTTAGAAACTTTGGCTAGAGAATCTTTAGAAACCGTGACTTTTTTGCCACCTGCAGTGCGAAATCCCACTACAAAACCTTTATCATTTTCATTTGAAACAGATCTTCCTCCCTCTCTTGTAATTGGAACGTGTTTCAGTTCCTTCTGTCTATCATCAGAACAGCTACCTGCATCAGCAGACTTCGTGGCACTCGTTAAATTGTTTTCATTATGTTGAATTCTGAAAGTGTCTATGTCATCCTCAGCAAATATATTCCTTACTCTTTCTAGAGATGATTGAGAAAAAGTGATATTTTTCCCACTGGCTGTTTGAAAACCTCTGTTAACCACAACGGAGATATCCGGATGACTCAATTCCTCGTCATTCGCTTGCCGTCCGTTAAGTAACGCACTGTTATCCCATTCTGTAGTTTTAGCTGTGGCACCCATATTTTTATCAAGTTCACTTAAAAACGAGGGAAACTTTACTTGTTCCTCCATCTTTGGTTTACATCGGTTAGCAGGTTCTTCCGTAACGAGCGCAGCCAACAGAGAAGCATTATCACAAATCCGAGAGGGTTCTGAGCCATGGCTCGTTAGGTCAGGGATCATGCAATCACGGTTCACATTACTTACGTCTTTAGAAGTAGACAGGTCATCGTCACCTGCGCGTCCTTTACAGCCATCTTTTACAGCGGCATTACATAACCCACCATCTTCTAAGTCACCAAAGAAACCTACAGATTTCAACAAGGCCTCATTGGAAATATTGACCGATTTGCCACTAGCTAAACTAAATCCTTTGCATGTTCTTTCATCACTTGCAACATTCAAATCTGCTTTTGAAGGTTTCAAATTGTTTTTGCTTTCGCAAGTACTTTTGTCATTTTGGATAATTTCACAGTTAGTATGCGCTTTAACATCTTCAAGATTTCCTCCTCCGCCTGCAAAGCTATCATTAAAATCCACATCATTCCAGATTTCAGAATTAAAATTCTGAGATTCACTCGTAGATTCAGGTAAACTTTGCCCGTGATCAGGAATTATTGGAAGCGGATTTACTTTCCTACACTGTGTGAACTCGTATTGGCTGTCTGCATCTTCTAGTATAGAAGAAAGTTCATTGACTTCAGCCGTCTGGCTTTCGGTCAAAACATCCTTGGTCGGTGAGAAAACGTTAGCGGAAATATCTTTCAGATTTTTGTTCTTTGCCCCTGGAGGGAAATTTTGTGGGTCACAAAACGAAGATGTTTTTGACATCCGGACAGACTGACCACACTCAACCTTTTCAGACTTGATCCTCTTTTCGTTCTCCAGAACACCTATTAAAGAAGTCTGCTTGTTTATACTAAACACATTTACGTTTGTTTCTGCCGCATACTCTTTATTCTGATGCAATTTTATTCCCTCGGATGGGATATTGCCTGCGCGGTCAGAGATTCCAGTCTCCACGCTACATGTAATTGTAGAAGCATTGCGATTGTTTGATGTAGGCTTGGGGAACACATCAAACACGTTTTCTGTGAAATCCTTAGTCCTCCCAGGCATTTCGCTGCTCATTTCTTCAATATCTTTAAACAGGAGTCTGCCTTTGGCAAATGTATTTTCAGAGACATTTATTTCTTTATTAGATGCCGTTCTGAATCCATTTAAATTCACTATTGAAGCAGGAACATCAAGACTGTTTGTCATCCCCAAAGAGTCTTTAGCCTTATCGGATCCATGCGCAACATCAATCACAGGACACAGACCTTCAATTTCTTTAAACAAAATCTCACCTTTCTTGAGGCTTTTCTCTGAAATCTGTATTTTTTTATTTGATGCCGTTTTAAAGCCTTGAAAATCCGTTTTTAGACTTTCTGTATTACCACTAAAAATATCACACCTGATCAATTTATTGACAGTTGTAGTTGGCTGCATTACACTTTGATCATCAGAGACTGAACTAGAAAGCTTAGAGATTGTATTTTCTGAGTGTTGGCTATTGAACATACTTACGTCTCTTCTTACTTCTTTTTGCTTAGAAGCGCATAGTTGATCTATGTGACTTTGTACATTTATAGCATTTGCAGACAAATCTTTGGTCTTGCTGGTAGGATTCTCAGAGTGGTTGTGAAAAGGGACACATTTACTTCTCAAGTTTTGTCTCCATACAGACTTGCTCTCCTGGAAGGAATGGGCCTCGCTGGCCTTTGGTAAATCTTCTACTTGTTGATTACAAGCAAGTTTTCCAGACAACGGTGATAGGCAAGTCAACGCTTCCGTTTTTAGTTCAGCGACCGGGTCTTCAGCCACGTTACAAGTTAGCGTTAAGTTAATTTTGTTTTGTTCGGTTTGCCTGTGGAGTAAATCATTACGTTGCACTGAACATTGCTGTACAGCGCGATTTTCCTCCTGCTGCCCATCGAGCGTCTCAAGCAGTACATGTTTCCTAGATAGAAGATCGGATGTGGCTAATGCCTTTCTTTTTATATCTGATGGATATCGGCTGTTTGTTTCCATCTCAGAATGGCTCACAATTTCTTGAAAACGTAAGGAATTACAGCTCAAATCCTCCCTATTCTCTTCCTTCACACCAGTCCGTTGCTGGTCATGTACAGGTAAGTTAAATTCCTCTGTAGAATAAAAGAAAACAAATTATGAGTGATACCATACGTAAATGTTTTTAAACCTATTAAGCTAATTATTAGAAAACGTTAATGGATAAAGGAGGTGGGAGCAGGTTTCTATCCTGGTACACCATACAGTCGGCACAATTTGTTTTGGAAATTAAAAAAGTAGATGTATTAAAAAAAAACAACAACCTTATATTAAGTAGAGGTCAGGTAGAAAGACGCTGCCTGTACAAGACTCATATTGATCTCCAAGATTATGTCCCTTTTTGGCTTTTAAAAATTAAAGGTGGTTAAAACAGACTCCCTATGCAAATTTGTGATGTTGTAACAGCCTCATAATATGAATTATTAAACTGTTTATACAGAGAATTTCTCAAAACAAAAAACCTACTTTTGTTTTGACGATCTGATGGTTCTGGGGTACAAAGTCTGTCACTGATTGAATCCAAGCTGATGTCTTTTTTATTACTTCCGCCTGGATTGCCAGGTACAGAATTTATACAATACACAAACTTGGTTTGTCTTTTGAAAGCGGAAAGCAGGGTTTTGTTTTCTGGAACCTCTCCCTGAGAAGCGCCAATGGCATTTCTTTCCAATTTTGACTGGGAAACATGCCACAGATTACTTGAGGAAACTTGCGATCCAGTGGCACTGTTTTGTCTCTCTGTAGGGATGCCCGATGGTTCATGCTCCTGTTGTAAAGCAGATCCCTGATCAGGTGAACTCAGGAATGGTGTTTTATTAACTGGTACCTTTTTCTCAGAAGTTACAGTGATATATTCTGTTTCATAACCGCAAACTTTGGACGTGTTTCCCTTGTCAATGGTCCTTTGCAATATTCTGGAGATACCCACTTCCTTCATTTCTTGGGTTTGAGAACTAACTTCCGGATAATTTTCAAAAGTGTTTGTATTGGAATGGTCTGTTTGCGCAGATGGGTTCTCCAGCGGTGTTGTATCAAGCTCACACAAGTTGAGCTGAGACCATTCATACACAGATGATGCATTTTTGTCACCTGTTCTATCGCACAGATAATGTTCTGATTTACTGAATTCTTTACACTTGTCTGACTCAAAATTATTCTCAGTTGGAACGAAGGCTGAAGGATTTTCTTCCTGAGACCGTATTAGTGATTCATTCTTTTGACGATCTAATTGTGTTTTAGTACAAACTTTCCTCCTGACTCTGGCAGTATTCACTTTTCTTAGATTGGTGTTTTTTTCATTTGTAAAAAATATCGAAAGCACATCTTCCATTCCCTCCAGTGCATTTTCAACTGTCTGGCAAACCTCTTGGTCTTTCACAGCATTGGCCACAGTTTGCTTCCACAATACTTTACGTACGTTGGGTGCTGCCTCACTACCACCATTTTTGTTAGTCAACGGACATGATGTTTTTTTTGATTCTACAATTGAAGAAGAATAAAGTAAGATCACAAAATTATATATCACACACATATATTCATACACACACCTTCCTATACAAATTGTGAGAATGCATTACAGCAAGTGCTGTGCAAATTTATTAAATTCTGTACTTATATGAAACTCATTTACAACACTTTCACAATTAAATGTGTTTGTTCAGGATTATCCAAAGTCCCAAATTCTACACTAAAGTGTAACTACAGCTTTACAGAGTTGTACAGGAGCAACCAATCTCTATCTTTTATACCATGTAAAGATCATGAAAAATATAAAACAAGCTCTTGGAAACTTACCAACCTAAACTGTGAAGCTTCTAAAGTCTGACATATTCTAAGAACACTGGTGTGGTCTGCTTAAATAGCTTGAACAACATGTAAGGTAAAGTAATGAACCAACCTAAGGGTGATGGATATATTTTGAGTGCTGGTCAATAGCACTGCTGGCATCTCTAGCTAAGCAAACCAACAGTCTTTTTTTTCTTAAAATATATATTTTAACCTACAGAACCTCTTACCCATTTCCTCCTGATCCAGTGGTGCCAATACATTCTTCTCTTCACCCTTATTTAACTTTGAAAAAAGACTCTGTACAATCTGTCAAGAAACAACAGTTAACGTTAGTGTAAAATATACAGCTTACAAATCTGGATATATGTATCTTTTTAGAACCCTAGTCGCAGGACCTGTGAACAGAAGCCCTTAAAGTTCTCTGTAAGCCAAGGTAAACTTACTTAAACATGCAGGTTAATCTACTTCTTAAGTATACATATTTTACTTTATACTGGGCAATGCTTGTGGACAATTATAAGTAGGAATAAACAATGTGCAGAGCTGAGTTCAGTATAAATAAAGAAAGTTACGGTTTGGCAGGGGTGAAAGAGAAACTTAATTATGCAACCAAATAGCAATGTAATAAAACCATTATACTCACCACCGCATTTTTACTATCAAAAACATTTGGCCGAGAAACATGTTCATTAGCTTTGACTAAAATAAAAATAAATGAAATAAGTTCTTCAATCTACAGTATACATATATATACACAGTATATACCTCAACAGATCCAAGCAGTGTGGCATGTATGTGAAAACTTGCAAAAAAACTTTCCTGTCCTCAGCCTCTTCAATATTCTTCATGCCTCAAAAACCCCCGCTCTCTCCAAATGGATGAAGCAACTCAAAGAATATAATATTTAACAAAAGCTATTTAAAATTGACTAACATGTTAAAACATACCAGCACTGACATAGTAGAGAGCTTATTTTGGATCATTATTATTTGTTTTAACAGATCAGGAATCAGCTAAACAGAATACCTATAGTTGTCAACAATATAAGTGGGTCAGCGGTGTACATTCCTTCCATGCCAGTAGATAGGGGTATGTGCTTAATATTGTTGAATCCAGAAGGCAATTTGGAAATACTTTTATTTCCTTGACCTCTTTAAGGTATTTTCTTTGAGTTAGTATATGCACGGCAACTTACCAATTATTACAGTTGGCGAAGGTGGTGTAGCTAAGGAACTCGACCAAGACATTTCCGGATCCAGCTCGGCACCAAGGCTTTCTGAAATACATGGTGTTTGGTTCTACAGAAAGAAATAAAAAAATCCGTCAATAATCTATTCTATAAATCAAGACAATGCATTGGAAGGGGCAGTTCGCTTCACTGTCTAGATCAGATCCCTGCAGCGCTCCAATGGGAAGCGTTACTCTGTTAATAACAGCTAGCTCTGGGGGTAAAATTAAGTAGGAGCAACGGTACTTGTACTCGCTTGCACAGGCACTTCAGCTTACATACACTGGAAATTCTGCATAGGTTACTCAAATATACACACAGAAAAACTGAATTCCCAACATTATGCTATGTTATTGTGCAGTAAACATGTAGCTAGACATCCAGTTAAAGATGCTGTTCCACCTACCTTGAATTTGAAACATCTACAGCTAAATGCAATTAGTAACATCATTAACAAGACTGCCGAATGCCTAAGCCTTCCACGGAAATATTTAACCCCTTCGAGACCAGCATTTGGGTACCGCGTCTTCACTTGAAGACCGTGTACGCATTTAAGTTTTCTAGTTCCGTACACGTGATTCGCTTCAGTGGCGCTGGATCGTGCATCATCGATGACTTACCAGGTACGTCCCTGTCTTGAAGGGGTTAAATATAATTTTTTCATGTAGTTGTCCATGAAAATCACTTATCAGAGAAAAAACAGGCACTGACAGGGTGTTGCCATGCAAACTGGAATAGAGTTCTAGTGATCTCAGAAAAAGTCACACACACGCTAAAAAGATTATTTGCTTAACTTGTCAGAGTACAATTCGGATTTTGTCTAACTGGAACAGCATTGTTAAATAACCAAGAGAACACTTTCTATACGGAATCTGGTCTAGACAGTTATTTCCATTTAAAAGTATTTTTAAATCAAAGCAAACGCATGTATCCATGACATTTTAACAGCAGTTCCGTGAGACAAACAGCTCACTGGACAAATCCTGGTATTTTGCACATCCATATCAAAAGCATACATCCACTAACGGATATACTAGATAAGTATGGAGTGCACAATAAAGTGACATTGCCCAAGATATATAAAAGCCAGGAGTGATTTGACTAATCGCTTCATGCACAACATCCAACATAACATGCTTTTTCCATCATGTGTACACAGCAATCTGGCAAAAATGAAACTTGAGTAACATAATGCCAAGTTAACTTACCCTCATAAGCTTTGGTGTACCGAACAAACTATCATAAATGTCTGAAAAATATATACACATGTTAAGAAAAAATAAAGAGTGATTACACGGATTAGTCCAATACTAAAACATTTAATTGTGCTAAAAATTTTTCTTACAGTTGACACTAAAAGACACAAATTGTGTGTATCCCGGCTACCAATTCCCTGCATTAGCTATATTACTGCAGCATTAACACAACAAAAAAGCAAATAAAAAATGAATATTATTTCAAAGAATGACACAGTCACTCACCGGGTTTCCCATCCTTCTGTGGAGTTCTACTAAATATTTTTTTGTCACGTAAAGGAGTCTTAAACAATTCTTTTATAACAATAGGACTGAAAGGAAAACAGACAAATATTATACAGCCAGATAGAAACCGTGAGACAGGAGATTTTTACTAGAAAAGAACACTATGATGCCGTTAAGGAGTTCTGCAGTCTACAAAATTTGGATGCAATATTCAGCTTGCTGCAGACAATTTACACACATGCTGTATCACACCTAGACCAGGTGAATAAATGACCAAACAAAGATTCTCATACTTGCAATAAAGTAAATCCAACAATGGATGGAAATGGATTCTGCAAACATTACACAGATCGGGATTGCAAAGACAGAGTTTGTTTGGCACACGGTAACACGCGGTAAACAGCTGGCCCTGCGAGATCAGCGGCCAACCTGCGCATACCTTTCCTGGAGGCATCTATTGGACGGACTGAAGTCTTTACTTGGTACATGGCGTGTTTGTATGCTAGGGCTTCTCAGTGATACAGCTGGATTTGTGTTATCTGAATGGGAAATAAAACATATGTATACGCACGTATATAAACGCGAGTGGCAAAAGTTGTTGTTCATAAGTGTGATTAGCATGCAGGAAATACAATTATTTACCTGACCCCAGATCTGCTAATTTGCAATTACATGTCTGCGAACATTCTAGCAAGAACCACTCATGCCAACGACAACTCCCAGAAATGAAACGTGAACAGCCAGAAAGTGAATAACTTTAGTGAAGAATTTTAAATTCCCATTCATAAGACAACATGCATATCAACGTTATTTGGAAAAACATAGAAGAAATCTGGCCATAGCCAAAGAAAGAACCCCCAAGTAAACCCATTCCTAAAATAACCCTGAGAAAAAAAATATTAATAAAAAGATATAAAAAGATTAAAAGAAAAGACTTGCCTGAGAAAAAAAAAAATGAACTAAGGTTTGTCCTTTCTAATAAATTTGTAATGCCCCAATTAACCTTTTCCTGCTGTTATGATCCGTGTAACGATACATAAAAGCATGCAATGGAGCCCAGTGTGTTGGGAGTTAATGGTATGGGGGAATATGCACTATAATAAACATTTACATTTTTTTTAAACTGTAGCAGTTCTAAACCACAACATGATGTTGTTTGTATATCAAATACTCTCTATATATAACAACATTGCTGATGTTTCAAATCCCTGTTATATTATTAAAACAATATCACTTTAAATAGGTTTCTTACCTGTTACTGACCGGCTTTTGCAGACATCTTTTGTAGGTGACAGAAAAAGCGGTGATGATAAAACCTGCCCTTTGAATATGATCGGGGTGGAATCTAGCTGGCTGAGCGCGCATGGTTTCCGTACAGGAGTTGTGACAACGCTTCCAATTGCGGATTCCTCCGGGCACGGATCGCTGTCACACCTCGTAGGCTCATACGGTGCAGCTTCTGCAGTGAGCTCTTCAAACCAGTTCAGGCTTATGGTACCTAAATCTACAATTTAATGCAGATTTAAAGAAAACAATATATAGTTTTATTATTAACTCGACATACGAACGGCAATAAACTGCAAAATTTTTATTATTTTGATGGAAGCTAACTAGTTAAGCAAATTGAATTATCTGAGGAAGAGACATTTGAGGCCCTGAAAGCTTATGTTACTTAACGTGTTTTTTTTGTTGGCAAATTCAACTAAAGTACAACCAACTTAACAATAAATGATTGCTTAGTAACCATAACATATAGATAACTTTGTCCAGTATATCTACACATGAAATGTATATGTACCGGAATCCCCACACTGTTCCTTAAACAATTCAAAGAAGGAGGGTCTCTGGATCTCAGTAGAAGCCATTTTTCCGGGTGGAGGGCATCACTCACGGCCAGTGCCTAAACATTAATCCAAGGGAGAAAAACCAGGACTTTAAATTCATATTGGAGGTTCCATCGTAAGCAATGTACAGGCTTGTCTTGGTCTGTCTATTATTATTATTATTATTATTTATTTATATAGCACCATCAAATTCCGCAGCGCTGTACAATGGGTAGACCGGACATAACAGGTAGTATGTAACATAACAAATTGACTTACAGAGACAACAAATTCTGACATATGCCTTGACTATAAGTATTGTAAGAAGCACCGCGTAGATTGTTGGCATTATATGACTAAAACATGATAGTGTTTACTCATTAATGTATCTTGGGTCCTTGTAAAATACTGAAATTAGACAGAACGAAAAGAAAATAGACACAGAATGAACACACAAAGACCAACTAGCACTACTTCACCAATAAATAAATAAATAGCCTTTTACAGCTACTGTATGCGTTGTCGCACTCCTTACCCATCACCCCTACATCTTTCAGGAGCTTTAGAGTATACATCTCTGCTCGTCCCGCCACCAGCTCAAACCTGCCCTACGTAACTCTGTGACAGGACGCAAATTACGTAAACAAAAGGGCGGAAGCGCCAAAACTCAATGGTAGGAGATAAAGTTTTACCGCTACTTCCGCCCTTCCACCAGTCACGTTGAGGCAGCTCGATGAAAGGCGAACGTGCCGGCCACAGCCAATGATAAAGCGCCGGTGTGACTGCGAGGGGGCGATCATAAAATCTGCGCCTTCCCTTTCAGTGCGGCCAACAACGACAGCAACCGCATGAAATCCCTTTATAAATGAATAAATATCTGTATAAACCGCAAGATTGCTGCCACGCTTCAAAAATTGATCTTTTTTAATTGTTTTAATAATTACAACTTTTTTAAACTTTTTTTAAAACGTATATTTGCAAGTTGATCCATTTGTAGATCAATTGATAATTATATATATATTATCAATAAAATGTTGAAGAATATTATTATTACTAATAAAGATTATTAATATAATGTTATATTGAAGGTTTGTGCAGTCATTATCTAAAGACATTTTAAGAAAATGGGCAAGGTGGGACCCTTGCTTATGGGACAGGCACTGACAGGGTTAATACGAGCTGTTAGACCCTCAGTGTTGTGAGAGTTTCTGTCTTCACTAAATTGCTGTGATTCAGCGCCTTCACATCTCCGCACACCATAAATGGCCAGTGAGGAGCTGCTGCTACTGCAGCAGCAGAAAGCGCTTGGTCGGCCCTGTATAATGTATAGTTAAACCTGTAAAAGTTATTTGTCTCCTCACCCTTTAAACAATTCGTTATGCAGGAACACAAGGGCTAAAAGAGGTGCGCTTTTAAAAAAACGCCACCATATAATATGGTATTTAAACAATGATTCCAAGTCCTGCCTATGGATAACAGAATACGCTTCCACAGCCATGATGTGAAAAGCGAGATGAAAGTAAATAAAAAACATAAATAAATGATAGTATTTAATGAAACGCGTGGGCGCCTGATCACCTTGCGTGTGTATAGGCAAGTATTCTTTGATGTCTTCGGCTCTCTGTAGCTGTTAGGTAGTTTCTCCGTGGCCAAGCGCACAGCAGGAGAAAGTGTATTAAAATCAATTTATACATTATGTAGGGTTGATTTGTTAATAGTCTGGCTGCTGCGTTCTGAGCCAACCATAGTTTGTGAAGTTCTTTTTCCAGGAGGCCTACATACAGTGCATTGCAATAATCCAGACGAGATGTCACAATTGTATGGATTAGGGCGGCAGTATCCTCTGGTAGGATTAGGTGCTTTATCCTGGCTATATTCCTTAAGTGGAAGAAGGCAGATTTTGTTGCAGCAGAGATTTGATGTTTAAGTGACAAGCCACTGTCAAGGAGTACTCCGAGATTTCGCACTTCACTTGACTTGAGTAGCTCTGAACCCCCAAATTCTATGCCAGTTTGGTTAGTATTTACTAGGATCGGCGCAGTTATCCTTTGTCCTCTGATCAACAGGACTTCTGTTTTATCAGGATTTACCTTTAACCAGCTGGCTTGCATCCATTCTACGAGATCAGCTAAGAATCTGTTGAAAAGAGATGTTGGATCCTGGTATCTTAATCCATGTTGTGTGATGATATCCCCCAGCATGTATATGGCAAATCTCCATGGGAGATAGAATGGATCCTTGTGGTACTCCACACTTTAATGGTGTGGGAGCTGAGGAACATATTCCTGATGACACCCTCAGTGACCTGTTTGTGAGGAAGGATTTAAACCATGTTAGAACTGTGCCTCCCAGCCCGCATAGGTCTTGCAGCCGCTCAATAAGAATCTTATGATCAATGGTCTCAAATGCTGCTGACAGATCTAGAATTAAGATTGAATAATCACCCTTGTTTCTTGCCATCAGGAGGTCATTCAAAACACGAACCAGGGCAGTTTCACTTAGTAAACTGCTGATATCTCTCGACACTAAAGGTTGTTTAAATGAGATGTTAATCTCTACTGATTTTATTTATAAAAAGGTGTTTCGATTTGTCTTAATCCTGCATATGCATTGCCTATTTCTGTACCATCACCGTGCATGTTATGCACTTCCCCCCACTCAGCTCCATCGCTGGCTTGGGGACCCCAGTGCCCATGCTGCAGATTGTTTAGTGCGCATGCCAGCGATTGTTTAGTGCGCGTGCAGGGGATTGTTTAGTGCATTTTAACGGGAACTCTTACCTGACGCTAACTGACTGCTTCAAACAGCCAATCAGTGACAAGAATAGTCAGGTTATGAAAGATGAGGGAAGCTGCCACAGCAGGGCAGTCTCTGCTTTGTCAGGTATTCATACTCGTATATTACAGTATGCATTCTTTTTATTATTCTTTTTTACAGATAAGAATGAAATCCCCCCTCCGTTCACACTTCAGTAACATAGTGTAACAGTGTTCCCATTTACAGGATTACCTATCCTGTAAAAGCCCTGTGACAGGTTAGGGGTTATGAACATTGGTTATGGTCCAGAGTGCAAAATAATACCACTTTTCAAACTTTACATCAGAGTCACTTTCTTTACATTACCCCTGACTGCTAACAAGAGCTGATATTATATATAAACCGCCTTAACATACAGTTTGTGGTTTTGAGATATAAGGAGAATCCTGTCAAAGGCAATACTTTTGATGACGTAGCATTACCTTTTTTCTGTAAAATTGTTAGGCAATGCGCTGCTTGTTACGACTGCGCTATATAAATCCATAAATAATAATTTCTGTAATAAAGTCATGTGTGCCTATCTTTAAAGTGCCTGTTGGTGCTTTGAGCTGTCTCTGTTCCTGTAGCTTGCTGTGTCCGCAGTTTCATTCCATGGGTGTGTATTTCACAGTGAATTTCGCATTCCGCCAACGTCTCTTACATTCTGTTTCACCCACTTTACTTACTTGTTTCTCTTTCTGTCATGTAATTTAATTACAAATAAATAAGATACAGAGATACATCCCAAATACATATCTATACATGCTGTATGGCCAGGGCTGGTGCAAAGATTTTTGCCGAGAAAGGCTCATTGAGAGCCGAAACGTTAGACCTTCACCAAGTCAATACATTTTATAAAAAGAAGACCCGCTGAGTGCATCAACTTTATTTGCTGTATATATCTTTTGGATTGTTAGCACCCGGGCATATGCAACTGCTTCCAGTTAAGTGAGTGCCTTACATTCTATATTTTTTGTATATATATATAAAATGCTTGAGCAGAAATGAAGGGGCCAGTGCTATGCTGCCTCTCCTTTAATAAGGGCCCTGTCTGATGGATAGAGTAGATAAAACTCGGCCAGTATATTCCTCTAAAGTAAGCTTTTTGAAGCCCATCTCTTATGCAGCCGACCCTCCGGTTTCCCCTCTCCCTAACCCATTGTCAGGAAGCCCCATCATTACCCTACCTCGCATGGCACAAAAGCGGTGAAATCACTAATGGCACCGATGTGTTTCAGGTGGAGGCCTTGTGTAATCAGCCGCGGGTGTATAAAGCCGGGGTACGGCGGCTCTGGGCAATCAGATGCAGTACACGTTATGGCGGGATTCATGTTTGCGCCCTACAACGCGTATCAGGGCTATGGGGGAGGCTTTGGTCAGACCGCGCCCGGTCCTAACCCGCAGCCTCCCCTCAGAAACAAGCCGGCGGCCTGGAAGACAGGCAAGGCCTTGGAGCCGACCGACTACCTGGATAACTTCCAGCGGGCCCAGCTGAAAGCCATCCTATCCCAGGTCAACCCCAGTCTTACACCGCGGCTCCGCAAAGCCAACACCAAGGAGGTCGGGGTTCAGGTAAACCCGCGAGTCGATACTGGGGTGCAGTGCTCCCTAGGGCCCAGAACACTCCGCCGGCCCCCGCCGCTTCCCGTTCCCGCAAGGCCCGTGGAGCCGGTCCACTTCACCCGCCCGGTGGCCGTCTATTCCCCTGTGGTGGACCGACGGCTATTCTCAATATCACAAGCCGGGCGCCTGCCGAGAAGAGGCCCGGGCGCCCCTTCCTTCCCCAAACCCGGGCAATGCCTGGATTACACCCCTGTGAAAGCACCCGAGAAAGAACTGGTCCCAGACAGCAAAGAGAAACCGCAGGGGCCGCAACCCGAGCAGCAAGAAAGTGTGTCCTCCCCGGAGGAGGCGAGCCACGGAGAGCAGGAGAAATCCGGCAACCAGGGAGAGCAGAAGAAATCCACCTTCCAGGTAACGGGCTGCGGCATCTGGCGGGTCCTAGCGGCTGTGTGACCGTCTCTAGAGGCGGGGTGCATGCGACGGTGGTGTGTCGGGGGGTGCGTGTGTCGGGTGCACTGAGGTCATTGTGTGTAAAATCTCTTCTGATGTCTCTTCAGTTCCTGGAACAAAAATATGGCTACTTTCACTGCAAGGACTGCAAAACGCGGTGGGAGAGCGCATACGTGTGGTGTATTTCTGGGAGTAACAAGGTGAGTATCCTGTGCACTTGTGTCCGGGATGTCTCCTTCTTATGCTCCATCTACTTGCTAGCCTCTGGTCGTTGCCACTGTCTCCCTTGTGGAGTAGTTATGTCTGACTCTAGTCTATGAATAAAAACCTGTATATATATGTGTGGCCTTTCCTTCTGGCCCTCCTTGCGCATGACCTTAAGGTTGGTCAGTCTGAGGCCTCCTTGGTATCTGGGAACCTGTCTGAACCCCTGGTATTTAGTGGTTTTGGGTTAAATGCCTGTTCCGGTGAGTGCTTGTAATGTGTGAGGGGATTACTGAGTCTGATCCAACGGACCTGCACAACCTTGATATGGAAATGCTCAGGGAGGCAGAGGACCCTTCATTCTGCGTTGGGCGATCGTATCATTATGATCCGTTTGTTACCATTAAAGCCTTCAGTAAAACGTGCCAGTTAAATGCTTTGTATTTCCTTCCAGGTTTATTTTAAACAGCTTTGCCGAAAATGCCAAAAGGGGTTCAATCCTTACAGAGTGGAAGCAATTCAGTGCCAGGTCAGCAATGTCTTCATTTGTTAGGGCTTGGGGGTCATCGCCGGCGAATGATATACTTGCTTTGTTATACTACATGAAGTGTGACTCCTTGACTGTCTGTCAAATTTTATTCCCAATTGTAATCAACACCGAACAAATGTTCATGGGAAGTAGAAATGTGAAGGATGCTGAATTATCTAGTGTTTTGGTGTTTGTAAAATCATGGAGGACGGCTTGGTATTAAGGTCACATCAACCTGGTCCACTCAATGAAATGTCTCTATGAATTGCAAACTAAAAGCTGACCTCCCAAAACATAATTTGAGGGAACTAGCCTTAAGTTGTCTGGGAACATTTGGCTCATGTGAGCCTAGGGGCTGCTCTGAGTAGGCAGCCTGTGTATTACTTTGTGTGGTAGGACTCCCAACTTGGTTGCATAGTCTGAATTGTTGTGCCAACACCAACCCTCTCTCCCTCCATGGCTGTTTTAATCACTGATAAATTCCACAGTTCCAATTGCATCATCCGCTTACTTGCCAACACTTTTGCATCATCCATTCTGAAACCGGGCTTGTAAGCCTCCATGCTTCCATATTGGCGAATAGTACAATAGCTGACGCGTGACACTTCACTGATGTTATTTGACTTGCTATGCTTTGCTTTCAGGTATGTGCCAAGACGCGCTGTTCTTGTCCACAAAAGAAAAGACATATAGACCTTAAGAGGCCTCATCGCCAGGAGCTGTGTGGCCGTTGCCGAAACAAGAGGGTCTCGTGTGACAACACTTACAGCTTTAAATATATTGTCTGATGTGGTACATTGGCTTACTTGTATAAAATGCACTTTGAAATTGAACTTTGCACTTTGTAAAATTATTTGAATCGGCATGGACTTAACGGCTATCGACCCGGCATTGGAGAATGGACTAAGGATTTTGTATCTGTTTTTGTATAATGGCAGCACTTTGTATACATTGTAAATAAAGTTTATTTGAAAGTAGTATAACTTAACAAACTCGAGTGCTGATTTCATTTTGTCAGGTTCCCCCCAAAAAAACATATGGACCCAAGGTCAGAATCCTGTATTTAAACACGTAGGGGTTTATTCAACGGACAACTGAATCTTGCCATAGCAACAGACTGGTTCTTTACCCAATACACCCAACCGTTCAATGCCCCTGACTAGAAGCAAATGATCACTCGACTGCAATGCACATAATCAACCTAATTACACTGGCTGAACCTGGTTAGATGAAAGCTGTTTTTGGTGTGTACTGATTGAAAAGGTTAAAGGTCCTTGGTAATGTTAATGCTTGACTGAACATGTGACTAGTTTTTTGTAAGGTGTCTACATTTGGTTTAGGTCTGGTGGAGGTTGGATGTCCATGGTGTAGAATGTACAGCTGGTGATATACAGAATACCCACTGCATTCCTCGTTGAATCGCTTTATATGTAGTGCTCACTGTGTGCACCGTTCAGTCAAGCTAGTTAATGGGTTTTTGTGTTACTGTTGTTGAGGCATATCAAGGTTTAGTCAGGCCATTGACATGAGCCTCAGATTTACTCCCAAGATGCTCCTTAAATGGAAGGGTTTTATCGGGGTGCAGTACTCCTTTTGTGTACTTTCCAATAATGCATATTTTTCACTCTATGCCTCACTAGGCTCCCCTTGACATTAACATCATATGCTAAAACCTGCTTGCCCTCTTAACTGCATACACTCATGAATCCTAATGCCGTATGGTAACAAACCCTTTTAATCTCCCATCTATAGCATAGCTCTGCTTTTTTTTTTTTTTTTTTTTTTTTTTTTTTTTTGCGTGTGGAGCACTTTGTGCTGCTACCAGAGCATTGTCTTTTTTTTCGTTCTTCTAAATGTGATATTTTACTGAAGTGTTGCATATGCAGATTCCTAATACAACTTATAAGTTGTCCTTGCAGGCGAGGATTACTATCTACAAGTAGACTTCTGATTTAAGGGTTTTGGACCTCCTATCGCCTCTGCTCTGTTACATTTTCAATAAGCAGCACTTACAGCATTGGTGGATGCTTTTTCCTCCCCATACGGACATTTGAAGTCCCTTCTACTGAATGAGCTTTGGATAGGATGGGGTAGTGACCAGTGTTCCCTCTAAGCTGTGCGCACATAGCGTTTTTCGAGAGCGCACGCGTCCAAAAATTGTGCGCACAGTAGTTTTTCCCAATAAAGAAAAATATATATTTTTTTTTGATACTTTATGCGGCGTGGATATTGTGCGGCCAAAATTTTGGCTCTGGGAAAATTTTTGCACAAGAGAAATTTTCTGCACACACCACCTAAGAAAAATTAGATGGCACATTGGTAGTGACCAATACTGGGTGTGTTGCGTGTAGCTGCATTAATGGGGCACTTGGCTTGTTTTGCCTCAGAACCCTGAGGACTCCTCTACTGCTTGCACTTTTATTCCCATTTTAGTAGGTTACCCCCTGCTGTCTCTAAGGCTCTGATAAGGACGCAGTTGGTTTTCTGAAATGTACTTTAATGCCTTGTTTGTCACTGTGATGAAAAGGTGCATTGGGACAATGCAAGGATTAATTGAAACCTCTGTCCAAATTCTATATATCTGATAACTTAAGAACTCCAGGCAAGTATAAATCGTTGCATTTTTCCCCTATCTGACCACTGTGAGATTTCCTAATGCATGTATGAAGAAAACCATTTTCTGCACTAAAATTGCAGCGATGATCATTTTCGGTAAGGTACTTTTATTGTAAAGGTTCTTGTTTCTCATGTTTTGTGCTCAGATTTTAGAACTTGGTGTTGAATGTCATCAGAGCCGGCCTTAGGTGTTCTGGCGCCCTGTGCAGACTACTCCTCTGGCACCCCCCCTCACTACCCCCCCCCTGCCCCTTCAAACTAACCCCGATGTTTTAATTTAAGTCCCGGGCAGGTGCCCCTGCTGCCATGGCGCCCTGTGCGGCCGCACAGGTCGCACACCCCTAAGGCCGGCCCTGAATGTCATTAACGTTTAAAGGGAGGTCTAAAAATTAAGTCTGATTTCATGAGCAGGTTCTATCAGCCCAGGAGAAACATGATTACCACATATGTTAACCCAAGTTCTATACTCAGATACACACACCTGGGAACTTCTTACATGAGTTGACCCAGAGACACTTAAATCTTAACCCTGTGTTGTGATTAATCAAATCTGTTAACCAAATACCTATCTCATGGAAACCTTGACTTGTCTTTAACGATACATCTAATTGAGTAAAATGTATTCAAACAGGGACACACCGGTAGCAAAATAGCTAATGAGGAGTCTTGGATATCATCAGATCAAGGTAGCATATGAGTCAGCTCCAGACTGTGTGACCCTCAGATTTTGGCCCTTTAACCTTAGATTAGATGAAACACAGAGTTCCCATGTATACATATACATATTATCTCCCTCCATGTAATCACACCTCCTTTATTTTGGCTTCTTGCTCTTGCAATGTAATCCTGTAGCTGTCCTATTTAATGAATGCTTTCAACAGGTTTAGTATGGCCCTCAGCTTTTAATAAGGCCGTTTAAATAGTATGTGTATGACCACTAACATTAAAAATGGCAGCAGACAATATAAAAGACCAAATGTCCCTATTTTTTTTAATTTTTTTTTTAAATGTATTCTACCTTTCCATTTCGCTTGGCATTTTCAACGAGCCTTGCTATAAGACTAAGGCTTCATTTTGAATGATCTCTAAGAAACACCAGTCAATACTTGGATAAGCAATATTTTATAACAATGATTCTGAACTCAGACATGTCTAGTGACTGAATCTTAAACTGTATAATTCAATGAATGCACGCAACAAAAATAATCCAATTTACATCACAAAACTGAAAGTTTATGTACAGAGTGAATAAATTAAACACAGATTGTGTATGTGTGTGTGAATGAAAGTGCCTCAGATGTGCAAAAAAAAGATTTTCATGCAATCTAATTCACACTTGTCAGCAGAAAGTTCAAGGATAAAATGTCATACATATATGACTAAATATACACATACAGTGTGCGTATATTTTTATATAATAACCAATATCGGTTCCACCTAAAAAGAAACTTGGAACACTGTATAATTTAGACTTTTCGTAATCCAAATATTCAGTAAATAAAAAAAAAATATATGCATGCGTAATGAAAAAGATGAAGTCATTCTTTAAACTTCCACCTTCGCAATGGTCGTTAAGTCATTTCATACCTTCCTTTTCATAAATAATACATAAAAAGCAACTCTTAGAATTAAAACAAAAAGCCGAGCCTTTCTCGGGGTACTTGGATTCTCTTACTACACAAACCCACCGTACCTTCGGAACAGTAAGTCTAGGAAATGTCAATCATAGCAGCATAGGATACAGTAATAATTCTTAAATTACAGTGTACACAATAATTACAGTCTCCTTACAACCAGCCTTCATACAGGCTCTCAGCTGTTGACCAATAATAACCAGTATTCATCCTCCGCCAGCCTCATTCTGCCTGTCGACTGTTCATCCGAACAAAATACATGATAAAAAGTATTTTTTAAGAGCAACAAAATATATATATATTCTTTTGTGAAGGGGGCATTGCACTTTTTCCATTCTAAGAAGGGTAATATAATGGAAGTAGGAATCAGTATATTAGGGCTTTGGTATGCAACGGAAGTCACTTCTTCAGTAGTGTTACAGTAGTTCAGCAAATATTAGTTGTGCAACAGAATAGGGATATGATGAGCTTGGCGGTAGTAGTTCTATAGATCTTTATACCGCGGTTCCTACAGTATTGCTACAGATTTGAGGATCTGTCTGCCTTATTTCGTAGAAAGTCTTAAAGGTAAAAGAAGTCATTACAGCATGGCCGAGTCTTCTCAGGGCCGTGTAGGTACTGAATGACCTCACAGCAGCAGGACAGCACACCCCACATGGAAGAATGGATGGGCGCCACTTTCCTGTCAGAGACTCGTGCCAGAAACATTGGAGCTGGGAAGGAAAGTTGAAACCACCCGGTAGGTCTGAGCCCTGCGAATCATGTCCCGGATCTCCATGTTGAGGTCCATAAGCTTGGTGCAGATATCAGTCAAGTTTTGATTGGAGCCTACGAGGGCGTATGTTCCGGTCTGCCCCAGTGTTTGGTGGCGGAAGTAGATGTTCAGTAGTGTTTGGACCTCGTCATCAGCACCGCTCCCAAATATGTCGTTAGGCCACAGTTTCCTGGTATGTAGACAAATAAAGATAATTAGATGCAAAATGACGGATTCCTTTAGATTGTGAATAAATAAAGTGAAATAATGTGTCTTGGTAAATTCTGAATTTTAATACATTGTTCTCACACTATATTAATTTCTCCCGTTTTTAGCATTAATGAGAAATATTTATACTATATTGGGGGAACACCCGTCCACCCTTTCTCCTCCATTTGGTGTCATTTTCAAAAATGTTCTACAGCCACATTTTGAGGAATAGTTCCACAGTTTAATAGGGTATTTAAATTAGCTGACAAAGCACAGCGCATCTTTTCCATACAGTGCTGCTTTACTCTTCTTATTTCAATTCCTTACCGGCCCCCTTTGCTGTAAGATACGATATAACAATAGCCAACCTGCACTGCCGGATTTGCAGTATCGCCTTGCCAAGCTCGTTATTCTTTAAGCACTCGAGCATGGACTGAATGGCAAACTCTGTGGAGCTGAAACTGACTTCATAGGAAGGAGCGTCCGTACTGAGAGACTCCGAGGTGATGTATACTGTTGCCTCCTTGAGGTTTCTCTTCAGTTCATTGAGCTCTCGTGACATGTTAAGCAACTGTAATAGCAAACATAAAACACTTAGATGCATTCATATTATGCCATGGCTCAAACTACTTTGCACAAAAAGCATGATCTTTTGTATGAAAATCCAGAAGGCTATATTATAAAAAAATAAGTAGCATTTTGCATAGAATTCCATGCATTTTAGTGCATTCTATAGTTACTTAGGTTACAAAATGAGACTCCAGTCTTTTCTTCTCCCCCTTTTCCTTTTCTGGAAACCAGGAAGTATAAGCAGGAAGCATACTCAAGTACAACTCCTGCACATGTTGTATAGCATTGAAATCAATAAAAGTAGCAGCAGCTAATCACATGTATGTTACCTAAACATGCCTGACGTCTACTGAAGTGGTACTGAGAATTTACAGAAAGTACTTTAATGCACCCTGCTTTCGATACAGGCAGCAGGAGGAAGAGCAAGAACTTGAGACTGAAATCCCGTTTTCCAACGGCAAGAACTAATGAGCACATGCGCCAATTTGCAGGCGATAACATGCATCGGAGTCCACGCATAATGAACTACAATATGCATTTAGCATGAACATACAGACTGCAGCGGACCTTTAAACATCGCCTTACAAGACTCGGAAATTGTGTGTTTATTATCATTATTATACCCAAGCATGAGAGCTGTTGCAAAAAAAAGCTTTATTCAAAATGAATTTACTCATTTTCAGATTTAGAGATTCTAAACGTTTCTCGTATCCTAAAACATTCTGTAATGGTATTAGATATATTAGGGTCACATACCTCTGGCATGGAGCTGACTTCATGGACCTGCCCAATTAGTTTACAATAAGACTGAAAAAGCAGAAGCAATTGGAAGTGAAGCTTATACAATCTTTGACAGAGTTCCAATTGCTGAAAGAGAATGAAAAAAGAAAACAGTAGAATAAATGTTACTTTGCAACTGACAACAGGTATATTTCACAAAACACGTAGCACCTAACATACATCTATTTAACCCTCCATCACTCAATATACAGATTTTATACACACCATTGTACATACACAGGCTATAATTCACTATAGTCCGTGCTGCTGAGCTCAAGCTAATATTATCATCCTTAGTTCATTGCTAAAGATGATTGGAGATGTAGTCCAGTAATACCTGAGAAGCCTTAGGATCGGCATCAATTTTTTTTTTTGTGTGTGTGGGGGGGGATTAGGTTTTTCTAGGATCAGAATGTATAGGTCATGCGAGAAATATCCCCAGTATTAGAGTACTTACCGGTACCCCGTGGGCACTAGAAGCCTGCTTTTTGTTTGCGTGGCATCTTTACTTTGTTTAAAAGTTACAAAAACATCTGATATGTATCATTAGCATTTCTGTGAAACATGCAGCTTCCAAGCCACGGAACGTGTGGGTAGGAGAGGTGCATATAAACACGAGGACAATATTCCCCACCCATATAGTCTTCGGAGGCCCAAACAGTTCATGGTTTTCATAAATCCTTTCACGGCCTCTCATACAACACTTTATACGCTTCATTAATAACCAAAGCTGATAGCCGCTGAAAGGTTAAAAATTGGTGATTTGCCTCTGTTTTTGTCATTTGCCAGGCTACTGTCTGCATATCAGACATGGATGAGACTGTGGGAGGAGATGGCCTTTGTAGGCTCCTTACACCCAGCAATTTGTTTTCTTTCCACACTTCACAGGTTCTTCTCGAAACTTTTAAACAAACTTCAGAGAGGAAACTGGTTACTCTATCCTTTGGCATCGAAGTGCAGTGTTCAAATAACCCATACTGCTTAACTATGTACACTGCCACAGATTCAATGTAAGACTAGCTTGGGTCTACTTTAGGGTCTACTCACTAACCTCCTAGAGAAAGAGAAATGATAAAGGACATGTAAGAATCTCCATGTAGCTTTGATGCTTCCAGTTAGCCTTCCATCACAGGCTATCTTCAAAGTAAAGAAACAAATCAAGCTTTATCGCCGGCTGCAAGTGTATAGCTAAAACGTTTTATTTAAACTCAATACACAAGTTTCAGCTGAATTTGGGAGCAATGCAATTTGGGGACTGTTCAGTTCAGTAGCAGATCATCCATGTGTTATTTGATACCTGCAGAGGCTGCTTCACCGTGTGTTTTAGCTATATTACTGGGTATTAGGATTATGAGAGAGAGAGAGAGAGAGAGAGAGAGAGAGAGAGAGAGAGAGAGAGAGAGAGAAGAGAGAGAGAGGAAAGGAGAACAGCAGCCCTGATTAGATAGACTGAACACAACAGAGTGTTGATATATACAATTTCGTACTGAACAAGTATACAAGAAAGATGAGACTTACTGCAAGGCATTCCATTTGCTAGTCAGAGAGTACGGAGCCAGAGAAGAAGAAAGGAGAGGACAGTGTTAGTTTAATGCATGCGACATAAAGGACAGCGCAGTTACATCCCACCTTACGCAGTGCTGGTGCTTGGTTTCCAACCTTGCTAAGGTCGCAAAGTCACGTTACACTACATATAGCATGCGGGAAGAATGCTGAGAGACGCATCCGGCTCTGAACGGAAACTACGCTCAATGACACCGTATGGGAAAAGGACATCATAAATCAACAGAGCAAGGTGTGGAGGGGGAAATTAATCCAGGGTCTTCCTACAGAAATGACTGAATTTAAACCCTGTAATCTGCTCAGTAATATAAACTAAGATGAGGTATTCGGGATGGCCATTGAGGACACAGGACAGACACTCTGTGCCCCACTGAGACAGAATACCAACAGCTGGTGTTATACATGCATATATGTCATGGCGGAATTGCCTGGGCGGGCTCTGGACCATGGTGGATGTGCCAGCGCCTTTGTTTATGGAAAACGAACTACTGTATGCAAAAATGTTTAACTATTCTAAAGCCAATGGAGATTATGAGAATCTAAAGGGTCATTAATCGCATGTAGCTAAGCGTTTTATCAAGGTAGATAAATTAAAAACTGCATATTGGCATTCTGGCCGCCACTATAGGCCCGTTCTCATTTTTGGCTCTGAGATTTATCCCTAGAGGGTCAGTAATAGCTTAATGATAGGGCGATCAGGTGGCTCATTCAACCAGGGACAGGTATGAAATAGTATGTATAGAAAACAGCAGAAAATATTTTATACTGTGCAAATAAAATGCATTATTCGACCTCCAATACCTTACTGAGTGAAAAGCCATCAGTAGGTCACAAAGTCCCACTAGAAATCCTTGAAGGTCCCATCCGCTAGCCACACTGATAAAACAAGTGTCTCTGTTTAGCCATTAGACATGTTGGGAGGAATGTTAAAGCTTCTTGATGTGTTTGTGGAACTGCCACCAAAGATAGATTAAGCTCCAATCCTTCCTAAGAAAGCTATCCCTTCGCTCACATATACCATCAAACCGCAAGAGCATATTGCCACCAGCCAGGAATTGAATATGCTTGGGTCTTTGCTTTGGGTTTGTCGCCAACATAATATGACCTTCGAGTATACCAGGCATTGATTAATATGACATTGGAACACACATTGAGAGATCATTGTACATCAAAGTATTTTATAAAGACAATCTAAGATCGGTTAGTATTATAATTCAAGCCAAGAGATGCCGCTTTCCAATTTTTAATTTAAATTGCGGGGACTCTTAAATCATTTCTGAGTCTGTTTGCCCACTTAATTTCAAGTATATAAATTATTTTTAAAACAAATAAACTTAAGAGAAAATAAGCAGGTGACTAGGTGGGGTTTAGGTTGCAAGCAAAGGTGCAGCCTGCCATGCCGTGATTATCGGAAGGTCGACATACGTACAGCTCTAGGAGAACCTGACGCAAAGTGATGTATCAGGCACATCCCGACTTTTGCATAAATAGAACCAAGTGAAACCAATTTCATTATTGTAGTCCCAGAAAGAAGATAACACAACACTTTTTGTTCTTTTGTTACGAGGCCTAAAATCAACCCCACTCAAGGGCACTACGACCTCTGGTCTGCAACCAAGTGGTTCTACTAGACAATTACCATACAAACACCTTTAACTTCCTCTTCCTATCATGAGGTATTCCCCATTTTATGTAATATCATCCAGGTTATTAAAACTACATGGGTTTAGTACAACAACCTTGAATATTCCTTTTTTTATTAAAATATGCACAACCAAAAAAGAAGCAAATACATAAAAAATAGCATTGATTGACATCAGTGTGACCGCCCGCCATGTCAGCAGAATGGCCACTCTGAGTCAGCGGGACCTTCTACTCGCTGGGACCTCCGGGTACCAGAGCCAGAAAGTTACCAGGTATGGTTATCACACATCCAATATAAGGCCTCTAACTATTTGGCCTAAATTATGGCAGAACACTCTAATGGAGGTATATATCTTGTCGAAGGGTGGAAGTTCTTGTTTAACCCCTTCGCGACCTTTGCCGGTTCAGGACCGTCATGACATGAAGGTCACTAAATGACCTTTGACGGTCCTGAACCGTCAAAAAGTAAAATAAGCTTAGAAAGTGATCAACGATCACTTTCTTTGCTTAAACGGCGTTACTGTAATGCCTCGATGTCGAGGCATTCAGCAAGGCCGAGATCGGCATCGGGGGCCATGTCTGGCCCCTCCCGGAGGCGTCAACAGCCGCCATACATTGTATGGCGGCGGACGCCCGTTTTAAAAGCGTTTAGGAGGCGATCAACGATCGCCTCCTAAACTTAAATGGTGTCGCTGGAATGCCTCGATCAGGAGGCATCCAGCGACACCAAACACTTACCTCTGGGTGGGTGGGCTGTGACCGCTCCGGAGAGCGGTCACAGCCGCCGCTGCCGGTGATCTTCGCCATCAAGCAAGATGGCGGCGGCCCGGGAAATAAAACAATAAAGACGAAAAAGTTCGCTAGAGGGTCTCCAGACCCTCTAGAGAACTGGCTCCACTTGCTGGTTGAATACAGGTACTGCATTCAACCATGCAAGTCAATGGAGCCCAGCTTTCTAATCACTATGTGATTAGTAAAATATTAAAAAAAAATAAAAATAAATAAAAAATGGAAAAAAAAATAAAAAAAAAATGTGCTAACATTTAAAAATTATTATGCAGTGATGTCACTAGATGAACCATCCAGTACCAGAAAAATGTGTAAAAAAAAATATAAAAAAAAGTATTAAAAAAATAAAATAAAATTAAAAAATAAAGTTTATTATTTTGAGCAAGTGCTAAAATTTCTCAAAAATCTCAACAAAGAGTTAAAAAAAAAGCACTTCAAATACCCAAGGGGTGTCTAATATATAAAAAAAATGGCTGATGGGGTAAATTGGAGTGGCCTAGCTCAAAGATAGGGCATAGGTACAGACTGACCAAAATGGAGAAAAAAAGCGCACTTCCCAAATGTGGCATTTTAAATCTGAAACAACCCGACAAACCCATGCATGTCGGGTATCACTGCACTCAGGAGATGTTCCTGAACACACATTGGGGTGTTGTTTGACAGTGGCATATACCAGGACCTGTATATCTATAACTAAAGTACAATTTGTGTGAAAAAAAATAAAAAAAATTACTATTACAAAGTTTGACAAAGTGTAGTTCTATAATTGGTGCATGGAAAGGGTTAAAATAACAGCATTTGGAATACCCTGGGGTGTCTAGTTTTCAAAAATATATGGTTTGAATGGGTTAAATTGAGTTAACCGGCTTCAAAGATGTTCCAAAGAGGAGATGGAGGCAGACTGACCAGATTTGTTAAAAAAGATTTGGAAATCATAAAACGCTGCTTGTACTTATTGCCCTATAACTTACAAAAAACAGCAAAAAAACATAAAAACATTGGGTATTTCTAAACTCAGGACAAGTAGTAGAATCTATTTAGCTAGTTTTTTTACTTGCTTTTTTAGGTGAGTAAAAGATTTTTCAAATAAAAGTCATAAAATGTGTTTTTTTTTCAATTTTTCACCATGTTTTTTAAATTTTTTTATAGTAAATAAGATGATACGATCAAAATAATGGTATCTGAAGAAAGCCCATCTTGTCCTGAAAAAAACAATATATAACTTATGTGGGTACACTAAATGGGTGAGGAGAAAATTACAGCTGAACACAAGCACCACAAAAGTGTCAAAACAGCCTCGGTCCCACAGGGTACAAAACGAAAAATGAGCCCGGTCCTTAAGGGGTTAAATGATAATTAGAAGAACAGATTCTTTATACAACTGAAATTGTAATCATTGTTGTAAACAAAACAAACAAAGCAACAACTTACTTTCTCTTCTGAGTCCCCGGGTTGACACGTAATTACGCCGTCTTTTGGGCCCCCCACGAATGTTGACTTACAGTTTTTTAGCCACTTCGAAAAAGAAAAAAAAATGAAACAATTAAGGATCACGTGCTTCAGTGAGCTAAAAGACAAAACACTACCAAACGAAAGCATTGTAAAGCTATACTCACAGATACAGTGGCTTCCTTCCGGTTGTTGTAAGTGTCCAGATATTCTTGTAGCTCCAAGACGCTGAACTTCAGCTTTTCAAGAAGTCCACAAGACAGCAGCTAAAACAGAAGTATTTTCAATTAGCTTTGTGGCTGTATGATTCAAATAAATCTGTATCCAAAACATGATTAGCGAGTTCAACCTTGTGCAGACGGAAACCATATACAGAGATAGAGAGGTATTGCTGGACGGCATTGCTACTGCACGCGAGATTTAAAGGGACAAAACCTATTTTCCTACAATATACTTGCTTTTATAGAAACGATTTATTACGGTCAGGCAATTATTTGCTCTTTTTCACGTTATTGCTGTCATTTAGCTGCGTATGGGTGAACATACATTGTGTATACGTCCCGGTGTTAGGAGCAAACTCACCGTCTCTGCATCAACAAACAGAGTAGGGCATTCTGAGCACGTGGTTAGCATTTGTGAAGTGCTCACAAATTTTGACCCAATCCCTCGAAGACTGTCCCCAAGATAACAAGCTGCATCGCACGTCAGGAAACAGAATCTTTTCTGAATACTCTGGAATGCAAAGAAAAATCATCTCTTAGCTGTTTCTACTAAGGAACACATATGAGTTCCCTGTGGCATAGAAAATGGCTCAACAACAAAGCCCTAGGCTCTGACAACATGTACAACTTATAAGTTACACCTGCCATGAATCTTGACAAGCCTTTGGCAGGTACCTACTGGCTACCCCTTGGTGTAAGGAATGCCATGGGCAATTAGGAACACCGTACGAACAGGGAGTTTTTTTTTTATAATGAATCCGAATGAAAACATACCTTAAACAAGGAGGAAAACACGTGAAATGTGTACACAGCACAGGAGCCATCAGAGTCGGACATGAGCTGATTGATATGACTGCGCCAGGCTTCTTCTGCGTCATCACACACTGCCGGCTGAAATGCGGCCAAAATGGCGGAGAAGAAAGGAGAAGGAGGGGGCGGCGTTACTCTGCCCCCTTCACCAAAGCTGGAGGGAAAAAAACAGAGCCATTATAAACTACCCAACATAATGCTGTGAAACGAGTTCTACAGTCACTGGGGGGTATTTTTAAAAGTGTTATTTTGGTGCAAAATTTATCAGAGGAAACATTCCAGTTGTTGCTATGGTGACTGCATCATTTTTACTCCTAGCTCTGGGTGTAGGATTTGTTCTCTTTGTACTAGTGATGGCCATTCAAGAAATCCGGTTTCAAAGAATTGTGGTACATGCTGGTATTGTTGAATGGCCCCGTTATAGCCACAGAAATGTGAGTCTGATAGCTTAACATCAGTAGTTTGGGACTGCTTTGTTAGCGCAATGTAGTTCTAAAAAAAGATATGGCCACATAATAATTTTTCCAAACAGCCAACGTGTAACCTACTTTGTCAGGGCATACTGCTCCAGCGCCCGATCATCTTTGTCTTCGTCAGCCATCTCTATACCAAAGCTATCACTGCATTCAAAAACGACTGGCATTTCACTCATTGACCCAGACAGGTCGTCCTCGTGTACAGTCGCATCATCTTCATCAAGAGCAATGTCAACCTAAAACGTCAACGCGATACATCAGCCTCCGGTTATCCAAAAAAATCAGACCCCCCCCCAAACTGAAGTCATGTGTGTTTCACAACTTTAAGAAACATAGACAACTGGTCCACTGATCAATTATTACTACAAACAAGTAAACTGATAATATACTCTTACGACAATAAAACTCACAAGAGACATTTATTAATATAATATTAATGAGAATCCGTGCAAACTCCCAAATATTTCGAGGTACATGTGCAGATGTGGGGGGAACCCACAATTTTGTTATGGACTGTAAAAGGTTCGGGTTGGAGTCCGGCTAGAACATTTCATACAGGCTCTGGTTAAACATTTTGGGGGTTGCAGTCCAACCACAACTGTTGTTTAGCTGCTGCTTCAGCCTTGTCAGAGATGTTTCACCCAAACCAAAACACAACTTAATGGAAATAGAGCCATTATTGTTACAAACGGAATAAAGTGGCCATTTTTTTACCTTCTGAAGGTTTTTTTTGCGTAAGCATACAATAAAGTCACTGATCCAGTGTACAAACGTATATGCTGCAGTTTGCTAAGAGCTTAATTAGAGGAAAGAAAATATTGATTAACTTTTACCAACCTTTGATAATGAAAGAACCGAGTCTTCAATGCACCAATCCCTTCAAACAGCAGCATAGAGCAGTTTTTGTGCAAATCTAGCAAAATACTGTGGTCAGAATTTAACATTCTGATGGTATGCCAAAATGGCATGAATTGATTTCATGTGCAAGAGGCACAATAGACTCCCACATGGCAGAGAAAAAAATCACAAAGAGGACATGCGGCCCCCATTATTAACAGAAAAAAACAAAAAAAAAAGAATTTTGTGCACCGTGCCCAATACCCTTCCACTTTGATTAAATGTGGCCCAACATGCATATATAACATTAATTCACATTTGTGTTAAAACCAGTCGATGGAAGAAGTTAGACTGTAAAGATCCAGAAAGTATTAGCAGAACATAAGTCACATGCAACAGTATTTCACATGTATGTAGGTAGTTACGATGTAACTATCATTAGGAGATAATTGGAGATAAAGAGAAGGGCAGATCATCATTTACTAAGGGGAATCTCACATAATTAGGAAACTGTAGAGATCTGGTTCAAATCAGGGAAAAGCATTAAACTCAGTGTAGCCGAATCTTGAATGAATACTTTATATCAGATTCGTTTTGGGGATCATACCGCGGTATAGAAGGTTAAGCCCAGGAGACACACTAAGTGTTACCCTATTTAATCACTGTGCTTACTTTAATCTAAAGACCCCATCTAATCAGCTTCCTCTAATACTCATTATTCAAATTGATTAATATTCCATGTGCTCATCATATTTACTTGTATGAGTCGAAAACTAAGTTAAAACTAAGTACTATATAAACATTCAGTGATCAACATTTCAGGGGAAACTATTTCCCTTCATTTGCGTAAATCACTTGTTGACAATAAAAGCTTTTGTTATGGTGGGTAGACCAGCCTCGCCAGAGTACTCATACGCAACTTGGTACAGCTTGCATTTCACAGTATCTGCTGATCAAGGGCCAGGACACCTTTTCAATTACCGTATGTTTATATACATTCAGGTTAAAAGTGTTTTATGAATATGACTAAATATGTTATGTAATTTAGTTAAAAAAAAAAAAAAACATTTAAAAAAAGTTTATATCTGAACATACTGTACATGGGGACTTGTTGTTTGCCCCAGAGGTTCTGGGTATCACAACAGATCACAAAGCCTCCTGGTATTGCTTTGTTCTCTGGGTCTGGTCCTGCCCGTTCCTATACGGTTCTCCCCTGTCTTGGCTCTGCTTCCTCTGAACTCCAATATGAAGTAGTAGAGCTCTGGGTCAGCCAGCCAGAGGTATCCAGGTATCACCTACTTAAGGCTCTGTGGCTAACAAAGGTTTATGGGAGTTACAGTTTAACAAAAACTAGATTACAATGCCCTTCTGTTTTAGATTGTGGCATTTCCAGCTTCTGAATCATTAGAATTGTCAGAGCTGACCTGCACCTCCAGGTGAATCAACCGTAACGTTGATACATGTGAAATAAAGCAGACTGTAACACTAAGAGTGACAAAAGATTGATTAAACGCCCATTAGTTAGCAAGCTTCTCATTAAAACCTCTACAACTGAAGGAACCACATGTTATCATTGGACCCTCCAGCCGCAAAGTTGTTATTATATTAGTGTAGGAACGTTTTAACCCCCCCAGTGCTCTTATTTGATATTATAGAAAAAATAATCGAGAGGAAGCATTCATTTAATCTTAGCCTTAGTTCTACCAAAGCTCCTTCACCTTAGAATCCTCAGATAACAGTGGATTAGTTATTTCAGGCAAAGATGCATCAAAACTAGAAGTTCTTGTATTAAGGGAATGTGGTTCAGCAGAGGTTGTGTCACAAGATGTAGAAGGTGACTCCATGTGATTAATCTCATCAGAAGGAGAAAGGTTGATTATCTGTATAAAAAAACCCAAAAACAATAGTCTTAGTTTATTGAGCATAAAGAAAGGATCAGAGAGATAAGAAACATGCATTGAACAATACATAATTGAACACTTCTGTATTATAGGGTTCATTAAGCATCCTTATTATCAGCTGATGGCAATGATTAGGATGACCGACAGGAGTACGGAGCCTCATACAGTGGACTCTATTCCAGTGAACAAACAAATCAACTTGAAATCGTTTGAGTTCAATTAACATAAACCCCCTGAGAGTTTATGTTCCCAACCAAGAACCAGGCATTTCCTGGAAACAAAACAATGGAATAAAAAAAATAAAAATGCAGTCAACGCTTTATCTCCTTTGAGCAGTTTTACCAAACGAGACAAAATTTCCTGTTTTTATGTGGATATAGCAGATTTACATCATATTGTAACCAAGTCAAATCAAATAAAATTAACACAATATATTCAGTATATTCTTGGGCTTACAGCTCTTGGGCAAGGCTCGTGTAAACAATATGGCTTTTTTTTTTTTGTAAGAAGACTATTGTGCAAAAGATATCTGCCTTCTTTACGAGCTGTTAATATTTGGGTAATACGTTGGAAACCCCATAACCTTATGGATGCCGGTTGTTTTGACTACTGGTGTCTGTAGTAGTTAAAGCCTCTGATCCAGGGTGGTCAAAATCCAGCATCTATATATATGCCTTTTTTTCATGAATAATGTATTGGGGGATGTAATTTACAGACGTGGTGTGACCTGGGTGACGAGATGTCAGGACATACTTTAAATGTTTTGTAATTCACTAGTGACCAAGATGTGGTGTCTACAGCTCGTAAAGGCCACACAATTGATCGTTCCTCTGGACGGCATGATAAAAATGGTTTACTTGGCTTTAATTGTTGTGGATTCCTACAGACAGTGTAGCCTACAGCGACTTGCCAGAGGCATTAAGGTGATATTTATTTCCATTTTACGATCGCGCTACACAGCTACCGCTCCACAAAAGCTCCAAGATGTGAAGGTGCCTTTGAGACCAAAAGCTACATAAATTCTCCCAGTGTAACAAAGTGTCTCTTTTCCATATGTGATATCTTTATTTAGCTAATATTTTTCTTTAACATGGAAAACACGTGTAGTTTGCCCCAAATAGAAAGCGAACACACATTAGTTCCTTCATTTGTAGACTTACTAAATCAGATGGCTCCAGGATCTGGCTTGTAGTGAGATCTTCCTCTTCTGACGATTCATCCGAGTCATCCTGGTTCATTTTACTGAGACTGTGAGTGCTTCCCGAGAGCTGGCTTTCCTCCAGGAGCTGTATATCACATTTATCCAGGCTGTCGAGGGAGCGTCTGCGTACTCCCCAGTTGAAATTATCCATGCTTTCACCCTGGAATCATATGTATCAAAGGCTGTCGACTATACCGTATTACACAAGGATGGCAAAGACGCTCTTGCAACAAGTAGAGATTTAACCATGTATTCCGACAGAGAGAGGAGCCGTTTTTATTGTATAGAATTGCTGCGTTAAACACACTCAAGTACCATATTCCTCATTCAAAGATCCAAGTTGGATAAGTGCCTGTTTTAAATGTTAGTGCTCTGGTTACATTCCTTGAGACCCACCCAATGGCTAAGTGCTTAATGAGAAATCATAGGAATGGCATGTTTCCCTGACTACAAATCAAAGCTTCTGTACTTGCGCAGCCCAACTCTCAATAAGCCAGGACTTGGATCAAATTACAGTTGTCAAAACCTCACAGGCACTTTAAAAGGAAGCTCTATCTTAAACGCAAGCGTCTGCAATGTTAGTATGCACTTCCCTAGCAGTCACAAACATTTACGGGAAATTATTTATATCTTAGAAGCATACAGAAGGCTGAGACGGGAATTACTTTCTTCTTCCTTTTGTGTCTAACTGCAGCCATTTAGTTAGAACGTGTTCTTAATCAAAAAGTGGGATCAGGGATCTCAAGCTATAACGCAGTGCTAATACTCAGCCGGAGTTACCGCATAACATCTACGGTGGTGGGTTTATTTACTAAAGTGGTTTCCCCTGCACTGGGACTCGATGAGAAATACGGTCGTAATATCTGGAAATGGACCTATGGGCTACCCTTACCATAAAAGACAAAAAACAAGGGACATTCAGACAGCGGGTGGCTGCTGGTGATGGGAATTAAAATCCAATAGTTGCTGAAGGCCTACAGGACCGTAGATATCCTAGATCTATCACAACTAACAAATACCCCAATTAGTTCTTTTAAGCCACCGGAGAAGCTTATGTGATAAAAGAACGGATGTTTCCATGGTTAGTACAAAGAATAAACGTCTATGGAAATAAATGATTGTATATTGCTGTGCAACAAAGCATTGCCTAGCATTATTTAATGGGCCTCCAAGGGCCAATGTTCTTTCAAGCACTGGATTTAAGAAGTCAATTTCCAAATACCCATTTTCACTATCAATTTAGCAGTGAGCTGATAATTTAGAAAGCAAGTTGTTACATAGACTTGTTATTGGACATTTTAACATTTAGCTTCAGGGAGCCGAGTTAAAGGAACAGCCGTGCCAGTTTTTTATGTTTTTTTTTTTTACATGACTTCGTATTAGTTAACTCTCCAACCTCCCGCTGATATTTCCCTTGTATCTTCATGGCCACTGGGATAAAGTGCTATTTTTCTGAAAGGGAGCGGACATGATTCAATCCGGAGCCCAGTGGGTTCACGCATTGTGACATGTGAACATGTGTGTGACATTTCGCATGCATGCACAACACACGTGGCAGCGATGCCCGTCAGAAAGCCGGCAGCAACTTCTGGGGGGGGAACAGAAGAAGCAGAGAGGCTTTACGCGTGGAAGCGCGGCAATTCTATGTTTCTGATTCCCTTCTGTGTGTTTCTAAATCCCTCACACTGCGGGGCAGAGCATTACGTGTGTTTCCTGGAAAAAATGGCCAAAGTTTTAACCCCTGTCGCTCGTTGGAGCAATCGGGAGAACAGACATTATGTGTTGTTAAATTGCCAATGTGTCATTTTTACCAAATATCAATTTGTTTGATTGCTATATCACATACACATAGTGAAGGCTTAAACAAGGCATCTGGTGAATGACAAATATTGGCACGCAGTCACGTTCACAACGGGATCTAAGGAACTCTTATGCATTCTTAGCATTTCTGTCTGGAATGCAAAGCCCTTGTTTAATCGCCGCATTCTTCACAATGCAGAACAGAAAAGAAACCCACATGATCATGCGGGAACCACTACTTTTATTTTTACAATAGCGCTAAGAATGGAAAAAAATAATCATGCATCTAACGCGAAGACCTCGGGCTGTTAAACCGCAATCATCATGATCCTTTGAAGTACACGGAAAGGTTTATTCACTAAAGCCAATATTCTCAGGTGACGTTGCAGGACAGCAGCAGTTCTGCCTCACTTACTTTATGATGCATTATGAAGAGCCAAGCCCGGGAAATGTTACCTACGAGAAGGGCTAAGCCGACCCTGCATCATTCATAGTTCAACGGGAGAGGACATGTTCAAGAAAGCATTTGACATGCTATCTTTTGCAGGAGCCGCTTACGGAGAAAGTCCTTTCATAATGCAGAGCGAGGTCAGGGATTTAAACCAGCAGATGCCCTATTTAGTGAATAAACCCCTAAATTATACAAATGTGCTCATCTGAGAAGACCTACAAAGCATGCACTGTGCGGGGCACTTGGGGGCAGACGTCGGGAGACCCTTTGTATAATCGGGCCTCAGATTGTTAAGTCTTCCTGTGCTCTGGTTAATTAAATCTCACAGTGATATCAGACACGCAAAATGAGGGCGGAACACCTAAATATCAAGTTTAAAATAGCTTTATCTTACCTGGAGTTCCTGGTTTGCAGATATAACAAAAACAAAACAGAAAAATGAAGAGAGAAACTGTTTTGAGTCTCCAGGGAATAAAGGCAGCGCACCAACACATACATTGCTTTCATTTTACCATTACTGAAAAGCGGAAAGCCGCGGGATAACATTTCTACATAAAAGCTACACGTGGCTCCCGGGATTACTGCGCAAAATCCACAAAAGGAGAGTGATAAAGAACGCTAGTGAACAATGGCCCCAAAATAGCGATAGTAACATTATGATCCCATAGCAAAGAACATTAACATCTAGGTAGCTGATCAGAGCTGCCCTAATTATAAGCCCATTTTCAAAATGAATGGGCAGTTCTTACTGTATTATGTGTTAACACCTTCTAGAACACATGTATGCTCCGTTATCTCCTCTTAATATACGTCGTGCTAGTGCCGATCCTTTAATGCATGAAAGTCGAACGTTTTTGCTCGTTGTGCCCATACAATTTGCACTACGCATAACTTAATAATATTTATTCTTCCGGGTATGGCTTCCTTTAACTTAGACTTGTAAATCACTTTATTGTGATGCAATCATGATTAATAAATACCATTGCTGGTCCCTCTTTTCCTAACAGAGGTTGTTGCGCTACTGCCAGCGTTGGCACTATAAGGAGAAATGTATTTTTTCTTTATGTTATTAAAAAATAATTGAATGAATGTGTTGTATCCCTCACTTGTGCTAAAAAAGGGGCCATTTAATAAGTAAAAATTAGAGCCACCATTGCTTTTGCGTGATTTTTTTTTGTGATATATTGTCTCCGCTCATAAAATAATGAAATTACCTGGTTAAAAAATAGCAAGTAGCACGTCACTGGTGGCACATGAAGGTGTTTTTGTATTATGATATTATTTAGCTTACCTCTCCATCTTCCAGTTCTACATCCAGGAAGTCAAAATCTCGGAATACGCGGAACTGCTGTTCGCTGTTGGTATCATCCATGATTTCTTGCTCCCGAATGGTGTCTTCTGAGGACACCAGGCTGGTCTGATGCTCAATCAAGTCCAAGTCGCCACATGAAGAAAAGATGACCTGTAGATGTAGAGTTCAAAAGATAAAAGCTTTAAAAGCAAGGCTGCTCGCTGCGGTAGCTTCTGTTAACTGAGTGCTGGAGGTCAGTATCTGGCTGTAAGGCTTTCCAGTACACACCTAATTCCTCGGGATGTTATTTTTAGGTTATGCTTTGAATATTTATGTTGGACAGGTGCCTTCACATTGAAGCTGGACAAAGTGAGCGACTTCACGCCGTAGGAACCTGTCCAAGAGAACATTTTGACTGCTTCCTTTCAGCTACACGCTTGGTATTGTCTAAATGTTTACTCTAGATGTTTATAAGTGTAAAACGCAGAAAAGCGGCAGAGACTATAACAATCGGTGACACATACGGGCAGAGTGGGTTGCGGGAAATGTTATTTCTTCTAAACTGCTTTTACTGTGATAACAAAGCACATCCTCAGTCTCCAGACCCAAGCAGTGCTACTAACCTGCCTTCTACGGGAGACATCTGTGTATAAAAGAGCCATTCCTGTTCCAACATACTGCAAAACCCTAGAACTTAATATTTTTAATTCACTTTTAGAATTTTTTTTATTATTTATTATTATTTTCCCCTTATGCCCTTTCCACATTCAGATGGCCAAAGAGACATGTTTTAGGGGATTAGAATGGAGGTGTGGTAAGAGGGCAAGGCTTTATGTGGCTTTTTGGCCTATTTTATGTAAGCATTTGTTTTATTTACATAGATTAATTTCTAAACATATTTCCGGATGTTTCTATACACTTCATTGTACATTTTAGAGCAGCAACACCGCAGAACACTGTGATACACTCATACCTAGCAAGCATTCTAAGCTCAAAGAAAAAAGGGACATAAGGATGTGGGACCAAAAGAAGGACTTCATAAAAAAAAAAGAGAAACTTGGGAGATATGCATTCCTGACACCATCACAGGATGAACGCAAGATGTTGGCAAATGGATTTGGAAGTCTCAATTATTCTGATTCAGACAAAAGGCGTGAAGTTTATATTTTCAAAGCAAAAACAAAGGGCTTTCTGGGAAATAGACTGTAAGACTTTCCATTCACCCAGAGAATCCTGGCTTGTGAATTCTATGACATCAGTTTTCTGGCTTTTCCAATAAAACATCATGATGTATCCAGAAGGGAAGCTCCCATATAATGACCTGACTAACACTTACTGAAGGGTTTTTGCTGAGTCCCACTTCTTGGCCGCACAGAGAGAGGACATTCACCAGCTTCTCCCTGGTTTTTTTCTAGAATGTAGAACATAAACATTCTATGTTGTATACATGTATGGAAAATGTATATCCATTATTATTACACAATGTGATCAACATTTCCACCAACAGGATATGCTAAGCAATGAATTCAACATTATGTTACCAAGACATTCTAATATTTCACAGTAACAGTCTGAGCATCGGTGGATATTTAGGTGTAGTTGGATCATGTTTCTCCCTGGATGCAGGTAATAGGAATAGCGATCCACTTATAGCTGGAGGCAATTGGCCAGCACTTTGTTTTTGGAGTCATTAGAAATATGTCTACAGCTCCTATTACAGACTAAAGAGCATATGGCATATGACTGATGTTAAACGTTAAGGAAGCTTTAATGTAAAACAAAGACATTTTACAGGAGCTGCTGATCTTCCAGTAGCTGGCTCTGCCATTTCATTCCAGTAAAAAAAAAAAAATTTTCTTTTGTAATTAATTTTAATTATTAATATTTATGCATTCAGGGTTTGTAAACAGTGGATGGTACCTGAGATGACTGAGGTCTTTTCCAACTAACTGGGACCAAAGCATTGGAATTGGAGCCAGAAGATGTGGAAGAGGTGCTTCGGGTCACTGGCATGGCCCTGGATTTCCCATCTCGTCCTGTGGATCCATGCAAGTCATCAAACCTCCTCCCAATGATTGGTGTCTTAAAAAGACAGAAGCCCTTTAGTTTTTTTATTACAAAAAGATGAACATAAACAAACATACATACACATACATAAATATTCCTTGTGTATCTATTTTCACAGGCGACATAAATATTCCTTGTGTATCTATTTTCACAGGCGACATATTTTCTGTTAATGATAAAAAAAAATGTTCATTTACCAGGATTTTCATTCAAGTAATTGGTAAGATGTCATGACTTCCTCTAGATTATGTGTCTGCCAAATCCTCATACCTTCCCACCCATAAAACCTGCATGAAATACCTGTCAGAGGTTCTCCAAAAAGCAGTTCTTATGCTAGGAATGTTTTATTCGCGTAGAATAGCCTATTTAGATTCTGAAAGCCTACTGCCATGCTTTCAAAATAATACATTGCTTTATTCGTTGACAGAATAAGCTAAGATCTTTTACCTCTCTCTCAATCCTAGCCATGCATTTGTCTTTCTTCCCATTACCTGCTTCGATTCTTTCCACCAGATCAATCCCAACCTTTTCCACATTTCCATCATAATTTAGCCCCTTTCCATCTCTTGACCTCACACAATATGTTTGAATCTGTTTTAAAATCTAAATGTTATTTATGCTAAAGTATAAACATGAGTTCTGCCCTTTATGATTTACCTGAGACACGTCAAAATGAAAATCCAATGTTTTCCCTGGAAGCTCTTTGGAAGAGCTTGTCCAAAGTCTGCTGATCTCCAGCTTGGTTAGGTCTCCATGTTGATATGCAGGTAACACAAGGCTTGCAGAACGAGAGACAACCAGCTTCAAAATATTCAGAGCCTCCTTCCAATGGGCACTCTAAAAAAACAAAAATTTTATAAAATATCACCTCAATACTTATAATGTAGACAGAAATATATTGCTTCTTCACGCCTCTTTCCTCCAACGCCCACATTCATAAGGCGATGGTGCACTTAATTGTCTAAGGTCATCTGGCAGAGGTGGGCCCGGTGGGGTGATCTGGGCCACCACCGACAGTCCCGTTTTCTCTGCTTGTTCATACCTGTACGTATTTCTCAATAGTCTTCAGCACTTCCACATTAAACTGCTTCCCAGGAATGAGTGACATGTCCATGTGGCTGAGCAGACTGTAGATAATTTGCAGGAGAGACTGCTGCATACTTGGCAGCCCTTTTTCTAACAACTGCAAAGAAAACAAAACCTATACTGATTATCACGTCTCAGAGATGACTACATAGGAGCAGTCTTATTAAAAAGAATACAACCATTTACATAGGAAGGTTTGCTCCATACCATAGTTACTTGTTAATAACATCTTTAGAGTCCTAATATCTACAATATTCATTCTTAACTACTGCCATCAATAGGGGTTTCTTATGGGAGCAGGAGGTATTAAAACATTTGCTGCATACAGAATACACATTATTTCTAGACATTACCTCTGCTAAGTACGTCACCATGTTAAGGGTAATATCAGTGAAGGCTTCATGTAAGTATCGGCAGACCACGTTCACCCACGTGGCACAATCCCTGGTGTAACTGTGTGTTTTGTACAGAGTCATCACATGTGCCAGGTTCGATAGTTTAGAATTCTTTTCTTCAAGGCAAACCTAAGAAGAATGAGGTTTTCATTACATGAATCCTGTACCAATTCCACAGGCAAGACGGGGGGATTCTAATAAACTCGTTTCATACCTGTGCAATCCTCTCCGCTATTTCCTTGCAGAAGTTATTCGGGTTGTCAAAATGTTGGATCAAATGAGGCATCAAGCACAGAATATTCAAAGGGAAACCTGAAAAGACATACGCCACACATTAGTACTAATTATTTACAAATGTACATAAAAACAGCTGGTTTCCACATAATAGATGGGGAATTTCCTACGTGTTGCTGCATTTCAGACATTTACTGCAAGGAAGGTTCCTTTATAGATAATTAGAACAGAACTGTGACACAAACTAACTATGTAAACTATTTTAGGCAGAACGTTTGCATATTCCAGTCTGGTACAGGATCTATTTAATGTTAATTTGAAGGTAAAGGTATCCAAACTACTTGCTTTAATTGGATATGGTTGGTCTCAAAAGCAAAATTGTCACATTGTCACATTTGGTCTTTAACAGACAGACCTAGACAGTCATTTGGGTTTTAAGGGCTTGGTCAAGACAGCTTCACGGGAAGACAAAATGATGGTTTATATTTTTTAATCAAAAAACAAAATACTGTCTGCGCTTCTCACCCTAATAAAGTTGGCAACAAATATATAAACATAATATAAATGAGAGGTTTTGGTTATATGAATTGGCCAAAGCATAATTAAGCTCACCCGCCACGTCAAGGCACACTATGTGGGAGGTGAGAGCAGGTTCTCACCCTATTGAGAGTGTGCCTTGACGTGGCGGGTGAGCTTAATTATGCTTTGGCCAATTCATATAACCAAAACCTCTCATTTATATTATGTTTATATATTTGTTGCCAAATTTATTAGGGTGAGAAGCGCAGGCAGTATTTTGTTTTTTGTATACATTGTACAGCCAACACACTGTATTTGCAGCATGCTCACACTGTTTGGTAGGCCTCGTATTATACATTTGTATTATTTGAGCCTGAGACTAGCTTAGCGCACCGACATTTTTTCTTTTCTATATTTTTTAATCTCATATATAAACACAAAGCTAATAGAGTATATTTACCTATGACTTGTGAGGAATCGACCATGGGGATACGGGATACTGGCGTCAGCATGCTGAAGAGATGGAGTGTTAAATCAGTGGTTGTCAGGGAGGTGAATCCCTTCAGAAGAAGCTGCTGCAGCCCTGAGAAGTCTGACCACTTTAGCTGTCCTTGCAACTTCTCCAGCTTCTCCCTGTTCTCCAATTTATCCAACGGCAAATGAGACAAGAGTTTGTTCAGGAGACGCAACGCCATGAAATACTCAAATTCAAAGTCTGATTCCATTAAAGCTATGGCCACCCAGAATATAGTAGCCAAAAGGTTGGTCGGATTGTTAATGTGAGAGGGATCTGTGATGTTGTCCTTGAGGGAAGAAGAACTCCTGGTTTTAGGAGAGAACCCTTGCTGGGTACATGCTTGAATCCTATCTAGCGTGGCACTCCTTGGAGGATCAGAGGATTTATCGACCACCCCAAACTTTTTGGGAACAGAGAAGCTTCTCTGATGTCGGCTACGTTCAGCCGTGGCCATGTTTCCGCCTACCATACTGGAATTAAGATTAAGCTGTCCAGTGCTTTTTCGGTTTGCTGTTAACTTGGCGTTGGAGGATAAATCTGGAGATGATGACCTGATAATAAAAAAAAAAAAGTTTTAAGTTGTTGAGTGCTGAGTACTTCAAACCCTCCAGCATTTAAAATGTTAATCTAATGGAAGAAGAGCCTTAGCATGACTTATATACTCCTTCCACCAACTCCTCTGCTTCTCCCTTTTGCACTTTAGTATGACTTGATATCGGGTATTACCACACCAGGTGGGTCGAGTCCAGTACAAATGGAAAAAGCAGCGCTCCCTATGATTTCATTGCCCCATTATCCTTGGTTCTCAGTATGGTGGTCATATATCACGTCTCATCAACGAGCCTGCTACTGACAGAAAGTAATGCTATACTATCTCTAGATAATTTCAATTATTACAAAATATGATTTTTTTTTCAGGCAATGAAAAAACACATGATAGCATTTCCAGACAATGTCCTGCCATTTCCGTTTTGGTCATGCACGTCTCATCAGCGGACAAACCTTGGCAATTTCAAAAGCATTGTTTAGACGTGTGCCAGACTTACGTACACGGCTGCACCTTGAAACTCGGCCAAACTCATTTCCTTAGCAGATCCTGAAAGCATGCTAGGCTATGACTACAACAAATACAATCTGTTGATTAACGGTTCTGTGCGTTTTAATGGACAGGCAAGCATTTACCGGGATAGGATGGCCAGCAGATCACTGTTCTTCAAGCAGTCTGATAAATTATCCACCGCCGCTTCCAATGTAAGAAGAACCTCCATCACATACCCCTAAAAAACGAGACATATATTATTAAACTTGCTACGTACTTACTTAGAAAAAAAACCATATTAAAGTAAACCTATCATTTATATATAAAATTCACTTTGCATCAGTTTGTGGACATATTATTCAGTGAAAGAAAAACATGTTGAAATTAATATATATATATATATATATATTTTACAAATATTTATTCATAGCAAACTGTTGCCAATTATTAAGTCAGCATATCGCTGTTTATGTCAGAATTTTCAAGTCTGAAATCAACTCAACTTTTCAGGCAGCAATCTGTGGATTACTGTATATTGATGACAATAATATCACGGGTTTGACTTATTTTGCTTTTCTCTTTAGGCTTTTCTGGTGGATCTCAGCTAGTGTTTAGCAATGTTTCCTTATCCCTTTGCATTATGTGGAGGGATGTTAAATGCATACAGGAGTCTACTTTCCTTTTTACTGCATGCAAATTGGTGCTTTTATTCTTTAGTTACTGACTTTAGGATATCAGGTTCATTCATATGAACGCTTCTTGCACATGTTTAGTAGCAGTAGGGGCAAATAAGATGGGGAGAGGGGGTAGTGTGAATGCGTATGAGAATGAATGAATAAATGTGTGGATGAATTGTGTGAATGCGTATGACAATTAATGAATTCATGTGTGGATGAATTGCTTGAATGATTTGTGAGACTGCATTAATGAATGTGTTAATGATTTGTGTGAATGAGTAAATGCAAAGATGGTACATGAAGGGTGGGCTTTAACAATAAATAAATATGGGCTGCTCGGGCTTAAATGCCTGGGCCTATTTTTTGTCCTAGTCCGGACCTGCTTACAAATATACAATACACGCTTTATTTACTGTTTATTGTTTGTTATATGTTTCCTTCAGCAGTTTTTGTGCCCTCTTTTAATTCTTTGCACACCTTGTAGAATATTTATTTTTGTATTTTTATGATGCTACTAATACTTCATTTTTTTCACTGGTTAATATTAAACACCCAGCTATGGTTAATGACCTAAAAATAATAATAATGTATATTTTTTTCTTCTTCAATTCTCCGTTTATTGATGCAGCAGTCACATAGTGTACACAGGCAAGGATATACCAAGTGGATTACAGAATAGTATGCAGACATATACAATGCACTGAAAAACGTAGGCATCCTCCAGCACGAGGGCAAATATACAATGTAATAGATTGAAGAATTCAATAGACATAGTCCATCAAGAGTCAACAGATATCATATGGCTCATGAATGAGAGGAGCTGAGTGACCCCCAGACATACCTGAATTTCATCACCATACTCTCCAATAACCTCTACCAGCCTAGAAAGAAGGTCAGATAACGCATGGGCCGAAAGAGGCTGCCTGAGAGCCCTGAGGATTTGGAAGGATCTCCCAGCATAGTGTCTGGAGGAGCTGGCGAGAGCAGTCTGCAGGGCCACTTCACTTAGGTGCTGCTCCAGGTGAAACCCTACAGAAGATCAGCAGGTAAAACATTCATTTACATTTCTTACCTAAAGACACATTTTTACACTAAAGCCAATTGTATTAAAAAGCAGGTTTTTTGTTGCACCGTTCGCTTCCTAACAAAATGAATGAAATGCCAGCTCAGACCATATGTTTGCTGGTTTGTAACCAGATGATTTGTCACGGTCTCTCCAAGGCTGCTCAAGCTTGAAATGTGGAGCACTCCCTCCAACAGCAAAGCCAAACGCTGGCACTCCTTAACGAAAAATCATTAAAATCGCACGGAAGGCGCTTAATCGCTATTGATAAAGAACCTTCCGGAGCGAAACGCGCTAAGCAGGTCCTCTGTTTTGTGATATTCATGGGTTCCATCGGCTGGTATGTTTACTACTCTTGGACTAAATCTGAATTTTTTTACTACAAGACTAAGGATTAATTGTACAACTTTAATGTTATTTTGTTTGATTGCCTCTTCCTTGAAGGAGTGCCAGCTTTTGGTCATTGTACCCTCTACTTCATGCAGTATATTAGTTCCCAAAATATTTTAGCTCTGCTCAAGAATGTTTGTGCAAACAACTTTGACTCCCCCTATTTTTTAATGTGGGCTGTGTAATATCCAAAGTTTTATTTAGCGGACTAGCAGCAATTCCCCTGTAACTGACCCACATATGTTGTAAATAATCCAGCACCTGTATAAATATAATATATATATATATGCATGATCTACTGCTACATGGTGGACTACTCCACTACTTTTACTTAAGAAAAATATCCATAAATGGCTTAATATAAATATATTCCAAAAACATCAATACTAGTGACATTTTCAAAGGGAGATATAGACATTTACCTGACTTGGAGTCTTTAAATACAGACACAACATGTCGGAGGAAGTTAGTGAGCTGATCGGCGCTCCGAGAGTTCTGATTTTTGGGGGTGATGTCTTCGTGGCACCAGAGGGGACCAAATGCTCTGCAACCAAAACAAAAGGTAGATGGTATGACAAAATGAAAAAAAATCTTACTAGGTATCGGAGATTATTCATTAAACAGAGAGTTTGGAGGACAGTTGGACATTTTTGCTCCCTAATAACAGTATTACAATGGTGGGTTTCTCCTCCAACAAAGTCTGAGTGACCCTGCATAATGCATAGGTGATAGACAGTAAGCTTGTTTATTTTCCCTGCCCCTATTGTATAGTGCCACGGAATCTGCTCTAAGCAATTCTCACGTAATCATATTTCTTTCTGATTTACTAACTTCCCAATGGGTAATGCAGAACAAACTCAGCCCTTCTTCTAGGAGAAGCTCACCAGGGTTCGGCCATCATACTTCATAGTGATATCATGGATCTGAAGTGTTCAACTCTCCCGCAAAATACCTCTTTCTTTGTTTGCACCCTTTAAACTCTATAAGAACATATTGTTTCGAACCCCTACAGGTGAAGAACCGATGTGGTTAGGTGTTCCATCCATCTAAAAATATTATGATCAAATTGAATTAATGGCTACAACATTCTATGAAGACATAACATGTTTTAACTGTTTTGGCAGTTATTACACAATAAGTATCCCTTACATAGAAATGATTGGATTTGTGTGTGGAGGATACCGGGATCCTGAAAAGGGTAGGTGTGATGTTTAAGTTTATCTGCAGATATCTGAGTATATTCACCCAAAAGATAGATACAAATACTGGATTTGCTCAATTACCGTATTTTTCGCTCCATAAGACGCAGTTTTTTTCCTCCCAAAGTAGGATGAAAAATCAGCCGCGTCTTATGGAGCGAAGATGCAGGCAGGGAGGGAGGGAGGGAGGGAGCAACGATATACCGTATTTATCGGCGTATAACACGCACTTTTTTAACTAAAATCCGGAGCTTAAACCCTACCTGCGTGTTATACGCCGATAAATCCGGGGTCGCAACTGAGGCAGGCGGCGGCGGCCGCCAGCAGAGGAGTCCTGGATTTCTGCCAGTCAGGGGGGCCCAAGGGGTGCCGAGCGGTTGCTGAAGACAACCGCTCGGCAACTCTCGGGCCCCCCTGCCTGACAGATATACAGGAATCCTTTGCTGGCGGCGGCCGCCACCGCCACCGCCGCCTGCCTCAGCGCTTCAACTCCTGTGTTGGAAGCGTTTGTCTCGGGTGCCGGCGCTTTACGCTGGGCGCCGGCATATGACGTCAGACGCCGGCGCTCAGCAGTGAAGCGCCGGCACCCGAGACAAACGCCTCACGCTTCCAACACAGGAGTTTAAGGTAAGTGACCGGGGCGGGGGGGGGAGATCCTGAGAAGGGGGGGTTAGGGAGTTAGAGGGGAGATCCTGAGAAGGGGGGGTTAGGGAGTTAGAGGGGAGATCCTGAGAAGGGGGGGTTAGGGAGGGAGGTCTTACTGTGTGTGTCTTACTGTGTTTGTGTGTGTGTGTCTTACTGTGTGTGTGTGTGTCTTACTGTGTGTGTGTGTGTGTGTCTCACTGTGTCTGTGTGTGTCTTACTGTGTCTGTGTGTGTCTTACTGTGTCTGTGTGTGTCTTACTGTGTGTGTCTTACTGTGTTCATAGCTTATTCAGTTATTGTAATAAATATTTTAGCCCATTTTTTAGCTCAAAATATTTTTTCCTTTTTTTTCTCCTCTAAAATCTAGGTGCGTCTTATCAGCAGGTGCGTCTTATAGAGCGAAAAATACGGTAACTCTCGTGTTTTATACACCAGATGCTGTAATCTGTTCAATTCCCAAAATCTCCATTCAGTGTCCTGGAATTACCCCTGTGGTTGATTATTGAAACTGTGGTCAGGATTACCACGTGCTGTCACAGAAAAAAAGGGTTATTCTAGGATTATTTACTGTAAAAAGCTGCCATTATTTCTGGTTCTTCTCAATATAGTATACTGCTTGGACATTAATCATATTTTATGAGCTGGCAATAGAATCATTTCATCCGATTGCAAAGTGCAATGAATTTTCAGGCTAAAAAAGGGCATCCGTAAGAGATGGCAGCATGGGGGGGGGGGTGCACTATAAATAAAGGAAAAGTGATAACGGGGTAGAGTTTGTTTAAGGTGATAAATTAGCACAATGTCGGAAATCCAAAGGGTTCTTAATTCATTTCTAAACCACTATGCAGTGGAAACGGATATATCATTTTAGCCGTATAATGATCCACTGAGATCACAACTTTATAGCTCGTTTAGTAAGTCCGCAAGCTGAAAGTTGTAACATTATCAAACATTCATACACACATAGCTGTGCAAGCAACACATATGTAAGGAAGAGAAAGCTACAAAGAAATGCATTTATTGTAACTATTCAGTAATACCAAAAAGCCGTGCATACGTTAACCCTTCAAGCAGCTGGTAAGATCTGTCTGCTTACCGATGACGGTGGGTGACTGTCAGACTTATTGGGGCAGTGAATGTAAAGTTAAGCAGGGAGTCATTCATATGCATGGGCGTAGGAAGCCCTAAAAATCTGGAGGGGACAGCATTTTCCCCCATCAGATCCCCACTTTCTCCCTATCTCTCACACTATCTACCCCCTCTCCCCCTTCTCACACTATCTACCCCCACTCACACTTTCTTACTATCTACCCCTCCCTACCCTCCCTTCTCACACTATCTACCCCCTCCCTAACCTCCCTTCCTACACTATCTACCCTCTCCCTACCCTCCTTCTCACTAGCTACCCTCTCCTTACCCTCCCTTCGCACCAGCTACCCTCTCCCTATCGTCCCCTTCTCACTACCTACCCTCTCCCTACTGCCCCCTTCACACTAGCTACCCTCTCCCTACCCCCCCTTCTCACCAGCTACCCTCTCTCTACACCCCCTTCTCACTGTCTACCCCAGGGGTGTCCAAGTTTTTTCTGCAGTGGGCCACTTCATCAGAATTGTATACGTGCGCGGGCGGCACTCATTTTTCACTGTGAGAAAATATGGCCTTTAATAAAATATGCAGATTAAAATAAAGTCAATGACACAAAACCTTTACTTTTCCTCTCACTGATTTCTGGGCCTAGAAAGTTGTGACTACAAATTCAGGACTCAGGATAATTAAAAATGAAATAGTTCTATTTATTCTAGGGATGCACCAAAATGAAAATTCTGGACCAAAACATTCACGGTTCACTTAGCCAAAAACGAAAATGACCCCCCACCTTTAAAAATAATAATAAAAACTCACATTTTTTATAAAAGTAGGTAACACACCACAATTGGACAAAAAAAATAGCAATATGACTTGGCATGATAGGAGTGTGATTGCTAACAGCAATCACACTCCTATCATACCAATGCAGCCAGTACATGCTGGTACATGGTGGCTGTAAGTGATATGCAGACCCCATATTGCTGGCAGCATCAATACACAAGGGGGGCAGCTAGCTAGGTTTCAGCATGTACTGGCTGACTGGCTAACAGCAATCACAGTCCCATCATGCCTAGGTTCCAGCACTTACACATCCATGCTATCACACACACACTCATTCATTCATATACTCCTTCATTCACAGATTCATTCCCTCAATCACGCATACTCATTCAAACACCCTCCCCACCCCTTACCTGCACTGCAGCTCCTCGATGCCGCTCACAGACTTCAGCAGGGGGCGTGGCCTCCCTCTGCATTCTCTGGTACTGCCAGAGGAAGCAGGATGTGATGTGATGTCACGTGAACTCTGTTGGGTTCCGCTTCCTCTGTGCAGTACAGAAGACCCTCCCACAAGTAAGTAGCAGGGCTCGAGGTGCGGACCGTGTAAGATCGGTTGCCCTGGCTGCCGATCTTACGCGGGCCGCACCTCAAGGTCTTGCGGGCCGCATTTGCGGCGTTTCTATTGGGGGGGGGTGTTCCTACGGCCCTGGGGGGGATTTCTTCATTATCGGTCCCCCCCGCATGAGTTACTGGGGGGGATCTGTCCATATGCAATGGGTGGCATTATTAAGGGTCAACCTCAGTGAGGTTCTCCCACAAGAAGTGCCGAGCTGGCCCTTTATAACAGCTTAATCAAAGTAGAGGTCTCTTTTATAACTATCCAGTCTGGTGTTACTTGTGCTTTTCTCAAGCATAAATTCTGTGTAAATTCATAGTTCTTTGGCACTCGATGTTAAATTGATATTCTACTGCACTTAATCTTAATGGATCCAAAAGCCAGATATCCAATCTACCTTATTATAGCAAACTGTAACATCTGCTTTACTAACATTTGTGTCTTGTGACTTGTAGTATTATTAAACAATTCTGTCGTAAATGACTTTTTAAAAACATTCACTGTTAAGCCATTGGAACAAAAAAAAATCAACATTTTAGGTAATACAAATAATATTATTTTGGGAATCAGGTCCAGGAATTATCATGGGAGTCTAGCACAGTTTGGGTTACATCCAGAATTTCGCCCTCACTGTTATGTTGTTAGAAGAGTTTGGGCATTTTTGGGATTTTTCCTTGAAGATTAAGAAAAGCTTGTAAGGGCATGGCGTTCATAGAATGCCATTTTGTATGTATCTTATCATTTGTTATTGCGTTTTTAAACCTTACAGGATTCCCTCAGACTCAGAATATGGCCAGCAGATGGCAGGTTTGTTTCTCGTCAAGGTCAGACATTTTCACCCAAATTTGTTCAGCACCGTTCATGAATGCTTTAAGTAAAAGAGTATCTACTGGAATGGAGGGGCCTACAGACTTAACAAAAATTATAAAATGATTAATTATGTCATTGAGTAATGTGAACTGAGCTGCGTGGGGATTCACAAAATCAATGATGCCATGGTGCTATGCCAATGTTAAAGGAACAGCTTAGTGCCCCATACATCCCTACAAGGAATATATCGTATTTGCTCAATTATAAGATGACCCCCCAAATCTGAATATTAATTTAGGAAAAAACGAAAAAGCCTGAATATAAGACGACCCTATAGGAAAAAAGTTTTACCAGTAAATGTTAATTCACGTAAACAATTTTTTTTAATAAAAGCTATGATTGAGAAAAATATTTTGGTTTTATTTCCTTCTATTTTCCAACCTCCCCCCCCAGTTATGCACATCTGCCCCAGAAATGCCTTATACCTCCTATATGCCACTGTGCCCCATGATATGCCTTTTAACCTGGCATATCATAATCTGGACGCAGACAACCCCTGCTACTAGCCACACCTCCTTCCGGCTGCAGCGTAAATTGTCTACGCGAATCACGTAGACATCTACACGCTGCCCCGGCTACACACCAGGCTCAGAAGCACCGGTAAGTGGGGCGGGGGACGGGACACAGGAGGATCCAGGTCCCCTGCAACTGCGGGGGATCTGGATCTTAGTCATCTCATAGTCAGGCCTATTTGAGGTCTAAGTATAAGACGACCCCGATTATAAGATGAGGGGTATTTTTCAGAGGATTTGCTCTGAAAAAAACCTCGTCTTATAATCGAGCAAATACGGTATATATATTAAAGTATTGTGTAAGAAAAAATAAAGAAAGCAAAATGTCTATATTATTGTTGAAAGTATATGTCCCATGGTATTTTTCTTGATGGTCTGATATATGTATATGAGCTTCATTTGACCATATTAATTCTAGCAAGCAATATTATACGTGACGAGGTTCATTTAACAGTTTCAGGAAATTAGCACTAAAAAGTACATTTGTGCTGTAAGATGATAAAACTATGGAGGTGATCCAATGCTTATTTTATTTGGCTATAATATCATGTAAAATTATGGCATAATTGTATGACATCCATGCTACATATCAACGTGGATACAGTTTGCTATGGATACATCCTTGCTGTCAAACACTATAGGACAGACACTAGGGGGTTACAAAACTCCAAACAGATGGTGGAGGATTACCGCATGGTTATCAGGCTTATTTACATGAATTGTCTTCAATAAATGTTTTGGAGACAATATAAATTACAGAGAGAGGGATAGTGGGCAACCTTGATGTGTGCTATATGTTATTTGCAAAGGTTCAGACAAGGTCTCGCTAATGTGAATACAGGCAGTAGGACAAAACAACAGTAAATGGATAGGACTAAACAGGGTAACCCCACATTAAAAACCTAAATCTCAAAGCTGTCATTGTAAAGGGCCAGCCACCCTGTCAGACACTATTAATGGAGGTTTGATGGAGGTAGACTGGATGTTAAGGATGAAAACTTTCATCATTTAATTGCTTCCCTTCCAGGAACAAAATCTACCTGATCAGGATGGCGCTATTTACGAAGATTATTTATGCTAATGATATCAGGGTTATCTAGCCTTTAATAGGTTTAATGTGAATCACTATTTCCTATAATCCCAAATTACAGTTTTATACACTGATATAGTAGCAGTTCTAGATTCAAATAAACCTTAAAAGCCACTTAATATGTATAGAATGGGAAGGATATCTTGATTTATCTTTTCTCAGGATTTGCATGCTTATTCCTCCCATTATATTATCTCTCACTGCAGACACAGACAGACTTTGTTGGGGGGGTAATGGGGATATGGGACCTGATCTCCGCTTTCATGATAGGAACATTTAAACTAAATGAATTTATTTATGCTAAAGTCTATGATGACAGTTTTTCCTTAAGAATGAGCTGTTCCATTATTTGGTATACTTCAAGTCCCATCCCAGGGTCAGATCATTTAGAAAGTTCCCAAGTAAGATGCTGAGTAACAATGATTCTATGAGAAAGTCTTAAATTCTATTTGGTATCTTGTTATCTACTGATTTGCATTACGAAGAAAGAAGGTTGCTGCAGCATCTCTTTCCGTCTCTGTCTGTCCCTGGCAAATTAGCCGTCAGATACCAGTTTCCTGAATCACACAGCTGAAGCTCTGAAAGAGTGGCCTGTCCGGCTACATTAAACGGTATCTACTAACCATAACCCACAAGTTGACTGGAAGTGATGTGCTGTCATGACGGGGGGACAAATGGCAGTCCTAAATGTCCCAAAACTACAGCACACAATCATGTGGATAAACTAAACTATTTTAGTAAGTAGACTAAACACATTAAATACAATAACACATTCTAAAGCAAATAGAAAGAGACAAAAGAATAATTATTATTATTTTTTGGATGTTACTGTGTCTTTAAGCTGAGTTCAGGCAGTTCATCTGCCGTTGGGATCACACTCCATACCTGGTGGTCAGAAACTCAATTAACTTGTAGGCTTTTTCATCCGTCTCGGCTGATGCGTCAGCATCTTCGATCTCCTGACTTATCTGTGGGATGTTCCCGATGCTTCCTCCCAGACTGATACTGGAGGAGGTTGAGCTTGAACTTAGGCCAGAGTCTGGCACTGGAGAAGACTGGTACTCCCTGAGAAAGTCAAAGCCACCTGGCAGGGAGACGAGAGATTAGTGAGGAATGCGTTATAATAAATCAGCATGTGCACAGCCATTCCTTAACGTCTGTTCTTCTGTTTCTACAGCCCCGGGAAAAGAGAAAATATTTCACATGATTTTCTTTTCATTAATCAGAATGTTGGATGATAGGAATTTACATTTGCAATGCACAAAAACAAATGATTCCTTCGTCCAAGCCTCAATGAATCAACACTTTCAGGTTCAGCGGTGAAACCATGAAAATATCTCCTAAAAATACATTTTTGATCATTTCACCAATAAACAGCATAAAAATTTAAACCTCATCACAGACATGACGTACATTATATATGGAATTAATTGTCTACATGACTGCATAAACTATTAAACATCATTATACTCTACACTAGATCTCCAGTACATAGAATGAGACATCACCGGACTTTCACAATTCGTATAGAAATGACGGCCAACCAAACCACATTTCTCCTGGAATATTATTTATCATATGAAATATCTTTATTGTGATATGTTTTAGGTAACGTTATGTAGGTTGACCTGCGTACCCGTATAGGGATATTCTGAATGGCAGGATGACTGCACAGTCAGCGTCTTGGCTTCGTTGACTTCTCGGGCCTGCAGGAGAACCGAAGCAATGTTGGAGAAATTGCCATTACAAGAGAGGGAGATCAAAAGGTGGAGGAGCAGCTTCCTGCTGTGTTCAAACACCTCCGGGCGGTAATGGTCTAGACCTGAAAACAAATAAAAGTCATTGAGTTTTGTTAACGTCGTCAAAGTCGTGGAACTTAACTGAGATAGATTCACTATTAATCGGTTTTGCAAAATGAGCAGATTTACTATGCATTATGAAGGGCCAATGCCAGTGAGCTTCTCTGCATGGCTGTATAGTTCATAATCAATGAGAAGTCATCACACTGATTTAACTATGCATTATGCAGGGCTGACTCAGCCCATCATGTAGGAAAAACACATTGCAGCGCTCCTGCAACCCCTGGTTTAGTGAATAATCTCCATTATCCATAATACAATGAATTTGAAAACATGACATTTTAAATGCCGGAAACACTTGCAGTACATTTTTTTGTAAATGTGTGGCCTAAAATAAAGCTTTCCTTTAGCTTTTTCAGTTTATGATTTAAAAGATCGCAGCCACTTGTGAATATAAATCAGCTTGGCTTCTAAAATAAAAGTGCTTATTCTGGAAACGAACAAGCTGTATTTAGTTAAAGTGCAACGTCAGTGGCCATTTGGATAATGATAGGTAACGGCAGGAACATGGCAGGAACTATACATTGTGTACCAAGCCCCGCTGCGCTCCGGGATCCCAGTCTCATCATGAACGAGGACACGGCCAGCTCATCTTTTATGTCCTGACATTTCTGGGCAGAAACTATTAAAAAGTACGCTTGGAATATAAATGAGGACAACGTGGCCCCATTCGGTTTGCCAATTTCCAATAAAAAATCCAATTTGTATTTTTATTACCGTTCTAGATCTGTTACAGCTCTATTTCCTCTTAGTATTTAATCCGCTTATCGGTTTGCTCTGAAACATTTCTTCTGAGTGGCTTCATGTTGGGGGTTTTTAGGTAAAAAAAAAAATCTGAAAGTGCCCGCAGCATCCAGCTAAATGCGTGATCAGCAGCACCATTCCTGCTGGTTTCTATGGTGATAGCATCTTTTTTATTTTGCATTATTATATTTACGATAAATTCCAAAAATGCGCTTTCAGGGTTTCTTACTCCCCGTAATGTGCACCAATGCCACACACATATCTCTGCCAGATAGTAGCCTTGTGTAGAATCATTTACTGTTTTAAATACAGATATTATTTATAATGGATAAAAAAAAGAGAAAAAAAAAAAAAAATTTGTAATGATGCCAACTATTCAGAGTAACAGAATAAACAATTTATAGAACGCTTTGTGTTTATTGCTGTCTCTGTCACATAATTTAAAACTAGCAGCAAAAGCCCAACAATGTTATGCAGTGTCACCAGAGAATGAAAGGGTTAAAACACTGTATTTGCTTTAGCTTTCCGAAAGAAGAGACGGGCAGCAGGTGCGTTCACCATCGCGTGTGTCATGTCCATCGCGTGTGTCATGTCCATCGCGTGTGTCATGTCCATCCCGTGTGTCATGTCCATCACGTGTCATGTCCTGTGGTGACGTCAGGAGTGACCTAACTTTAAATACTTGTTTGACAGACACTCACCTGCTTCAGCCGCCTGTAAATATAAGGCTGACATCATCATGTCAGCACCTTTTCATTAGTATCTGATTGTAAGCTTGCGAGCCGAGCCCTCCCTACCTAATGTATCGGTTTGTCTGTCAATTCTAGCTTTTCATTTCCTTTGAATATATGTAAGAAGCGCTGTGTCATTTGTTGGCGCTATATAAATAAAAGATAATAATCTGGAGCTTGTTGCTTTCATATGATAAACTGGCTTCATACTGTATATATGTATATACACTACTGCTCAAAAGTATGGGGTCGCTTAGAAATTTCCTTTTTGAAAGAAAAGCTAATTTTGTAATTTTGTCCATGTTTATCCTTTTAGAAGGTGAATTGATCATTAGAAAACCCTATTGCAAATATGTTGGCACAGCTACCAATTCCTGGTTTTCCCTGAAGACAGCTAAGTGACCCCAAACGTTTGAACAGTAGTGTATATACCGTATACACACACACCGTGATCACTCGGATTCTTCACAGTTAAATATCTATTACGTATCTAAAATGAACATTGTGGAAATCATCCAGCCTTCCACAAACAGCAACTTCAGGTTTCATTCCAGGTTACAAGCACAAAATATATTAAATACAGGATGATAATCCACGTAACATACTGGAGGAACCTTGCTAAATCAGCCTGCGCAGATGAAGATGAATTACGTTGGATGCTGCAGGCAAGCCCAGTTAGCAGATAACGTTAAGGACACACACATGGAGGACGCGAATCGAAAAAGCTTCATCTCACTAATTATATTTCTAAATAAACAGGTTTCTGGCTCGTCTAAAGTTTCTCGACTCTAACTCCACACAAACACCACGTCTCAGCCAACAATGTGCCTCTATCGCTGAGACTGGGCAGGATCTGATAAAAGCCGGTGGAAACATGTTTTAGAAATTCAAAACAAATCCTCTTATTTCACTAATTAGAATGAATTACATCAGAAAACTGATACAGAGGTGATTTCAATTACACCAGAACCCAGTCCTATTATTTCTTATTATCTTGGCTCTTCGATGTACTATTGTGTGTTGCGAATACAGTTACTGAACTACAATTCCCATGATCCCCCACTAAAGGCTGGATAAGGGTCTTTGGGACAGTGTTGACTTGAAGCACCTTGAAGTCCCCAAACACAGCACAGAGTATAGTAATTATCCCCGTTACACCACCCGTCATGTAAAAATGCTCTTTGGGGTCCTTTCTGCATGGACTAAAGTGAAGTTTAATGCTTGCAAATCGCTCTATGGATTCTTTCACTTGCAAACAGTCATCGTTCAGCTTGGTTTTTTCGAATGATCCACTCTTTGTCTACTTGCCTAGGAACAGCGCATGCAGCAGCAACGGCAGGTGAAGGGCCCAGTCTTCTCTCACACTGTGATCCACCACCATCTCAGCCATGAATATAACAGCAATATTACACCTATACGAACACAAAGCAATCAGCGAAAAGATACTCAGCAATATCATCAAAACCCAACATAAATAATAACAGTTTATGGGTCCCAACATATCATTAAAACCCAACATAAATAATAGCAGTTCATGCCGTTCTACTCTGAAGAACAGAGAACCGGATTGGAATTCATTTACTAAACCCACTTATGGTTTGTGTTCTCTATATGAACAGATTTGTATTCTTAGTTTGAAAGTCATGGAAGCCCAACGTGGCACAACTAGCATTATAATACTGGACATTTCCTCCCTCCACTCCAACCCTCTCCAATGGTACACATCCAGATATATCGCTTATTTTAATCTCTAAACAGTGACATATAAATGTATGCAGTGCACAGAACCATAAAATGTCAGATTAGGGATTGTGACTGCTCCATATTGAACCAACGCTGGAAAAAAAAGAAGCACATACAAAATCACATTAAACTGCACAAAAAGTATTACAAGGGGGCATATCTAGCAAAGTCAGACAGACCTAGTTTGAGGAATTCCAGCACCACAGATATATTATGTGGTGAAAATGTAAATATTAAGTATTTTGGATTTCTGTAAATAATGATACGGCGGGAGACGTCTGCTTTCTGTTTCCCAGCGTGTTTTCAACACTAACAGTAAATGAAATGCAAAATATGTCAGCAGTGATAACTGAGAGAGGGAATCGGCACGCACAGCGATGCTCTAACAAAAACAAGCTTATCTCAGGACAGATCCAGACATTTACAGGGAGCTATATGTGATCCGATCGTAGATCAGTCCCAGAGGCAGAATGGGTTAGAAACACAACATTAACCTCTACTTTTCAAGGGCATCTGACAGGTGCAACTGTTGGTGAATGGTAACCCAGCGTGCACCTAGAATAACCGCGCTGTAAAGAACGTTAAGCAACATAGTAGCAGATAAGCCTAGTTTATAATTAAATGATCACAGTTAAAATGTGGTATAATGATCACAGAGGAGCGGCCAGAAGGTGCTGAGTTGTCTGCAATAGACGTAAAGTACAGACACTACAACAAATGGCCTGCCAAGAGGACTGGTTTGGGTCATCTAGTACTTCTCTTTTATTCATAGAACCATTAGTTTGGTTATATACAGGGAAGATGATAGTATCCACCTTTTAATACAATATTAATCCATTTAACATTTTATTCATTCCTAAAATAGACTCTTAGTTGAAAAGACAAATGCCTGGATTTTATGAAGCATTGCAGTAAATTCTAGAACAGTGCTTTCGTATATGTTTGTGATGTTCACCCTTACCTATGAAGTGGCCCTCGTGGTGTAATGGTTTCTGGCAGATAGTCAACAAGAGGAGCCCAACACCCTCCATTGCTCGGCATTGGTAAGGGCTGTGGTTGGTTACTTTCCACAATATTTAACATCCAACTAATATAAGGAGAGACTGGATCATCTATGGGAAACAAGAAACAAGTATTATTTCAAAGTTTGTTATAGTTAGCCATTTGTTTTGGTGACACCGAGCTCACATACGACTGGTACAGTATCCGTTCATAACCTACAGTCACTGTAACTTAGTAGAATCATTAACACTGGACAGCAGCCGCCTGTTTAGGTCCAGTATGTCCACGAGGACTTAGTACAAGGACGCAATCTGCCCTTTCCAAAAGCTGGGCTGATCTTACTGCCACTTTAATCAGAGAGGATTATGAGACTCAGAGATGTAATTTTGGTGACAAAACACTGCCAAAACGAAGCTTCTCACATGTACAGGTAGTCATACTTACTTTTATCATCATCATATGATCCTCCAGAGCTATTGCTGTATCTGGATTCAAGTCTGGTATGTGCCCTGATCACATTGCCAAACCTTAAATAAGAAAAACCAATGATTTAAGAAATATATTATTGTGTATAATTTAATATTTACACACAAATTTTAATGGATATATAGAGACATGGCTTTAAACACATACAAGTACTTCTGTGTGTGCATCTGTGCACGTGTGTATGTTAATATGCATACAATTAACTACATGGTCCTCTCTAACTACCCAAAAAGGAAAAGGCAACTGATACGGTGACAACCTATGTAACATCTGTACAATCTTTCATGTGCATAGTTACCCCTTCTTTCTATTATGAAAGTCTCTAATCAAACAGTCATATCTTAAAGTTTTTGCACATGCCCATGTGTCAGCCACCATCAATCACCAAACTTAAGTGCACACTTCCAAAATATTGTGATAACACTCCATAAAATCTTTGTAGGGTATAAATCACTCACCTTTCATCAGTATCTTTAATGTTTCTGATGTCTTCCACATCAGGGAAACCATCTTGGCCGGCTACAACTGTATTGCTGCTTGATGTTGTACCTATAAGAGATCAATAATTCCTCTAAATAGTCCTTAGTGATGATGAAAAACAGTGCATATTTGAAATGATTTATATAACGTTACCTTATTCCATTTCTTAGTATAAGGTATCCAAAGTTATATATAAATGCGAAAATAGGGTTGTCCTAGCTTATGATAGACAACTGCATCTCGTAGAAATCCAACACAATCCAGCTAGCGTTTTCTTATTCCTAAACATCTGCAGAATGAGCATTCAGCATGCGCATGGCTAAATGCAATCATTTACTGAATCAAAAACCGGCTGATTCAACTCAATTCAAGGATTCAAGGTGGAGATGTGTAAATCAGAGCAGAGTATATCACTTTTTAATTCCTTATTCACTACCACATTCTGTAGGTTCCTGATCTACGCATGCCCGATACATTAAGAATCACACGCGGGGGAATTATATGACCACCAGATTTGGGGTTCTCCCCTTAATTCAAGGATTATCTGTTTTCAAGCAGGGTCTAAGAACAGCGAATAGTAATTTAAAATCTAGCGCAGACTTAATTAAACCAAATTTAATCTAAGATTTAGACCACCGCTCAGGAAGAGGTTTTCTATAAAAACAGAGCACAAAAAGGTGTTCCACACCATATATTTTAAAAATTGTGGTTAAAGATATATATATAAAAAAATTATCAGAACTGTGACAGGCTGGCAATCATCCAAATACATCTTAAATAAAATGTACAAGGCTGTGTAAAGAGAAGGATTTCTCAGAGCAAATACTGCTAACCAAATCTAACAAGACTTTCTCAAAAACCCTCGTGGGCATGAGCCTTTTTTTTCTTTGCTTCTTTTGATCATTCTTTATGTGGCAGAGCGCTTTTACAGCTGAAAGGTAAAAGCAAAGAAAGAAAAGGCCTGGAGACGAAGGAATGAGACATTATTGATCAAAAGGTATTCAGCCAGTACCAGAGGGAGCGGCGGAGGTCTTGTTGCTGGCAGTGAAGCGATAGAAGGGAGGGTTATCACAATGGTGAACTATTGGGTTCACAGGATCAGTCTGTTGGAGCTCGAATAAAAGCTCTTCCATCGTCTGGATCGTGTTATTTCTGCACAAGTAGATGGCAACTTTCTTGATCTGTGATAAAATACATGAAAGATTCACATGAAAGGCACCTTGTGAAAGTCACAGGTAGGGATTTAAGTTTCAGATATCCCAGCAGTCACAGATAATTGAAAACAATTTTCAGAAATACGAAAACGGTCTAGGAAATAGTTTGTAAATCCTTTGTGGACAACTTAAAATGTCAGATATTTATCAAAACAACATTTTTCCAAGATATCTTAACTGTTGGTCTGATGCAGCTCAGCCTGCCTCTTAGTATCTAGATGGACTTAGTGAATTGGGGTTTTTCTATACATTACTGCATCAGAAATTCAGTTTATTAGGGACAGTTCCGAAAACAAATGATATTCTCTCTATTTATTATTATTATCCTTTACTTATATAGCGCCAACAGTTTACGCAGCGCTTAATACAATACATAAATTCAAGGGATATGACAAGACAAGAATTGACAGACTAAGACAAACCGATACATTTGGTGGAGAGAGCCCTGCTCGCAAGCTTACTCTAGCAGGACTTTGTTCACGGTTATACCTAGACTGGCTTATGTTGAGTCAGAACACAATCGGAAATCAAATTCACTCATGAGTTGAAGACTGTGATACTCTCTATGTGCTAATATATTAATAAGAATTTCGGATATAGCCTCAATAGCCCAAGAAACAATGAAGACAAGGTTGTGTTCTGAAATATCTCTTCTATATTAATCCTTCTGCTATACTGTTATCCCCATAGTAACCAAACAATATATATATAAAAAAAAAAAAATGATTGATACATTAGGTGGGAATATAGATGCCCATTACATTAAATACATATGGTACCAAATATATTTCAAGAGTTATTATAAATTATCTGTAGTAGAAGGGGAAAAATAATTCCATAGAGATTAACAGGTCCTCTGACATTCAACAGCAATCAGAAGAATTATAAAAACTGAAATTTTTTTTACTTAGCAACAGACAGAGGTATGCAGACGTATATGAAAAACACCATCAAGTTTGCGCAACAAGTACGAAGGAGTCAGTAAGCATGGCTCTCATCAGATATGTTCGGAATCTTACGTAAGGCAAGAGGGTGGTATCGCTGCTGACGCCGCACAAACTAATTAGAAACTGCAATGTTATTCTAAGGTTGTTGCTCCATTTTTCATTGTTGGCCAACGCATTCCAAGCATTTTCCACCTCCTGGCCTGGGACCTCATCTCCATACTACAAAATAAAGAGAGAGATTGAAATGAACTAGTTACACAACCCTCTAAGTAAAACATGGGACGTATAAACAATGGACAAGCATGGGTGTATGCATTAAGGGCTGCACTTTCTGGTTGGCACTTATGCCACTGGCATAACCATGCAGCCCTGCGGGGCGAAAGAAGTCGTACTTCTTCCTCTAGAACTTCACAAACCTCCAATTATATTATATGCAAAACATCATTATTGTGTTTACCGAGCCATGTCAATGTGATGAGCTATTCGTAGCAGATGCTGTGAGAATGGGGTGAAAGTATAATCTGTGGACACTTAGACAGAGGTGCTCAGTTAAGCTCTTTGTTGGGGGGAAGGTGAACATTTATGGCCTTACACCTTTATGTAAATGCATCAAGGGGCGAGAAGTTTCATACTTCTATGCTTTTCTTCCATATAAGCATGTCTGTTGGTGGCGTAGCAGAAAAAATACATAGTTATAGCTTTTTGCATACCATTTTGGGTAATTGCACACATTCTCCAAATGTCTACATTTAGTTAACGTATGATCAGTGCTGTATATCTTCAGTATATATAGAGAGTTCAACTAAAATTACATATGAGTTACATTTGCCGGCTCAGCAGCCTAGTGGGGTTTCCATCACTCATTTCACGCAATATTTCAAACCACTTGATCCACAGAGATTTCTTGTATTATAAGCTCCAAACACCTGTTAGTATGTGTGAGCTATAAAGACATAAATATCTCCCTGCAGAAGACGAAATATTGAAATGTATTCCTTGTGACAGATGGCACTCAAAGGTAACTTAAAATCAGAGTACAAGCACGTGAAAATTATACACCGACTCAAACGACAGAATGCTGCAATCGAGAAAATCCAACTAAACAAAATTGTATGAATTATTATTTTTAACCACTTTGTATTCATTGTCACACAGAGCTTTACAGAGTAATCCATTAAGATGGTTTTTCAAAACATTAACCAGTCTGCAGGAAGAGAAGTACAAGCCAGTAATATTTCCATACATGTAACACCTACGGTCTATGACATATCATGTCCGTGATGTGATACTCAAGTCATATATAGTGCATATTGTTAGAAAATATAGCATATAATAACAAAGAGACCACATATCAAATGTAACACGCTTCCTCTCAAGTGGCTTCCTCGCTCATTAGTATTTAATATTGGTATAAAGTAATTAGGGCTGTATATACAGCATCCATAGGACGGCCGGCGTAAAAAATGTAGTTTTGTCTTAATATTTTATATTTCATAGGCTTCTCTGCAGTACATCATAGGCATAAAAAAGGCTAGCAGCACTCACCAATTTAGAGAGCACTCAAAGTTTAGCATAATAACCCACCTTTGCAGTCATATACATGAGATTATTGAGGACTAAAGATGTGGCCTCAGGTGATCCCCATCCATTTCCTTTTAGCCCGCATATATTCGTCACTTCGCCTTCTCGGTCACTAACTTCATCTTCTGGAGTGCTGGGGCTGGAATCTGGAAGCAGGAGACGGCTGTCCACAAGCTCAATGTTATGGAGCCACGGCAGTAGATAGGTAAGCATGATCTGCCGTCCATTTGGATGAGTTGTTGGGAATCTCTGGCTCACTTCTAGCAATAGAAAAACCAACAAAGCAAAGCAAGAATTCAGCACATAACCAGTGAATACTATTCAAAAACACATATTTAAGGCATACATATTGGGGAATCCATCACTCTATATGGCCATATATTGCTTAGCCTGCCACTACGTTAAAGTATTCCAGTTTTCTTGCTCAACCCTAAGGTTTGGTCAGAACCTGCAAAATATGCACAGCAAAAAAAAATAATATATATATATATATTTACAGAAAGGGGAGTACTCAACGTAAAAACCGTAAGAGGCATACATAGTCAAAACAATATGGGGCTGAATCAGTGGGATTGCAATGCCTCAGATGGATGATTCTGAATGGTATCTGCTGGGCATGCGCAATTACGTGCTCTGTACATGATATAGAGATTGCATGGGCCAATTTGTGAGCAAGGCAGGTGCCACCATTTTTTTGAATTCATGGGTTTGTGTATAAAGAGAAAAGTGGTCTAATTGCCATAGCAACCAACAGAATGTTGCTGCGGATTGCTCCATTTTGTTACCGTATGCTAAAGGCATAGAAAATTAATTTCCCATGATGCCACTGCGAAGACTGAATCCTATCGGTCCAACCAGGGAGTTGTAGCTTACCTACAAACTGTTGTTTGTGAAGACTACACAACTTTGCACCATTGATGTGTGAAATTAGAGAAATTAAATTCCAGACTCAAAGGACATTGATTTTATTTTATTCACAAAAACACACACGTATTCTGTATCTATGTACTACTACTGACCACAAATCTACACAACAGACCTGAAAAAAGCGGCAGGGTCAACTCTGGGTACATCCGAGCCAGCTCATTAGAAAGCATTGTCAATGACACACTGTATAAAGGAGGAAGCACCCCATGGGTCCCAAACAGTATGCTTCCAGGCTTCTGCTCCGCCACTTTTTTGGAATATACAAAAAGTTTTCCTTCGAGGACCTGTGGGTTAAAATATATCTATTAGTTTACTATATATACATATATCAGTCTCCAAATGTGCTTTATAGAGAAAACAAATTTGCACTGTAAGATTCAGATGCAGAGAGAATGATATATAAAATAAAACTGCAATTCCTGTTCTTCAATGGACAAAAATCTTTAAAAATGATGTAATGATGTCCCATCATAATATAATGCATACACCTGTGGTAAGGCAGCTATTGGTCCTCTCTCGAGTAATCCCCCAATATATACATATATATATATATATATATATATATATATATATATACTGCCTTTTTGCAAATTAAACAGTAATAAACAATAATGATCATAACTGCTTCCATGCTGGTGCTTTGTCAAGAAAATCGCCCAGCAAAGGAGACCTCCTATAATGGGGGATACTGGGCGTATGGTGTATGGGATAAGTTAAACTGAAGAAGTTTGTGAATGGCCCTTGTGGGACACTTATGGACCGCCAGATGAAAAGCATTCAATAATTTTGCTATAGTCTGTGTATACTGAAAGCGCAGGATGCTAAACGTACATGACAAACCAAATGCTCCTCACATACCTGCATTAGCTGCGCCGAGATCTCATAGATTTCTCGATTGGTATCAGATGCCTTAAAAAGTACCAAGTTCAGCAGGGTCACAATGTCAAAAGGATAATTCCTAGAAAAATAAAATCAACTTAGTATAGTTATAACAACAACACTAATAAAACATGGCTCACAACAGAGAAACAAGTTCCTATACAGCGTTCATATGATAAATCATACCCTCCTGCGCCCATAACATCTCATAATCAATTATACGAATAGAAAAAAACAGCTATACGAACGTCCCCAATGGCTTGGGTCCAGCAGCTGGGCCAAAGGCAAGTAAGACTTCAAAGCAGGCTATGGTTCCTACATCACATAAAAGGCGCTGATCAGAGGAATATATATAAATATATATTATGTGTGGAATCTTGGAAATAATGGGAAATGACCACCAAGGACCAATACACGTGACGTCTTGTTTTCTCGACGTAATGCTTTTGATATACAATCAATCGCACTTCATTGAAATAAAAAGCATTTTAATAGGGTCAGGGTTAGATGTTTTCAGCACAAATGTCATGGATACAATTGGAGTGTTTATTGATCTAATCCTTAATCTCTGCGCTGATGTGGTGAGGGATCCATGCAGAGCAAATGGGTGCGTTTCGGGTTTCACTTCTGGAATAATGACTAGATGTCTCAGGATTTGCTTATTTGAAGTCTCTTCCATAGCAGGTTTTTCAGTTTTTACTCTTTCATGACTTCTCTGATACCTTGGTGCATTATTTCTTTTTTTTTTAATTGTTACATTGAGAGGTATGACTTCAATGGAAGCTTTTACAAGAAAAAAGTAGTTTAATCAGACAAGCTTTAAATAGGTGACACACACCTACATCTTCCAGCTGGCATGACCAAGCCTAAAGAAACCCTACGAGATAGACCTCTTCAATGTCAGTGTTTATTTGGTTATCTCACAGCGTGTCCGTTAGAAGAGCTCTTTTAGTTAAATAATATTTTTTTTATGTTCTTGAAGTTTCCATCAAATCTAAAGATCCAAAAAAGACATGCTTTCAGTTTACAGGTGGTTGCACAATGTAAAGATCAGAGTGAACAGTGATTTACTAAATGTTTATAGGATGAAGCTAGGCATTATGTCATTGAGAGAGCTTCGTAAATGACAAAATATTGAAGAGAAAAAAAAAGCAAGTGAAAAGATGCATTTGGGGATGGGTGATCAGATCTAACATGGCTGATTCCATTGCTACATCAGAATAAGGCAAGAAGTGTATTCCAAAGAATACTGATTTATTGGGTCTGAGGAGCTCAGAAGCAAAAAAGGAGTTGTTAGTTTAGCCTTTCAAACAAAAGGCTTTTTGAGTGATCCTACATAAGCCACACGCACGCGAGCTCTGAATAGAACATCTGGTCTCATCTATCTCATTTTTATTTTGATGGGAGGATAAACAGACCACTCATCTTCATCAAATCAGCAAACAAAAACAATTTAAGGGATACAAAGTATGTGGCAGAAGCAAAACTAATATATCTGTATCTATAACTTACTTTTTAAGGTCCACTCTTGTCCCTACACCCATCTCCCAATTTCCCCTAGATCCTTCCTATGATTATTTTAGCACGTCACCATAACCCCCAGCTTGTACCCTAATAGTTTGTCATATTACAGCCTCACTTTTTCACTTTTACTCTATTCAAGCTTCTTGAATGTCTTGTATATACACAGCTAACCAACTTTCTTGATACCAGCTCTGTGCATGAGCATTATTAATTTGGATACCACTCAACACTACACTCTTGTACCAAAAATCTACACAATGTCTCTTTTCAGTTAACCTTTTCTCTCAGCTGGTCTACGTTAGGGCTCCGCTCCACGGCCCCTTCTATTCTCACTTTACACTGTCTCCATTGGCAAACTATTTATGTCCTTTGATTTACAGAATCACCTGTATGGTGATAACCCTCTGTTCGCTTATCCCAAATACACTCCTACACTTTCCCTCCACTCAGCTGGTGATCTTTGTCTGTAATCAAAAAACTGAGGACAAATTATTCTATTAGGCTAGTGATACATGTAAAAATAAATCATCAACTATACCTCTTTTGCAGCTGTAGTCTCAAAGAAAAACCCCTATGGGTCTGTCCTATTTATCAACATTTTTTTTTATTTTTATGCTACAGAGCATGTGCAGGAAGTGTACTTAAGTATACTTCCTGCCTACACTTCCTGCTTTCAGCTGAGGCTGCCAGGAGGACAAGGACATTTTCTAACTCCAGTAACTAAAGAATGAGTGGATTGAAATACGCCGGAATCCATGCGACACGGACTTCAAAATGATTTTAATTCTAATAATTGGGGGGTCCAGACTGTACGAATAAATGTCAGACAGACACGTCAGAAAGTTCATACACAAAAACAGGAAGTTTGGTACAAAGAGAAAATAATGGTTAGGGTAGATCCAAGTCCTAAAACTAGAATTAAAATAGATTATGAATAAACTGTCCAAATTACATCCTTACAGCCTTGCCCCCTTAAAAAATACAATACACGTATACCAGAAGAACAGTGTTTACATTAATTACACAGTAATAATTGATGGCGCTTTTCAATTCCCATTGGTCTTATTACTATTTGCTATTTACTATGGCTAATTGTGGGAAATATAAGTGACCATTATCTCAGCTTGCATGAGAATTTTTCTTTTTACGCATGGAATAATATTATTCCTCGGCATATTAATAGCTATACTTACCAACCAGCTGCCTTTAAAAGCTGCTGATAAAATGAAATCAGCTTAGTCAGATTAAGTCTGCCTGTGACTCTTTGGAATGCTCAGACACTGGGAAATATCTAAAATTAAACCAGAACTTGACCTCTTCTTAAAAAAAAAATCCCTACACAACTTCCTCAGCATTTGGGTACAACAAACTACAGATTTTTTTTTCTTCTGATTACATTTTTTTCTACTAAGCAAAAAAAAAAGTATTATAAGTAAGATAATCTGATTCATATTTTTAGAAGTATCAAAAAACAGCAATAAAAATAATGGGAAGCCTGGCTCTACCTGGAACCGTAGTATATGGCAAGATTGGCCAATTTTATGTGAAAAGGAAGCTGCTGAAAGGCGTATAATCTATAGAAAATATGCTATACTTATCTATGCTCCGTGAAAAGACCATGCATTTAAGGCATACAGTATTCCCAACAGATAACATACATTTAAAAAGTTATTTCAGAGAAAAAAACAACAGCGGCCATGACACCACATGCAAATCTCAAGCATGAGTAACCTGGGGTAAAGGATAATTGTATCACTTCTTAAACTTGAAATGGGCGACGATTTCCTAGGCCCCTTTTTGCAATTACCTTATCTGCCCCATAAAAAAAGGCAGGAGGTACGAGGTGAGATTTTCTTTTAATGTTGGGCGAAGGTCCTTGGTAATCACGATACAAGGAGGAGTATAGTATACTACCAGTTTAATTTTTATAGCTCCAAAATGACACTGGGGTGCCATCAGTATGTGTGCCGTTGGCAAGAAAGGACGTTTCAGAGCCATGCAGTGTTCCTGGCAGGGAGACTACGCAAGAAGGCTTTCAATTATTTAACAGTTAATCAACAAAAAATATGTATTTCTAACTTCTTCTTTAAATGCTTGTAAGACTTTTTATCTTTTTTTCTTTGCATTAGTCTCCCCAACAATGCCGCTGACATTTATTGATATTCCTACAGTGTAAGAATGCCACACAATAACATGCGGTGCTGGTACCTATTTCCACAAACGGTTGCGATCGCTTTAAAACACCCTGAAGCAAGCTGGTATGATCCAGTGTAGCAGCGGTCAATGGCCCAGTTAAAGAGATTAACTTGGTCTGGATTAAGTTCCAGCAGCAACACGACCACTTCACAGCCAAGCTGGTGAACCTAAAAACACAAACGACGTGTAAAAAGCATTGCCTTCAATTAACTGCTAGACCAACAGAGGAAGAAGCCAACAGCAGAGTAATGTCAAATGAATTCTACCATTATGACCTTTAAAGAATGAAGTGTTTTATCCCTCATTATAATGCACAATACAGGTGCAGGGATAGATCAAAGGACATATCCGGCACTCTAAACCAAGGCATAAGGATTAGGATGGACCATATCGTGTGACGGAAATCTTCAATATTTATAGTTTAGACGGGTGCTTTTAAATAGCATTTGCAGCTTCTGCTTGATGCACACATTACTCGCTTTGTTGTAGGAGCCAAAGAATAAGCACAATTAATTATTAAGGGGAAAAATACCCGTCAGAGCCGGGAAATTATCCATCTATGCAATTATGCAACTATGCATGAGCCTTAAGGGGAAAGTTGTTAAAGAACAGTCCTTAGATATAGTATAGGCTTCTATTGCTTTTATTTTTAATTTTTTGTAGCAGGTAGATCAATTATAGTTGCTAGATCAGGAAACTGTGGCAAGAAACAGGATATGGTACAAAGTGCACAGGAAAATAGATCCCCCTTAACAATCCCTTCTGAAAAAAGTATGAAAATGTATGTTGTGCTGTAAATATATTTATAGTTTTATATATATATATATATATATGTGTGTGTGTATATATATATATATATGACACAAATTTGTATTTTAGTTAATGTGTCCATTTACGAAGATGAAGAGAGGATTATTACCATCAGTTAAAATACTATGAACAGCAGCATTTTACTGGGTAACTAATACCCCATATTTTTTACACAAAATGACTTTCATTTATGTGTGAAGCAAATACATTATCTACGCTTGGAAGGCATCGAATAAATTAACAGAAGGATCCATCACAGGCATATGACATTTTGTTGCTGATACATGTCCTATAAAATATTGGGTTATTCACATACCCTTAGGTCCTGACATGCCAGGATATTATCGAGCCACTTATAGAGGTATCCATCCGGAGAAAGCCCAACATTGTCAAACACTGGGCCACAGCACAGAACGGCAGACATCGCCTGTTTAGAACAGCACCAATATTAATTAAAAATCAAAACAGCATAATTAACATTTAATCTTATATTTTACAGGGGAGTCAGATGTGAAACAGTGTCAGTGACAATAAATAATACTTAGATTAATTTGTGGGAAAAAACTGCTTGTGTGTGAAAGTCTGAAGATTTGCCAGTATTGTATTGTGTGAATTATTGAACAGAATATGTCATAATAATAATAATAATAATAACAACCACTTCTGGCTCAGTTTGGAGAGGTGGATGCCATGTTATGGAACGAGATAGGGTAGTTATACCAGATGGTGGTGTGATTCTATCCAGGTAAAGGGCTTGATAATTATTATTATTATCATTTATTTATATATCACCAACAATTTACTGCAAAATATGTCATTTGTCTTTTTTAATACCTTAAAATATTATTTTTTTTTATAATCATGAAATGGATGATGCTCACAATTGCACAAAAAATACCTTTAATGCACAGTACTGGTATCTGGTAATCTGATGGTTCCTATCGCTGTAACGATCTAATGGGGTGAACATAATGCTGAACGGGCCGGCCCATTGACTGAACAAGATGAACAGGTGATGCCTCAGGCTCTGCTGAGGGAACAGGAACCTCCGGTGGTGAACTAGAACATGAAATATAATCAAACTCAATACAATAAAGTACAATAAATACAATAAAGCACAGCATTCAATACAATAAGCGACAATATATACAAATTATAATATTAAATAATGGGACAGAGAAAAAAAAAAAATGCTTCATTCCGATTCTGATCGAAACAGAATATATACATTTTGTGCAAGAAAAGCTATATGAGAATATTTATGTGCTGCAGGAACATAAAAGGAACTGGGAAGAATAAAGCTGCCTTTTGGGAAATAATAGGTTATTTTTTATTCTAGGCCGTAACATTACATTTAATATGCTTTGATATACCTATGATTTACCTGGAACGCACTGTATCAAATTGGCAATCATTGCACTGAAATGTGCGCGGATGTCTTTTAGGATTTCAACTTCTTTGTCGTTTTCCGCCTCGAGAAGCATCCGTGTGAGGTCCACATACTCCAGGAACAAAGCCCCAAGTGCCAGTGTGTCTCGCTCCAGTGCTCCATTGGTACTGAAGAAAAAAAAATGAGGGAATCACCTCAAAAATTAACAACAAAAACAAGCAAACCAAAAAGTTAAAACTTACTTGTCACTTATAACGCCAGCATCAGCCAATAATTCAAATATTCGTAACAACTGCAGCCTTAAAAGATCTCTGCGTTCTCTGCGTTTTTTGTTCTGGAAAATAATAGCAAACAGTAAAATTTACAAACTATGTGAATCGTTGCCTCCTTCTATAAAAATTATTATTACTTATATAATTGTTATCATTCATGAATTATGGAGAGACAGCAGCTCTCTTTCTTATTATTAACCAGGCAGACTGGATGGGCCTAATGGTTCTTATCTGCCGTCACTTTCTAAATTTCTATGTTGTTATTATTATTTTTTATCGTTTTATATAGCGCCATCATGTTCCGCAGCGCTGTACAATGGGTAGACATGACATAGGAAGTAGTATGTAATATAACAAATTGACTTACAGAGACAACAGGTGAGGAGGGCCCTGCTCAAACGAGCTTACAATCATTCGCAAATACTTAAGAAAAACAATTTGCGTTGGATTATTAAAACTACCTACAAATGGCCTTCTGTGTCACATTGGCTCAAGAAACTGCAATGGTAACACGCAATCTAATAATGAAGGGTTGCCATTTTGTACACTGACCTCTGGCCTCCGTTCCAAGGCTTCTTTCATCAGAGGATGGAGCTCCTCCACTAACTCCCTGCAAAACACACATCACACTTTGACCAAGCAGCCTCTCAAAAAAACAACATTATCATGAGAAAAATGTATATAGCCAGAAAAAAAGAGAAAAGCTTTAGGGGTCTCAGAGGTTCTCTTATTCTCCTTTCAGCTGATGAGACTTCTTTGGTCCCAAAAGTGTATGTAACTTCACATCTTATTCTATGTTGACCCATTAAAAAGTATTATCTTTACTTAAAGACTCCAACATATTGTACATACTACACGTGTAACAAAATACATACATGTGAAAAGTCCTCAACGGATAATAACATGAAGCAGTGTTTAATATCAATGATTAATGTAAATTAACAACCTAAATATATTCTGAAATCTTGTGAATGATCTTAACCTGTCGAGTCCCTCATCTGAAACGTCCGAATGTAACAGGGCATACACAAAAATACATTGTTTCCGTTACTTATCTCTTGTTTCGTGCAGCTTATAGCGCTATAACATATATCATAGCTCACACTTATAAGCCCACCCCGTGTCAGAATGTATTATCTGTGATTAAGTACCATAATTTGCAGTGTGATAGAAACAAAATAATTACTCTTTGCTTCTAAAACACCAGCAGAGACCGCGTAGGGGCCATAACTGCAAATGTTGAAGTGATATATTTTGTGCATTTTATGCAATACAGCCTGTATGCACATATGATCTGATTGGGCCACCTACTAGTATTGATCACAAGAGCATGCATTGAATCAGCAGGAAATGGGTTTCTAAATTAACCCCTTAAAGACCAGGCTGTTTTTTTAATTTTTGTACCCTTCGTGATCATGGCTGTTTTAACATGTCTGCTTTGCTTAGCTGTAATTTTCTTCTTTCTTATTTAGCATATCCACACAAATGATATACAAGATAAGAAAGGCTTTCTTTAGTTACCATTATTTTGATGATATTATCTAATTTACTGTATAATATATATATACATCACTGCCGACACTACCCCAATACAAGTTCAGCAACATCTCCTGAGTACATTGATACCACCCATACTAGGACCTGCACTGATCTAACTGGAATTAGAATGCACACACACTCCTCCACAATTCCCAATCAGCATTCCCATCAACAGAGAACACAGTATTTACAAAATCTATTTCAAGTGAATATCGCCATACCTGAAAACCAGAGCATTTGTTCTTCCAAATCCCAGTACCAATGATTCTGTAATTTCAATGCTTTCCAGTCTCATTAAAGGCACCAACTGCTTCAGCAAAACTCCAACCGATGGTGTCCCTATAACCTACAAACAAAAACATGACATCATTAAGTAGACCTCTAAAGCTGTAGTGAAAGACAACCAGTACAATGCACTTTTAGAACAGAGAAAGTATAGAAAACTTGCTACCTTGTTATCATAGCTGACAGAGCCGTCGGGAGTAGTAGCCATGATCTCTGGAGTAGAGGCTCGCAGGTGACCAGGACTCATGATACTTGGTTTGGCAACTCCAAAGCAAAGAATAAGATAATTCCTCCAAAGAGTAACATAGTTGTCCCCGCTGCTTGCTGTGCTGGTCTTCTTGGCATTAATTGGGCTACTAAATAAATACATAATAAATGCCACTTAATGTATGGGTGAGATTACTGTGAATTTGTATTATGTGGAGCTTTGTACAGCAATAATCCACTTAATATGCAAATGAAATGTCTTGGCATTGACAGATTTCCAGGAATCCAGTAATACTGGGAATAAGGAATTCACAATGTGCTGAGGAGTAGACTGGTATTACTGGCATGCAGTACAGGAAATTATATACCTGCTATACTTACTTAGGATCCACTAAAGGCATTAAGAGCTGCAGCCTGGTGAATGCATAGGGCCAGGCATAACTGAGAGCCGTGGGGCAGTGTTTGGGCAAATTCTCCTGCCGCAGGAAAGTGAAGAGGCAGAGAACCCAAGGGTCTTTCACGGACTGTGCAAATATCCAGACGTGAGAGGGGCTTCTTACGTCATAGTGGCTGTTTACCAGGACTGCATTCCACTCCACCAACCACTGCAGATCCACGTTATGAGTGAATGGTAGCGTTGTCTGTAGAGGTAACAGAAGTTTTTCAAAAGTGAGAACAAAATAAAACACACACTGATGTGGTAGATTTAATTATCAATGTGTGACACCTGCCAGCGTGTGGCCAGTGTGCACTCATTGCCAGGAAAATAAGCATGTTACATGAGTGGAGTGCATCTATGCCACAGAAAGCCACAGCAGAACAGAACCAACGGAACCTAGTCTGTCTCACATTCTATTTATTATTTAGGGTAGTCTAATGCACATCTGAGTCTTTTTAAAAAAATTCTTATACTATTTTCCCCTATACTATGTCCAGTTGGAGCATCTACCTTTTTTTTTTTTATAAAGTAGAATTTCTCACATTACCCGCAGTATTTTATCATGTAGTTTTAATCCTTCCCTTTAGTTCTTGCACTCTTCTTTCTTCTTGGACTTATTAAATTCCTTGACACATTTCAGTGTTACCATGCTAACTCGCCTCTCTCTCTGCTTTTATAAAGTGCACATACCGCATTAGGTTCCTACATGGTTCCTGGTATGTTTATTCTCTACCAATAACCGCACTTGTAACTTTCAGAAGCCGTAGTCTCCATAAATGTTGCACACGTTGCACATGTATATAATTGTTTTACCAATAAAAAAAATGAAATGGCCACTTACCGAATCTGATACTGCGACATGAATAAAACTTTCAAGGATTGAAGGGCTCAATTGATCCAGAACATCAATCATAGGCTTGTCATCTTCCTACAAAATCAATAACAATATCGAAAAGCAGATCTGACAAAACAGAGACACTAATCAAACTATACAATAATCTTGTAGTCAAACAGGCCTACAAGAGCAGCTCAAGCTAGGGATCTGGACCTATATAAAAAGTCTTCCCATGAGATCTGCGCAGTAAAGCATGCAGGTGCTGCAGAGTGTTTATAGAAACCAAGGTGGGAATCATTTGCTGCTGCTTTGTGAAGTTGTATAGATCTGTCTAAAGTTTGTTTCAGATGTATGTTTGAGTGGGCCAAACCACTTCTAAAAACCCTGAATCATCTGCAAAAACGTATTACATAGTTTAAAAATTTGTAAAATATATTGATTACTTAATATTGATGGCCTAAAACACCTAAATGAGAACTAATAGGATATTCTAACTTACACATAGAATTGAAGAAAACATAGCAATTAGAGGTGAGGGACTAAATAGTAAAAATAAAATAAGCCACTAGCTCCTAAATAGTCAAAAAATAAGCTGATCACTGACAAAGTCTTACCTCTGCTTGTCCAAGTGCAACAAACAAAGCCCGGACTTCTTTAAGGATTAAAACTGCTACTTTCCGAGTAGCAAGCTGAAAACTACACAGTAGCAATAATGCAAATCCTTCCACGGCATGCAACACGTTGGAATACGGACCCCTCTCAGACTGGATTCTATGGCTTGAACCATTGGGGATCAGCTGCAAATAAAACAAGGTTCAAATGTGTGGTCAAAATCAAAGTCCACGATTTCTTGGAAATCACCACATACGCTGCATTAACATTAACCATAAAGTTACACGTCCTAATAAATCTCTCATTTTTAAAAGAAACTTTTTGTTCCATCTTTCCTATTTTGTGTGTTCTACTTTTCCGTTCTAAGCAATATGGAACCGTTTTGCCCTACACAGTGAGTGAGATGGGGCCGCATTCGGTATCCGTTATTGTTGGATGGGTTTCTATGCAGCTATGGTGGTCTATGCTGGCACAGGCTGACTAGGACTAGGGTCTCAGGTCCCTCTGTGACAACCAGGGCCAAGTTACACTAAAGAGGCATCCACACTAACATTTATAACATTGATGAGATTTAGCAGACGTTTTCCATGCTTGCTCATTTGGTGTTGAATAAGATAGACACAAGCTGGTTGATTCACTAAGTTTCTAGTTTTGGCAAGTTCCTGCTAAGTGACTGTCACGGAACTGCCAGAGCTGGAGATTCTGCTGACTTTGATGGGATATGCCGTAGATTCGGTGTGAAGATCCTCCCAAGTTCTTTTGCTCTGCGCAGCTCAAGAAGCAGATGTCTAAAAATGCATTAGGGGCCCTAGATGCCAAGAAACTCCAGCCAAGTTCAGCTACTCCCTGTGAAGCTGTCATGCCTTAGCATCTCTGAACTGACTCAAAATCCTGATTTGGCATAAATGTTTGTTCAGAGACATAGCAGAACTTTTTATTTACTCTAATAGTGAGCAATAGGGTTTTTTTTTCACTCATTCCTTTTAATCACGCATTTACTTGACTCGGTCCTTCTCAAAAAGGAATATTCACACGCATGATGATGTCTGAGTAGGTTCCACAGCCTTAGCCTAAATACATGATTCTTCAACAGACGTTATAGATCTTTAGCTACATCTTTCAATCTAGAACATCTTACAGGAACTTATATTTCAGCTCGATAGAGCTTAAGACATTCACTGCATAAAATACTGTTCCTCTCTGGGATCTGGCCTGAATTATTTAGACTGTATCTCTTTTTCTTGACAATTCCTCTCTTGACCTTGTAAGAAGGCTTTTGATTTAGTAGAAAAACAGATCATAAATAATTAAGAGGAAACTGCCATCTATACAACCTGACCTTCAAAAAATAAATATATACTTGAACACACGACGTAAAGTCACAAGGAAGTGACTTGGAATAATAAAATCAATTGTGTTTGTCAATAAAAAATACTCCCATGAGCCAATGGTTTGAAACAAATTTAAACCAAGAGTATTGCTACATAGGTTGGTAAAGTCTAGAAATGAGAGTCTCTGACTTGTCCAAAGCATGTCTGCGAGATGACCTTCTCATTGTATCTAGCAATAAAATAATGTCACCAAATCGCTATGTTTTGCAATGAACTGAGGCAAGATTAAATATTAATTCTCACTGTACTAATTATATATTATTAAAGGAATACTCCAGCAACTTGAATCACCAAGACATGCTGGAATGGACCTGCATAGCCTAATGACAGCTTTAAATATACATTATGCAGGACCATCTTACAGGCTTCTTCCACTAGGGAATATACAGTCACTGCAATGTGATCACCTTTCGCCTCAAGCCATCCTTACCAATCACAGTCATTTTAGTAAATAAAGGGTGATAAAGTTTATACATTTTACTTCAATAGTGGCATATAACAATGTAACAGGGGAAAAAAACGTACTTTTATGTGTTTATGCTGTAAAATAATAATAAGAAATAATGATCTAGCGCTGTATTATGTATTGTACATAACTTGCTTTAGTCCATGAGGTTTGGAAATGCCGGGCATTACGTTTTCAAGGTCATGTGGCAGCAATACAGTCTTGGCATTGAAAATCAATTATAATCTTTAATGACAAAGAGATTCATGCTGTATTCCAGTAATAAAATGCATTAGTGATATTATAAGCAGTTAGTTTGCAGCACAGAGTAAAGTTACATGTAAGATTTACTCAGATGCATAAAAATATATCCCCCAAATTCAATCTAGTTCATGACTTCATGGGTTGCCAGTATAATCCATGGATCAACAACTTTGAAACGTATATATGTGTCCTGTATATACTTTCTTGACAAAGACAATCCAGATTATTCTTAAAAGCTTCCGCAGTACTCTCTTTAAGATGAAACTGTGGCTCCCCATGCAATAGGAGTCCTAATGTCATCTGCTCGATCTACGTGGTGTATATTTGCCCTCCAAGGGCACTTTATCGACCTTGTATTTATTTCTAGAGTGCCACAAGGTCACCCCTCAAGCCTCTGTTCTAGAAAATACGTCCAATTTTAGTAATACTTTAAGTAAATGAATCCTGAGCAGCCAGGAGCAGAAGCTGTGCAAATCAAACGACACGTGAAATGAACGGTCTGGTCTTTAAAGATGCCCTTTATTGAATCCTTTGTAAGCAAACGCCAAGGAATTCAAATGGGCTGTTAATGGTGCACACCAAAGTGTAGGCAAAACCAGACTAAATTTGGTCATCATGTCTGTGAGGTTACAGGTCATACGATGATATGTTCAATATCATAGATAACAGATACCAGACACAGTCCTTTTTGAAGTAACATAATTACAACAGAGATATCATATATTTATACAAGATAAAAATCACCTAGACACAGCACGCATATTTACTTAAGATAAGGATTACCTCTGAAGTCCTCATCTTTGCTTGTTCGTGGCCTTTCCCCGGGGTCTGTATAACAAGTTTCCATTGTGTGAGCAACTGCAGCAGTAATTTAAGAGATGTATCGAGGAGCGTTTGGTGGGTGTCATTGACCTCCCTTAATAAGAAATTAATGAATCCAAATAGCACATCTTCTCTCCAGTCCACAAAGTCGACAAGCAGACCTTGAAGAGAGTTCTGTGCGATATGCCGTAGTTCATCGTCCATGTGGATGGACAGTCTGGAGGAACAAAGGAACACATGAGATATAGACGTCCCAATGAGGGTCATAAACAAGTGGATCGCTGTAACAACCAAAACTATGATAGTCGTAAAAGAGGAAAAGCAACATCACTTGATATGCAGTATGAGAATACTACTTTTCATTTTGGAAGTGGTTTAAGGGGAATATGTTTAATTTTTTATTAAAAGAACAAACTATTGATACAGTCCCTCTAGCGTAACTACGGGAAAGTAATTTGCTTCTTTGAAGATTTGCTGCTTCTTAAGAATTTGTTTCATGTCAAACATCTCCTAGAGTGCAGCCTGACAGTTGTTTTGTGATAAAACCGATGATTTAAGAAGAAAATCACAACTGGAGGGTTTGGCGAGGGCCTGCAACAAATTGGGCGGTTGGGCAATGAGCAGACTCTGGCTTTGTCCTGATGTATCATTTTAAAGACCTTAGCAATAACATATGCCGTAAGGATTGAAAACATACAGAGACTGATAACGTTTTTGGAGTTTGAGGTATAGCATCAAATATGTTACGGGATAGTAGAATAGCAGATACCCCACATACCTGATGGACACTGTTCACAAACATGATTGTTCATAGAAGATTCTTTGTCATAAAGACAGTAAACTGACCTACTGACAGCACTGAACTTCCACAGACCGCATGATTTTCAGTCGATATATTGTTCTTAAGCTATGCTGCTGAACGGCAACAGAATGACCAGTACATCACACCTACCTTGAAAGCAAGTCAATCAACTCAAGCTTTGACATCCCTTCTGGCAGTAGCCGTGGTATAGCAGCTACACACGTCCTAAAGAGGTCAATTTTTGGCTTTCGTTCTCCACTGAAATAGTAAAGTGTTACATGAGATCAGAGAGCCGCGTACACTTTGAAGATGAACCGAATTATTAATTACTGCCTTTTTAAGACATTCCTGGCTGGAAGTTAAAGGTTTGGATGCAATACATGAATACTGAATCCGCTTTGTTTATTTTATTAAATATTTTCTCATGAGCTACAATATCAACATATAACATATCCCAGGACAAATTACACTGACCTACAGACTCCTTCAGTAGCGGTAAGCAACGTTATACCCCAGACATTGTCTGTCCTGTGCCATGATCCATGTGTCATATTTATCCACTTTAGTTTTTATTTTTAATGAGACAAGCTTTCTTTTGTTGTGGTTTTATTGAAAAATTACAGAGAGAATGCAATTTGCCATTTTTAATTAGTAGAAAAATAAATTATGTGCATTCAAACAAATCAAGACATAAACTACAATGCATAGATACATGCACTTTAAAGCATTTCTGTCCCCTAAAAAGATACTTTACTAAGTAGAGCACTCACATTGTAGATTATGTGTATTTCTTCTTCCATTTTTCTGTACCGGTTCTTAACTAAGCTACAGTTCTACAATCGGATACAGGCTGCTAAATATCATATCATTGATAAAAAAATTGCAAGTGCAATAAGATGAAGCACGTCTTTTGGTCTAATGTTTCAAGCAGGTAGAATTTTCTGTGGAATTGGCAACTTTTTTGCATTTTAAAATGTTATTGAAAATAAAGGAGAGGAGAGATAGTGGAGAACACATAACTCACATGTTTCAGGTATAATAAAGCAGGTATTATATACTTTACTGCCAAGGCTGTATATGATAATAGAGCATTTGGGGTGTAATATCTACTACCTATAACAGTTTAGCAATCCACCTCCTCATTGACTAAATTATACTCTACGAGATAATTTCACAGAAAAGCACTCACGTAATCATGTCTTCAGGCTCTTTGTTTAACATCTGAACATTGGTCATCATCATGCACCGTCCCACTTCCTTATCAAGGTGCCTTAAAATGTTATCTACAGCTTTTCGGACTTGAGAGTAATACATAGCCATTCCTGAACGACGTAAAACACGGACAAAAGCATAAAATCTGGTTATAAAATTAAATGCATCTGGCAAGTAACCCAATATGTATATCATCTAAATCAGACAAGGAGATAACATCTATTGTGCAGTATCCCAAACCCACTGTTTAATAGGTATTCTTCTAAAAGGCATTAGATCACCTTGTAAATATGACATTTATTTTTTTTTAAATACTGTGTTGTTTTCTGACAATTTTAGTTTTTACGCAATATAAAAAATTGTACACAGCTGCATATTAGCTATTTGTATGCGTTTTATTCCTGTTATCTTAACCCAATTTACTAAACAAACACTATGACTTCTTATCTTGTGGTAAACAATGGAATGCCTCGGTCTTAATCACCCAGCAGGACTCTCTGACTCACAGAAAGTGCCAGATAGTTGGGGTGTGTGTGACTATTGGATAGTACTGTAGAAGGCAGGGTTGTCTGGTACTGGTAGTGTTAAGAGAGGGGCTGTCAGAGGGTGTTGTCAGAGATTGTTGTGTGCAGGGGGGGATGAGGGGCCACTAACAGATTGACATGGATTACATGTTATAAAACAGTTTTACAGGTATATTTTGTGCACATAATTACTGCAATGCCATTTCTCATATAACAAAACACTTAATAAGGGCAGATTCCAGAAAACCTTAAATCTAAAATATATCCCTTACAATGATTAGTATCTTACATCCCTTCTTAATTTAAAAAATAAAGGCTGATAGAATCCATTTATCCAGAAATGTGCCGGACAGCGGTATAATTAGCACAGGGCTAGTACTCACCAATCATTTTAGCTTCCTCTTCAGTGAGCGTTTTACTAAGGTAAGTCTTCTTCACGCGGAGTGTGTTCCCAGAGGGGTGAATGGCTCCCGTCACTGGCATGGGGGGCTCTCCGTCTTTTTGCTGTAAGCTGTCAGCAATCACCAAAAAGGCTCTTAACCCTATGTTCATTCTCTAAATAGAAACATAGAAAAATCGTTTTTAAAATTATCCATGAAGTCCAACCTGCATGGCTAAGGACAAATCAGCGAATATTTCACTGCAGTGACAATCTACATGTAATACAAGCTCTTATGCTCAAAACTATGGCTGGTGGTCCATACCGAAGACTTCTATCTGTGTACTTCTGTGAATTATTATCTTATTCAGATGGTGTTCTACACATATGAACAGAAGAGACCTATTTCAATTCTATACATTATCCAAGTTCATATGTCCATAGCTGATGTCTTGAGACCACAGCACGGCTCCCATGTTAGTATGAATGTATATTTTTATTCATATAGCACTAAAAATTGTACTTAGCATTATACAGTTTACAGTATAATAAAGATGAGGTACGTTAAGTGGAGTCATATGAGAAATAAGTAGTCACACAACATTTGACCGGGGTAATTAGAAACACTAATGCTAACAATGGCACGGTATGGGGCATTTCCAACGATGAAGTGTATTTTGTGCCTACCTCTGGGTTAAGACTAAAAGCTTTAGCGGCTTTTCCAACGCATAACAGGTCATAAATAATTTCTTTCATTGCAAAATCTAGCCGTTCCTACAGAAAATAAATAGAGGACAAATTCACTTGGTAAGTCGAACATACAAACCATCGCATTTCATTTTGTTTTTCTATAGTGAGGAATACAGCAATATGTGATTTTTCCCCCATCTATATTATAAAACATTAAAAACACAACTACTGTATGAGTAACAATGACACAAGGTTTGTACAAGGACAGAAGTCATATATTTCCTGCTATAAAGGTTTGTATCTTGACAGGCCCTTTAAATGTGTTCCAGCTACACGTAGATGACAAGGAATAATATGCAATGTTATAACTATATCCAAAAGACAAAATGTGTGACTTCTGCTCTGTTGTGTAACTACGGCATACAAAGCTACACACAATGAGGACATTACTACATCCTTACCTGTGCAATGAACTGTATAATTTTGACAAAGATGTTGAGGGGCATGTCTCGTGGGACCACCCCTCGGGAACCTTTTGGGAACAAGGTCCCAATGATGGTTGTAAGACGGCTGGAAAACAGAGAAGATTTGTGTCATTGTTGACAGGTTAAAAAAACGGCAAGCGTGACCTTTAGAGAAACACTTTCAATTTCTGTTTAGTAAACCGCAGCTGGAACCAAAATGTAATAATTATATATAATATATATATATATATAATATAAATTTAGCATGACCCCTTTAAACTTAGAACCTACTGACCTGCAGCAGAAACTAGAATTCTTTTATTTATTTAGTGACATGACAGCAACTGGCAATTGAAGCATATGTATATCAGTAGCATGGGAGAGGGGGCTCATCAGTGACATATTCTGGCTTGGGCTGGCAGAGGGCAGCAGTCCCCTTGCTGACAAATCGGGGGGGCAGATCCGGGGGAGATCAGACCCCCTATTATCCTGCTGCTTAATGGGCTAGTTACAGAGGAGATCTTTGATCTCAACCAGCCCATTTACACTATGGAGGCTGTGCCAACACAGCACAGCCCCATAGTCTGCATTAGAGGGCACAGAGCTCCATTTAATGGAGTACAGACTCTGACGAGGAGGGGGTGGCACTGCCCTAGCTCGGGCCTTGTGGACCACAGAAGGTTAATGCATTGCTGGGGGTAATAGTGTATTGGGGTAGAGTCAGCCTTCTCATATAGAGAAAATAGGCACCAGTCGTCTTCAGAATCTCTCCATATGCATTTGTGTCTGTACCAAACATGAATATGCGTTCTTTATTTTGTGGAGGGGGAATAAATAAATTGCCTTCTCCCAATTCTGAAGCTGCAGCGCTGCAGTTTCAAAGTAATATTCAACTTTCAAATACATCGCAAAGTGTACCCTTACGTAATGTTACAGAGCAGAAAACAATTTCACTAACTCGGCCCTATTCACAGCACAATCCGCAGGCGCCTCAGACTCTTTAATACACTAAGTGGCATGGAGACCCAGTCAGTGGATTGGGTGTAGTACCTCTGAGTAGCCGTATTGCTTTCACATTTTATTCGAATCATATACACCCAAAGTAGTCTGTACAAAGATTCCAGTGCAACACGTGCCATTTTTGGATCCTTATTCTGGAACACAAGAGCAGAAATCATAATTCCATCGTTCTTTTTTTCATACATTGTTCTCATTTTATGATCTAAAATCTAAAAGCCTAAAATCTGATAGCTGAAAGATATGATGTTTATTCACTAACTGCCACTACAGGCTCATCTGGACTTTGTCTTCTAAAATTTAGGGTAGTGCTGCCCATGTTCTCAGCAGCAGCTACCATTTCATATATAGCAATAGATGAAGTTTAGTGAATAATGTTATGGCAAGCTTAAGGTTTACATCTTTTTTTGCGTCTATGTGTCCTGATGTGTGTCAAGATGTTAAAGCTTTTTTTTTTTAGACGTATGTGTCCTATACAGTACCTGAACTTGCCCACCTGATATGTACAATTACAGGATCCCAAAAACAAGACCGTCATTTAAAAAGCTATTCTCTAAATATGAACAATATGTGAATATGTAAAACTATTTAGCCCATCTTTAAAATTTTGGGCTAAAGACCTCAGGGGACATGAGAAAAACTTTTGAGGAATTTCATATTCACCTTGAGGTTTGATAAGCAGTTGTTGAGGAAAATATGCCATCGGTTTAGGAATATTTGTTTTTGACTGACACAGAGCAGACATGTCACTAGCGGGTACAGGGCCTAAAGAAGGAAGGAAAAAAAATAGACGGGCAAATGTTATTTATGTGGACAGTACTTTGATGAAGCTTGTTTGAGCGGGTCTTTTCTGGAAGTCAGAACTGTTATGTTATACACTTTTTGCTATGTCCTACTTAGTCATTGTACAGCCCTGAGGAATACGATGGCGCTTTATAAATCAATAATAAGAAGAAATAAGAATTGTATTCAATCCATTAGAATGGGCAATCATCTGATCTCCCAAACATTTCGCTCAAATAATAGAAAAGGGAAGAGTGCAACATATAGCCAAGCCGGCCAAATTTCCCTTCTGTTTCTGTGCACCCGAAGGGAGAGTCTGGCGTGGCTTGTGCAAAGGCTTGGCAAGCTGGGACCGTGTCTGGCTTAGCCTGTGCCTTGGCCAGCACTCACCTGTAAGGAGCGGTATGTTATCTCGAGGGAGAGGGCTAATTGAGTGTATGGGCATTTTATATCTGCCCTGGGACTCGGCGAACAAATCTACATTACCCACCAACGAGTGCTTCTTCCTCGATGAAAGCTCAAGCGTTGTATCATAAAGACTTTCCACAAAATTTCTAAGACATGGAACATTCACTTCATTCTTGACAGCCTGGAAGATAATAAACAAATACAACAGTAATATATCCATCGCTTTCTTTATCGGAGCAATTTGACAAGTCTACAAAATACATAAAGAGTACTTACTGCAGCAACGGGGACTAGGATTTCCACAAATAGTCCAGCTAAGGCATGCTTGATATCTTTGTCTTTTACTTCCAGGAAGTAGTGGGCACATTCCTATGGACAACAACAATTGGTTTACATATACAACTTAATTCCTTGAGGGACGGGCAACATTGCACCTGCTGGATCCAGGTGACCATGCATATGGTCCCCACTCCTGCCCTTTATAAAGGGTGCATCCAATATAATGCATGCCCTGAAGTGCAGATAAATATTTGGGTCTGTGTAGTAAGGTGAACAAGAGCAACTTAATTTTTTTGAGATGCTGGCTGGTAATGAGATGGCTCTCGACCACAAGCCTATACTGTCTAATATGAAATCTGGATGTTTGTCTTTAAATGGCTATTATTTACACCAAACTCTGTATGGATTGTAGCATAATTTAAATAATTTCTACTACCACGCTAATAACCAGGCAACATAAAAATGAGCACATTGTACATTCAATTCCTGTGATATAGGACCTCTGTGGTTTTAAAGGGCTTTAGTGGCTGGATTTCTTAAGAGATGCCAAGAGTGTGAAAGGTGAGTAAATAGGGATTCAGCAACATCTACTCTGCCGGTCCATGCAAAGGACCCTGGAAATAATGGTCTTCTGATGTCAAGAAAGCTTATGTGACACCACATCTTGTTCAATCAATATTCTGACCCACTAATAATATAATATCACAGGCTTCTAAGGATTCCACATCTCGTAGTGCATGGACATGCAATATCTCCAGACACTCCCTGAACTACTTCTAAATCCTGGCGCATGTTTAAAGTAACTAAGCAACTCCACAAGCTGGATCATGGGAGTTTTAGTTCATAAACTGCCAGAGAATGGCAATACGGAAAATATGTCTGTTCACTTGCTAATAATGTGATAGTCTGTGCTTTGTTTGCTTTCATAAGTAGTTGTTGCTGAAGGATGGACAATGTTACCTGCATGAACTGTAAGGATGCTTCAAAGTCCTCCACAGGATACATCTTAATGCGGAAGAATTTCATACCCATTATAAGACTGATTATACTTTGAACAACATATGGGTTCTGCTCTTTATGCCTCAGCTCTTTCAGCTCAGCCATGAATTTCTTCTTTACAGAAGGAAACCTGGTAGAATAAAATGGACGCTTAAAAAAGTTATATCAGATGATATTTTCATTGTAAGCCTGGTCTCTTCCTATAAAAGCCAACTGTGACCATAAAGGTTAGAAAGAAAACACAATATAAAAGTGTTTCTTATCTATATAGTGATGCAGGCATACTTATGTACCCATCGCCTACTATGATGCGGCAGCAACCTAGTGTAGTTACTTTGCTATAACCCCCACGATGCTCTGGTAGACAAAGTCATGTATGAATATTAAACGTTATTAATAATGCTTCTTCCTGGCTGGCAATTAAACCAGCAGGTATGCAGCTCTTTGGAGAAGCCATAGAAATCTACATTAAGTAGCTCTTTACGTGTTGACCCTTTAACCGTAGACATTATACATGGACTTACTTTGACTGTGCTAAGACACCTACAACTTCAGCATACAGATCTGCCACTATATGCATATTTCCAGTGTTTGGACCAAGGTACCTAAAATAACAAAAACAAGAAACTTACATCTTTTACAAGGTATCATTTGGGTTATGCAAAATGAGCAAAGCTGGCTCTAAGTCAGGGGTGTCCAACCTGCCGCCCTCCAGCTGCTGCAGGACTACATCTCCCATAATGTTCTTTCAGCTAAGGGCCTGGCAGAGGAGTATGGGAGATGTAGTCCTGCAGCAGCTGGAGGGCTGCAGGTTGGACACCCCTGCTCTAAGTGGTAAAAATGGACCAACAAGCATAAATATCCTATTGGTTGCCATAGTAACAGTCTCTCTTTTACTTTACACCAGAGCAAAAAAATCAAAGATACAAAAAAATAGGCATTACCCTTCCTTGTATTTAAAGTGCTTGAAAGCCAAGGTAATAACTTCATGGACCAAGCTGTCGATGACAGGATGTAAAGGAATCTGAAATCATAAAAAAGTGTCACAATTAGGAGAAGATACAGGAGGCATGGATGGTAGTTAAGACTATACATTAATACATTACATCTATGCTCATCTAGTCTGCCCATATATCCTGATGTAAAGACTTAGACCTTAATCTTTTGTCTCAACTCGAGTTTTGTGTCTATCCCATTCATATTTAAACTTCCTCAGAGTTTTCATATCCACCACCCGCTCAGTAAACATTTCTCCTCATTGGAAATAAACCATTCCTCCAAACTATACATAGTAGGTAACTATAGGTGGAAATGTGTTATTAGAAATTACTTAAAATCCATTGGATGTTTTAATTATCATTAATGCATACTTTTTGTGTACTAATGATTAATTTAGAGAATTAATAAATTGTTAAATATTGCTATCACATCTCTCCTCTCTCTTCTTTCCTCCAAGCTATACACAGTGAGACCCCTTAGTCCTTCTGCTGCACGGACAGATTTTCCGAGGGCTGTTATCAATTATGGCTTTTCTTTATATTTTATATAAACAGGTAGCCTGCATACTTATGTTATGCAAAAAAGAAATGGCAATAGATAATTATTATGTAAGCCGAGTTTGATTATTAAACAGTAAAACATTTTATAAATGTTTCTGATGAAAAGCTTCATACCCAACTATACTTTGGAAATAAAATAGCTGCAATATTTCATAAAATGTTGTAAGAGCATTATTGTCACAACATGGATGCGTTACTGGTTGAAGCAGTCATGGAAGTATGTGAATCCAAACCATATTCCCTATTTTCACCAGCCTTTGGTTTCCTGCTGCCTGTCAGCGTGCAAGAACAGTCAGGGTGCTGGGCTCTCACACCACAACCCGGCTCCATGAGTCGCACACAACACATGGACTGCTCGCTACCATGGTCAGAGAGGATACTCGGACTACTTCGCACTCACTATGGATTCTCAGTGCAGCAGGATTTACCTCAATTGACCTTTCCAGCCTCAGATCATATGTTACGAGTCAGAACACGACAAATAATATTCTACATTATACAAAATCAACATCCCCTGAGCAATTAATAAGCAATGGACTGATCACGCTACCTGTTTTAAAACTTCTATAAGTACTAATGAGAAAATAAAATCAATTGCCAGATCTCTTCGTTCCATCAGGTAATCCTTTTGCTGTTCATCACTATAAAAAACAAGAATAAAAAGCTGTTTATTAGGCATTTATCTGAAATTATTATTTCTTATGTGAAGATTTTTCCGTATTTAAAGAGAAAACATGCCTTCTTTTTTGTTTTTTGTTTCATATGCTATGCTATTTCCTGAAACGATATAAAAATATTTCAGATGCCACAAAGCTAAAATTTTGTATGCATGTTGCTGGCGCCATGGAGCCATTCTTTATTTGCTTAATAACATCACCTGTAACCAAACAGCGATCCAAACACTTGCTTACATCATATCAAATGGATTCCTGATTGTGTTGAGGTTCAGTCTTTGAAGGCTAAGGAACCTTTGATCTTCTAAGTGCCCGAGCAGTAAACAGCAAAAACGCTATGGTGGCCCCTCTGGCACTGAAATGGTTAAGCATACCTCAAAAAGATTTCTCTATCCTTTGCAACAGTTGCTAATTTGTCTTGTTTTCTTTCCTTGTCCTAAATATCTTACCCTACTTGGCCAGTGAAAATGGCGAGACAAGATAATCTTGGCAAAAAGGCAAACTGCTTCTTTTACGGCTTTGATTAATGATCGGTGGTAACACCATTTAGGAGAATTACAACGTCTGAAAAGCCATGTATTGGAAGACAGTGGAAATCTTTAGCCACTTCAGTAAACAAAGAGAGACACTACAGCTGTGACTTCATGTAGAAGAAGCGGTCTCTGGAACCATTCAACCACTTACTGCTGACAGGTATAACCGTGAAAGCCTACGGACGGATGGACGGACGGACAGACGACATACTTAGTCGCAATAATTTAAACAATGAGAATGCTGCAAATGTTTAGAGATATCATATGAATTTTTGTAAATCAAGACGATTTTTCGTAAAAAGATTGTGGAAGTTATGTTTTTGGACACAGAGTTTTTTAACACCGTAAATAAAAAATAAGAAAAATAATAATAATAAAGAATAACTTCTGAAAAAAAGTCAAAAGCCTTAAACTAATGAAAGTTTCAGCAAAAAACACAATTCCCAACAGTCCTGGGTCCAGAGGGACTGAAATAAATGCCAGAACTTTGGCCTTTTAGCCACGCCAGGAATATGAGCTAAAATTAAATGTCCAGGTGCCAATGCAATACTTATATGTGCGCCATATCTATCGTATCTATCATACAACTGTCTAAAGTACAGCTGTCCTCAGATAACTAGGGTCTCCTTATTGTAACACACAAAAAACATTTCCAGTTTACCAGACATAATACTTTTTGAAATGAACTCTTGTTAAATAGGACATTTTCACACAATGATTTAGATGGGTTATTGCACACCTTGCCATTTCTGGTATGCAGCTGCCTATAGAAACTTTAATTAAAGGTCAGACTCTGGTCATAGAGGAGATTCAGAGGTACAATGAGACTGGACCCCCCAAATATTACGCCAGCCATAGGCACGTGTTAATGGAACAAGTACGCCAACAATTATGTATTCATAACCATTTATAAAACTTGTGATACCGCTTAAACTACAGGCTGTATCTGGCTATACCCGAAACTTTTAGACTCATCAAAGTGGGATCGTGTGAGTTGAGGCAGAGGTGGATTAATAGAAAGATCTTCACTGGAGGCCAACAGTGGTCCTCACCATCAGATTATCCTCTTCACTCATCTCCCCTGGACTTTAAAGTCAACTGATATACTCGTTGGTAACAATACCTTTTGGATTTGGTGTTTGTTCTGGGTCTGTATTCATGCGACTCATCTTCAATCCCATTCTGTCGTTTGTACCAGTCAAACAAGGTACGTAGTATAGATGGCAAGCAGTAATCGGACAAGGAGCTCATTGCACTAATCACCTGCGGAGAAAACAAACAATTATTAGGATCGCTGCACACAAAACATGATGCCAGACTTAACATAATGGTCATGCAGTATTTACTTATAATAAAATATCACATTTTATAGAATACAGTAAAATCGTACCTCACTTACTCAGCATGAAATCAAATTTAAAGAGACGTTATATGCAGATATTCTAAGAAAAATAAGCCATTTTGATACTGTATGGTTTAAAATTACTCATAATTATATATTTATTTCTCTTTCAACATTTTTTGATGTTCTATGGAACCCTTAGTAATGTCATGGTAACATAACTGGTGTACTTTGTTTGTTTACTTAAATAACATTTATTATTTTCTATTATCATTTTGAATGTGTTAATTATTATTTGTATTATTAATTAAAAGGGAGGAGCTTCATTTCCCAAGGCTTAGTTTAATAAGCAAGATGACTTAATTAGTAACAGAAAAAGAGAATCAAGATATTGAAAATAAGTAAAACGCACATATTACTTTACACACTAGGCTAAATGATTAAGGTGCTTATAGGCTGATGTAGAATAAAGAAGTTTTAAACTTGTTTCTTTAAATTATGTCTGTTGGGGGGAGTACAGAGTCTTCAGATTTAACCGGTTTAAAAAATATATTTTTTAGATTGCCGGAGTTAAGGTGACTGCACATCAGTTTTCATGTTTTTATTTCATTTATTTTAATTTCTTTTTTTCTTCTTCTTCTGATCTCCCTACCTGCCCATCACACCGTGATCGGGGAAGCAGGGCATTACGCGTGATCACAGTCAGGCAGTCTATACGGAACCCATAGGGCCTCTGTTACTTACATCACAGGAAAGGAACACCCAAGAGGAAGGTGGGACATCTGAGTCCCTTTAGATGGGACAGTGCAGGCATTGTGACACTGTATCTGTCAGCCTACAATAATAGGTTCCTGATGATAGAGGGGAGATCAGGCTGTTAGCAGACAGTCTACTCCCTGGAAGTGCATTGTGAATCCCAGTGAACTTCTGTAAACAACCTGATCCTACGTAATCATTATTTATGGATTTATAGCAACATCATATTCCGGAGCGCTGTACAATGGGTAGGACAGGACATAACAAGTAACGTTCACATGAAAAGTAAAAGTTTAGCCTCACAGAAAAGGAGTTCTTCAATGTAGTTTCACCGATTTAAATGTTTTATGCAAGGTCAGCTCAGACAGAAGAAGTTCACCGGGGCCGGCCCTTCATGAAGTTGACGAGTTAAGAATTTTTCAATATATTGCAATGTGCTTGTACACTAACTATTTAGTAAATACAGCCCTTACTTTGTGGCATTGTTAACTTTAAGGTAAAGGAGATGGGTTGAAGTTCCAGTAAATGATTTTGACTTCCCCAGAAGAAGGCAGCTGGGACGTGCAGTGGTGTATCTCAACAGACAGATCTCGATCAGAAAAAGCCAGTGTTATTTTAAAAGTCATCTTTAAAAGGGACAGTTTGAGGTTCCTCACGTACACACAAAATAACTAAGGGGGGCAGGGTGCAAATGCATACGGGGAGATCCCGCAGAAACCCCTATGCATTCGCAATAATTTAAAGGCACCATGTAACTCTCATATGCATTAAAGTTCATGTGATGGCTCGAGTGTCCCGTTAAGGCTGGAGAAAAGTGAGGAGTAAGGAGAAATCTGGTAATGGCTGGGGATGTGGATAGCATCTACAGAGTAGTATTTTATACCTTGTATATATTGTATAGTTTTTTAAAACCCCTTCACAGGATAACGAACAGTTGATTTTTATTTATTTATTTTTATTAAGCTTACAGTATTTTGTATACAAAACTAAAACATACTTATCCCATACTATCCCATATAATAAACATTTAAAAATGTATGTATGTATGTATATATATATATATATATATAGGCACATATATATTTAAATAAATTGATACATGACATATAGACAAATACTTTTTGTTAGATCTTATAAGCAATAATTATAGAAAAAAATAAATATGTTTTAAAAAAAATAACCTTTGTAAAAACTTGCAGCTTTGGCAGGGTTAATATTTAAAACCCAACTGAGCTTATGAATAATTCCTATATTGTATGAGATCTGCTTTAGTGTGGCTAAACACTGCTCTTTCTTCACCGTGATGGATCAGAGAACGTACAGTAAACACTCCATACTGCACAGCCTGTCTCTCTGCTAAGGTGGAACTCGCTGCCAGTAACACGAGGCGTACTTATGCATAATGATTTCATTCATGAACACAGAACGTGATTCATAATGGAACAGCCAAAGCGCGTGTTTTTTACCTTCCACGTATAAAAGAGATGCTTTTGGAAAGGATAAAGGTCAGCATACACACTCACGCGTGTATATATATGTATTTTATCCTCTTTCAAGTCACAGCAGGAAGGAAGGGTGGGATTTAAAAGAAAACCTGACTCTCCTAGAACAGGAAGGGAGGAAAGTCTCACCAGCCAGTTGGTTACTCAACTCTACCATTTGTTGGAAGCTAACTCCTTGATGAATTCTAGCTCCGTCCTGGGCATTCTTATATAAATATATTCTTGCTGCGCTGAATGACGAGATTCTTCCATCATAAAGCAACTCCTTACTGCGTGGAGACGGCAGAATTAGGCAAATATACAAGTGCAAAAAAACTATTTCATCAACCAGTTACAGTACACAGTGTAGTAGAAACACCCACATGGACTGAAAGGGTTAAGCATTTCCCCCCCTTAATACTCTGCTGGCCTTATAGCCAATTAATTTTAATTAAAAAGTAACTTTTTATTTCACACGGTGGATAATAAGAAAGGTATTTATTGTAACTGTTCAATCGAACCAGTCATTGTGCCGCATTATAGGGTGTAATATATAACACATACTGTACATTCTACTAGCCAATTTGCTAGTAAGCATATTGGTTAAAAAAGTTGTTCTTATTTAAATATTACCTTATTATGTTTATGTTGTGGGCTACTTAAGATAGATTTAAAAACTACCAATATGGCTGCCGGTTGGGCTTTTTGTCCATAATCATTCATAACCCTCTACTTTAAATTATTAAAATATATAATTCGCCCAATTCACTGTGCAGTGAGTGTCAATGCAGGGAAAAAAATTAATACCCCGGTAAAAAAAAGATATATAGAAAAACATATATCTGTCTGGGCTCACATTGCCTTCAGCAAATGCCCTGTTTGCCCCCAGTCAGCCTGCCATCTAGTGGTGAATATGTGCAACTATGCTTGGCCCTGCATTGTTACCAATTCTTATCTATTTGACCCTATTTCCTCAGTCAGTATGAAAATGTCATTCCCAAGTACACTTTGCTGGAATTGAAATAATATTTTAAATACAAGATCAGGGTGGATTTAGGGTTTCAATGACTAACATATGACTGTACCAAGAATGAAAGCACTGCTACTGACAAAGGCGTATGGAAACTTTATTCTGGTAACAGGCTTTATAAATAAATACTGATACAAAGAATGGTTACAGATCACAATTATCACAAAGTTCATGCAGGTTTTTTAAATAACCAAGTTATTGTGTTATTTGTGTCGTGTTCTCTACAGCCCAATTTTTATTTCTAGAAACCCTGGTTGTTTGTTTAAGTCACAAGCTGTTCAGGTTTCATGTGAAAGTAAAAATAGGAATGCATCTCCTTGGGGAGGATGAAGATAACTAGCTTTTCCTTGCCTGGTATCAACGCTCTTCTTGGTTAAATATGAATAACTTATTACAGCATATTAGCATTTGAATGGAAGTAAGTCTGGCTTTCAAAGAACTCCAAAAATTGCAATTTCTCACTTCTAGGGCTGCAACAACGAATCGATAAAATCAATAATAATCGATTATGAAAATCGTTGTCAACGATTTTCATAATCGATTAGTTGAATCGATTTTTATCGATTTATAAAATTATGTTTTTCAGAGCAAACGCTCTGAAAAACTCCCGTCCTTCTATAATCCGATCTCAAATAGAGATCGGATTATAACTCTAGAATCCAGACCCCCCGCAGAGCTGCAGGAGACCTGGATCCTCTCTGCCACCCGGTGAGGGTCTGTGCAAAACGCGCAGACATCCTCCGCTTCTCCCCTCCACTTCCGCCGGGGCTTCTATTACTGAACCCGGCGTCACGTGACCTTCCGGTGCGGCTTCCATCATGGAAGCCCCAACGGAAGCGGAGGGGAGAAGCGGCTGTCTGCGCGCATCGCACAGACCCCTACCGGCTGCCGGAGAGGATCCAGGTCCCGCTGCAGCGCCTGCTGGGGATTTGGATTTTAGTGCGCGATGTGCACTGTGTACTGCCACCTGCCCCACCAGGGGTTAATATATCAACAGAAGAAAAACAGGACAAGTAAGCAGCACTGGGTAAGTATTATCTTTATTTTTATGCTCATTTGCCCTGTGTTTCTTCTGTTGATATATTAACCCCTGGTGGGGCAGGTAGAATTTTTGCGGGATCTATTAATTATGTGCATTTGTGGGTTTTTTTTTATGTCTAGAATATTTGATTTATTGTCCATATATTTAGATATATTTATATTGTATTGTGTATTTTTTTTGTCTATATTTAATAAATATAAATATAAAAAAACAATTTTAGTGATGTCAGTTTTTCTTATATCGGGGGGGCATAAGACATATCAGGGGGCACAGTGGCATAAAGGGGCTATAAGGCATATCAGGGGGGACAGTGGCATAAAGGGGCTATAAGGTGTATCAGGGGGGACAGTGGCATAAAGGGGCTATAAGGCGTATCAGGGGGCACAGTGGCATGAAGGCGCTATAAGGCATATCAGGGGGCACAGTGGCATCTCAGTGGCATATAGGGGTAAAAGGCATATCGGGCATGGTGGCATATCAAGGGTAAAGGCATATAGGGGGCAATAAGGCATATCAGGAGGGCACAGTGGCATATCGGGGCACTGTGGCATATATATGGGGCTATAAGGCATATCAGGGGACAAAGTGGCATATCAGTGGCATATAGGGGGCTATTAGGCATATCAGGAGGGGTATAATGCATATCAGGGGGCACAGTGGCATATTAGGGGACAAAGTGGCATATCAGTGGCATATAGGGGGCTATAAGGCATATCAGGAGGGGTATAATGCATATCAGGGGACAGAGTGGCATATAGGAGGTATCCCCTTATACCTCCTATATGCCACTCTGTCCCCTGATATGCCTTATACCCCTCCTGATATGCATTTCTGGGACAGAGAGGCAAGCTGGGGGTGAGATGTGCATAACTGGGCAAAAATAGTTTACATGAATATTTACTAGTAAAGCTTTTTTTGGTATTTTTTGAGTTCTTGTTAAAATATAGCTTTAATTATTATTATTATTATTTTTTTACCCGATTAATCGATTAATCGAAAAAATAATCGGCCAACTAATCGATTATGAAAATAATCGTTAGTTGCAGCCCTACTCACTTCTATTTTCTGATGTGCTCTATCTCTTCCCTGTTTTAAGCACTAATATATTCATTATCTGAGACCTTAAGGGCATTTATTCTAAAATAAATTGCAAAGATAAGGAGGTCCAGAATCCGGGAGACCCAAAATGCTTTTTTGGTGGACCACATGTGAGAACCTTGCACTTTATTGAAAAAGCTACAACTCTGACCATCTACTCTGGTGAGTAATAAAAACTAAGAAGAAAGCCCACCTATATCAGATCTGCTAGTGTGTGTCTCCTGCTCATGTCTACCACATCACTACTTTCTTTCGCTGTAACATACCTCTGCCTGTTTGAGGTCTATTCACTGAAAGTAGAGTTTGCAGGAGACTTGTGATCTTGCTCACTATTCACTATGAAGAGCTATCACCGCCAGCTTCCTCCAGCCGGATAGGTTAGGGACTATGTGACATGGACCCTGCAGCTGAGCATGAGGGTCCTACTACGTTAACCTGTCCCATCCTCAAATGAACATAAACCTGCACAAGGGGCTCATTAGGCTATTTAAATTATCACCAGTAAGAAAGGCTTGAAAAAATGAAAACCCAAGCTTCTAAACAAAACATTTATGTCATGATTTATTTATAGTTTTATACATTATGTATTTAAAACTAAGGTTATTACGAAACATCCTAAAACTTTGGGTGTATATTCAATAAATAGGAAAGCTTATAATAGGCCCGGGAGTCACAAGTGATGGGGTTTTTCCGTTCCTATGTTTTTCAGCTTTACATTTGGTTAAACCTCTTCTGTCAATGCTGCTTTATCTGTGGGAGAGGACCTATCTAAGCTAAAAGGAAAGGAGGCAATGCTGAAGTCATTGGAGACTAAAAGTTAAATGTGGAAAAAAATAGAACATCAGAGCTCCTTGCCCATTATATGTTCCATTCTGAGTTATTTTAAGGCATTTAATTCATTCTTGTACCCACCCAAAATGTACCTTTGCAAGCAATTACTTTCAGATAGGAGTATACAGTTGAGAGATCCATGGGTGGGACTTATTGGAATGAATCAAAGGGCTAAAAATATCCGCTCTGGGAGAATAAGAAACGTAGTGAGAGGCAACCAAGGGCAAAAGGTAAGAAGCCATTGATGTGGATTGCTGTGATATATCAGTTTTCTTTTCCCATCTTCTTTTAAAATATGACCTTTGAGGTGTACATCATTTATTTTAGCATTCCATATATCCAGAAGCTGATGGGAAATGTTTGACGGTGTCTGAAAGAATTAATCAGCGTATGGTGTTATAGAGAATCATAGTGTTTTGATGAGAAATTCTTGCTTAGAAATCCCCTTTGTGAGTGCTGAGACCCAAATCTGTGTTTCATGCTGACGGCATGGATGGGACCCCACTTGGTCTCATTTTCTAAAGGAAAACTAATAAGCGGAATGACAATAAAATTGTAAAAAAACCCAAAAACTGATGGAAAGACCGTAATATAGAGGAAACCCAGTCAAGTAACCATTCCATTCTCTTGATAATAGACACAATGGAAAGGTACAGTCAGATTAAAGATAGTAAGAGGAAGCACTAGGCCCCAGATAGCAGGACTCATGGGTGAACATTGAAACTAATAACCTATAAAGTACCAGTAATTACACTGATTGACAAATAAAAAGCATGCGCTGTAGGTAGTTTCAATAAACAAATGAACGTATCCTAAAAACAGTGACAGTTTCCCTTTAAAAGCAGCCATCATCTTATTTCATCTGAGGAACCTCCTGGATGGAGGGTTATGGCTCTTAACACTGCAAAGACCCATTGGGATGTCAGAGTTACATTTTTAATAGCTTATTCTCATGGCTGGTGTGTTGGGGCAGTAGTTAAGAAAGAAGACCCTCGCCAAGGCCTGCTCATAGACATTACTGAGCCGCAGCCACAAAGGTTGTATTTTGTGGGCTTTATAGTAGCCCTTCCAGCAGAGGTCGGTGTGGGGCTTATGCCCCCATAAAGTTGGAATCGCTTGGCAATTTCATTAAGATTTCATAATTTTGTTCATTACAAGCATCAACATCAGAGGTTTTAGTTATAAACGTCCCCTCAATCCTCTTTATTTAAAAGAGATTAAGATCGACTTTCCATTTAAGCATTCATGGAAGTTCCTAAATGGTTGTCTAAGCCAACAATTAGCCAACTTGCCTTTTAAATAATGCTCTACCAAAAAGACTATTGCAGAAAGCAAATATATTACTAAACATAAATGGTACACATTAATGATTTAAAAAAAAAAGAATTATTGTTTCTATTGCTGAGTAAATATGAACTAACATCTTATAATTAGTCTGCATTATTCCCACAAAATTAGGAATATTTCCCCCCCAGTAAATACACTCTTGGGCATGTTCAGCAAATTTTTTTGTAGTTGTCTAAGAAAATTGAAGGGGTGAATGATTTAGTAGCAATGGGAAATGTGTGGGAGGAATCTATTTCTAGTAATCATGCTTCAGAGACCTAAGTAAATCTGGCAAGTTAGTTGAAATTGTAATGTGTCTGCACTAGGCTAGGGATGTTTAAAGCCATTCAAGTTTGCAGCAACTTTCTGATATATATATATACATATATATATATATATATATATATATATATATATATATACACACACACACACACATACATATACATTATATATATATATACATAGATAGCTGCCCCTTTTGGCCTGTGTTAAAGTCAGCCATGGAGGCCGCATTGGCCATGCATAGGCTGAGTCAGTCAGACTGGGCCTATTTTCAGGTAGAGGTCTGTGGCTGCAGCTCCATCAGCCCCTACGTTAAGGCAAAATAGCAGAGCCAGGGCCGGATTAAGATAACAATGTATGAACTTCTGCCAAAATGGCAGCACCTTTGGAGACGTCCTACTCCCTGATTGGAGGATCCAATATTCCCACTAAATATACTGTTTTGTCCTACAGAAAGATGAACAATGATACAATGGCACACAACTACACAATTGAACATTATTCTTAAAGTTGTGCAAATGTAATCACACTTACGATTCCTAATGGGGAAAGAATCATCTATGAAAAGGTACCAAGTAGTCTACAATTAACTTTTTCAGCGTCAAGCAAGCATGCTTACAATATATCTTACTACACTATATGATCAAAAGTATGTGGACACCCGACCATCACACCTATATGAGCTTGTTGGAAATCCCATTCCAAAACCACGGGCAGTAATATGAAGTTGCCCCCCATCCTGCAACTATAACAGCTGGAACAGGAAAGGGCCTTGCTCAAACTGGTGCAATAAAGTAGAAAGAATACATGTGTCTAAAATGTCTTTGTATGCTGCAGCAATAACATTATCCTTCACTGGAACCCGGAAAATAACCCCGAACCACTATCCCTCCTCTACCAAACTTTACAGTAGGAGCGCTTTACTTGTATTCACCACACTAAGATTCGTCTATCAGACTTCCAAATAGTGAAAAGTGAGTTACCACCCCAGCCCAGTAATAAAGCAGTATTAGATACCTGACATATAAACTTGTCCATGTGCATCAAGTCCTGGCCAAAACACATTTAATTTAAAGCGAAGGCATCTAAACCCCAGTACGGAAATGCCCCTGGTCACCACCTAAAGTCTGCAGGCTTAAATTAGAACCAATAAAAGCAACATTCATCAAATAATGGCCTTCAAATCTTTCAATCAGTTCAGGAGACAATTCCATTGCTGCCTCCTTGCCAGTCATCCACTATGTAGGATCAACACTGAGAATATGTCTATAACATATGTAGGCAATGGAAATACAGTAAATTACAGATTATATAAGCAGTGGGGTATTCATGGCAGTCGCAGCTCATTAACCACATACCATACTGTATATCGCGGTAAAGTATAAAGGTCATGAAAAGCATATAACACCATAACACTGTCAAACGTATCCAACATCATCATAGAGGAACCTGAGACTTGATCATGGTGATATATACTTTTACTTAAGTATTTTCATTTTTTTCCCCACTACATTTAGAAAGCATTAAATCCACACATCTCTGTGTTCAGAAATAGCAGCCTTCCTGAACACTTTAGAGTAAATCCCATGTAAACCTAGGTTTTATTTAGTAGATTAGAGAAACATTTATGATAAGAAATTACGAGCTTGCCCAGCTGGTACATGTCCAAAAGAGCTTTAATGCGCATGTTAAGTACAACAGCTTGGCATTAAAGGGATTAGCATTGTCAAATAATGTATGGTCATCACATCCTGCACCATAAAATGGACGCAAGATTTCTTTTTCACAAGGAAACATGGGGGATTGTAACGCTAATTTCACACATATGGGACAATACCGGCCGCTCTTTGATGACCATTCCTGGGAACTCGTGGGCTCCGGCTACCTGGAGCCTACCCTTGCGTGACGCGGCCAGGAATGCCTCACAAACGGGAGGGTAGTGTGGCGTGTCAGCAACCCACTCCCGCGACACGCAGCATTCGGTGTTGACCTGGATAACTGGAGAAGAAGCACTTCTCCCAGAGTTTTCCAGGGCAAGCCCGGAGAGTTACCAAGTGTGTTGATGACCTTTTCATTAATATGACTATGCAAAGAACAAGAGGTCATCCATTGGCTTGAAGACTTGATGAAATGAATTTTCACTGTTGAATTCACTACCCACAGATTTTGTGCTATCAAATTTGATGGATGCCTTTACATATGGGCTAGATGACTTTTTAGCAAAAAAACCCAACCAAACCCTAAATTACTATGCTACTCTTGTTCTTGGGACAAGAATGAGATGTCCCTAAGCTGAGGTTGAGGTTAAAGTTGAGGTTTCACACAATGCAGAAAGCATATCAACTCCTTAACACATTACACTACGGAAGCCTTTTTCATTTTATATTTAAAGATTTCCTATCAGTTAATAAAAATCTGCTATTCTGCTATAAAATACCCAGTCTTCCTGTATGTTTCATAATTACCATAAATTGTGGTGCATGCTATGTTTTTGAACATCTCTACACATCATTTAATTATCAGCCTATTTCTCTGTAACATGTTTAATTCCAAATACTTTATTTGATACTGGTTAGGTAATAAGCTCAGCATTCAGTACAGAGAACATCAATGATTCATGGTAATGAAAGGCAGACTAGTGTTGAATTTAACACTCTGGTAACAGTCTGTCCTCTTTAGTTTGTCAGCAAAACAAAACATGCGTTGAAGAAATTGCACCGACCATAATGCTGCTTCTCACCACAACGAGAGAGCTTCATTTGGTGATTCCTTACAGAATTAGGACAGCGCTTTGACTGTTTAATCTTGGGTCCCTGCACACAGAGCTTACCTCCTATAATGATAATCACGCTTTTGTGATTTTCTAACTCAAAATGAGTGCTGCACCTGCTATCATTGTTATAACACACCTACTCGAGTCATTATTTTTGTGTATAAGTTACGTTGAAGTGGATACCAAACCAGCTTTTCTCGTATACAAGTGACCATATATCGTACAGAGCTGCAAATTTAGTGTTTGGACAAAAATGAAAGAAACATTTAAAAAAAAGTGTTAAAATCTCATCCTTCTTCGGAGGAGAATAGACTCTAAAAGTCAGTGATTTGACCAATTACATCTACTGAATTTACTGAAAAGTACAAACAGATGCCGGATTTAGTTGATAGTTTAAGAGGGGAATGTTTTTTGCTTAACTATTAAAAATAAATGATTGATGGAGTGATTGATCAACTGGTCATTTTGAAGATAGAAACCATTTTTCATGATGGTGGCATCCTTAGCAATCCCATGTATTACCCCGTGGGTTACACTAAGTTGCCAAACAACCATGATTGGCAAAAGCTTTTGGATTTGTACAGCGTGTTTGGAACCCAACCTTCATTTACTAGGAACTTTTTTAATACAGTAATATCTCTCTAATACAGATTAGAACCTTGAAAAGACTAAAACTCCCAATGCAATTACGATATCATCAATGGGCATTTAAGCGTCGATCTACTATGACATAGCACCTAAAAGGAATATGAGACTTGTACATAATACGCGGGAAAACATGTGGATTACTATTTTAACTATGCATATTTTAGAGACAGATATGCAGACTGAAGACGTGGTAGTAAATATAACTGGTTAGCTTTGGTACGGTGAATATGGTAATCTTAATCGCCATACAATGCTTTTTTTATTTTAAGTTCAGCTAGAAACCAAAAGAGCGAATTACTGTGGATGTTGTTTCCAAGTACGGCATAATCGAGTCCTGTTTCACACGCTGATATAAAATGTTTCTCAGAGGTAAGGCTTACCATTCGTCCAGAACAGCGTGGCGAAAACTCTATCTGGTTTTATTGCCGTATGTAATGAAAACACTGAAGTACACAAATAATATTTATATATGATAGCATCACAATAAAGTATGTAGTCTGAAAACCGTTTTTGCAAAAAGTTGGCCGGTGCTCCTACGCCAACAATTTAGCAGCGGATTTTGTATTATAAAAAAAAAAAGCCGTTATTATATTTGGCTCGGTCTGCAAGGTTACTTCACGCATCTGGAGCCGGTAGATAAAATAACTCTACTATTCCACAGAAGCCGTGACTGAGCAGAAGGCAGACCGGGCCAATGGCTTTCCATATGCCAAATATCATTATACAGCTTCCATCAAACATACATTCACCCAGTGCCAATACAGAGGCCAAATCCAAAGCGGTTAACAAGTATAGTCTGTTTCCCTAAATTTAGTCAATCTTACAACGTCTCATTGTGCTAAACTTTTACAACGATTGAAAATAATATTTTATATCCAACTGAAATTTATACTGCACTTTTTTTTTTGTTTGAACAGGTACATCTTACAATTCATTTTTAATCTTTTAACTGGGCTAGGCCAAAAGTAATGCCAAATGTTCAGATAGCATTATTTTTCATTTCAATGTACATACTTTGCAGTATACCTGTGTTAAAGTACAGATGATGTTGCTGCTTGTATTAAACCACCACATCATGCACAAAAAGTATGGCAAAAGTATATATATATATATATAGTATAGAAAGTAAAAATGTAATACTGTCTGCCATTTGGTGCCCTAGCACAGTTAAAAGAATATTTAGTAAAGATTTGTAGATTTGCCAGTTTTGGTATCCCAGTTGTGTGAATTTGCGCTTTGACCTTCACAACACTTCATATGAAAAATGTAATAACATAGTTTTTGTTGATTTTACATGGAAAAAAAAGTTTAAACTTACTTGATCAAACTGCGGATCCTCTCCTCTTTGAAGTGATTTTGTTAATGGTTTTTCCTGTAAGCAAATAAGAAGATTATGGTGTTATTATTTATTATTATATCCAAAACACTCTACTTAATAGGAAGCACCAGTAAGCAACTGTCTATTCATGCATGGAAGGTCTTTGTATGCAAGGCTTCATCAGCACAGTTGAAAACACACACACTCCTGCTCGCTCTCTTATATATATATATATATATATATATATATATATATATAATATATATATATACACACACACACACACACACATATATATATAGAGAGAGAGAGAGAGAGAGAGACTCTGTTTAAGGGCCCTTGCCTATCTTTTGTGATTCGAGAGAAGGTTAAATATACAGAGGGTATGGCCTAAAGCACGAAAGGAAACAGCTCGCTTATAGAAAGATATAAAACAAGAAAGATATAAAAGCAGCATTTGATTTCCCAAATTCTCCAGATATTGGAGCGAGTGTAATTCTAAATACTAGCTTTAAAATAATTAGATATTCCCAGGTATGAGTTTACTCTAGTATTAGCAAAGACCTTCATCATATCACAAGTTATACATTCTTAGGAAAATACTTAAAAACATGTAAAATCCCCCCTATGCGGTAATGTTTCTTTTTAAAAGGCTTAAATAGTCAGCTCTGTTTGTGTTGATTCTACATGAACATATAGATCAATATAATATAAAGTGCAATACAAAATATACAAAGTGGTCAGGAAATGGAATGCATGTCTGTGGATTTCTCGACTCAGGTGCAAACACGTCAAATAGAACTAAAGAATCATCTGCATTTTTGCTGATATAATATTTATTAAGATTATGTATATGACAAAAAAATGTTGTTTTATGCTGCATTTGACACATTACTCATGATTGCGACAACGCACCAAAAAGCAGAAAAAGAACTAATGAAGCATTAGAGTGAGTGTTCAACTGAATTCATTTTAAAATGTTTAAAATTAAGGAAAATTGCTAAAAAAAATGGCTCTGTGTAAATAATATGCTCAAATATTTAACGTAATGACTTAAATGTGTACCATAGTTTGCCGCTTCTCCAGATCACTATGAAAAAAAAGCATGTTGAAAATATAAAGATTATATATAATATAAAAATATCTGCTTATTTCGCTGGGTGCATCGGTGGGTGAACTTTTGATCTAGGCACTACTGAAGCCTCCTAATTCTTTATTGTATCTATTGGTGGGTTATTGCTATGCCATTTATATTTTATTATTTGTTTGTTTTATCCTGGAGCCATCAATTAGCAATGGGTTTGTACATAGGCACAATCTCTCCATTTTGCACCATTGAAGAGGAAGACTTACTGCCCTTTACCCTTATACATAACATGTTTTTACCATCCTTTGGTAATAACGAAATGGACATTTTTTTTTTTTACAGCAAATGTTGCCACCTTGAAGCCAATTGCTCGTATGTTTACGAAGGGGGGAAAAATATAGTTGGCTCTCAGAATAATACCATGCAAACAAGTGCATTAGGAGTCCTGTCATATTCATTGTTATTATTATTTACATATAGAGGACCAACATATTCCTGTAGCACTGCACAGTGTAATGGGTTTGACACATGAATATACAGTGCTAGGACTGGTCATCTGGCACATCGGGCAAATGCGCAGTGGGCCGCTAGCTGAAATCACTCCATACGCGTCCGATCTGCTGCTGCTGCGACATGTAGCCACTGGCTGGATATGCCCAACCGGTCACTACGCAAGCAGACAAATGTAACGTGAATCCTCTCGTATCCAACTGTCAGCCGCACTTACATCATTAGCTGGCCACCGGCCTAAAAATGCCAAGGCCTCCTGGTTGTCCCAAGTCCAGCCCTGTTCTTGGGTTAACTATAAGTGAACATCAAACAATGGAGCCAAGTCAAGAAGTCTTGAAAGCCTCTGTGCAAATATCTTTTATTTAAAGGTGCTGTTTGACCTACTCTGCAAAATTTGGCATTAGAAACATAGTTCTTAGTACTGTAGAATGTTTAAAGTGTAAACTCTTTACAGACATAATTTATTAAACAAGTAAAATTTTGTCTCATTCATATTTTTGCCAGGAGTATTTAATTGTCATGTGACACAACAGTAGGCACTGATAGGTTCTTGCCTTAGGAACTGAAAAGGCATCTATAAAGTTTGTGTTGTTTTCATGTTATTAAAGCTTAACATGAAAAAATAATACTACAGACCAGCTAAGGGTTGTTTTTTTTTTTACATTAGAGACTGTGATTAATGTTTTTTCTAAGTGGGACAGCACCTTTAAATACCCACCCCATGTTTGTGTCAGTGTGCACAGTGTCCTGTGCTAAAACTCCACATTTACCACCAAAGGTGGCAACACGCCTGGTGTCAGCTGTGTTCTGTGTTCTATTTACCATCCTAATGAATGGAAGCATTGAGTACTTCTTGGCTTTAGGCACGTGAAGCATGTTTACACAGAGTAACAAAATAACGTTATGAAGAGGACCAAGTCACAGATGTGGAAGGACGTTTAACCTTGTGTGGGGGAAAGAGAGGTGAGAAACAAACTGCATAGTACGGAGTGGGACTCAGTCAACAAAAAGTGGAAAAATAAATGCCTGCCACCTTCATTTGATTTATTCAGATATTTTAAGTGCGCCATTGTTCAAGAGTCAAGAAAAGGCCTTAAACTTATAACCATAACCAGAAATAATACACTTCCTTGGTTTACTGACCATGACGGCCCCCCTACATATACAAATGACAAAGAAGCAAACATAAAAAAGGGTAGAGGTAGAAGCTGCAGCTTTGCAGTTGCCCTCCTCCTCTGTGGTCCACCCTCTTCTTGCCACTGGTTTGCTGCTTGAAGCAGTTTAATGTTTCTGAATTGAGATGTCGGCGCTCAAGATGGGACATCCACAAAATGTGGCCTGAATAAGACTGGAGGCAGCCCTAAGCCTTCTCTAAGAAGAATTAAAGGGGTGGTTTACCAAAGCCTTTCCGCCAAGATCATAACATACACTAGTTGTGTATCCCATCCTACTTCCAATAATGGCTAAAATTTGCTCCAAATGTTTCTTCTTATATTTCACAGAAAATAATAATAATAAAAATGGTAGTTCTTAATGAATGCAATCATTAAAAAAATTGTAACGCTACAAAATTCTAAATACTAAAGGTCATAAGCCAGCTGCCAACCGTTGTAGTGACATAAAACCTTAAACCATGTCCTCGCTGGCACGTTTTGGCCGGGGGAAGGCCAGCATGTTCTGGTCCCCAGAACTCGCTATACAGGGACAGAAGGAACAATAAAACCAGCATGTACTGGGTAGTCGGGCAGAGAGAATTGGGTACCATCGCAGATGGCATTACAACACCACTCCTCTGTCATGAGATTATGTACAAAAAGCAACATTTTAAGGAATAACATTTTTTAGATGAAAAGGATGGGATGCTCACATTTTGGGACTAATAACACACACTGCAAAAAGTCAGCTGACGTAGAGAAAAACATTGATAGCCACAATTTAAGTACGTTTGATGTGTTCTGCAAAGATCAAATAAGTGTCTCTTTTTACTTTTTTTAATGGACAATTTTTAGATTAGGACTGCAGTACATTAATCAGTTTGACGGAATTATCTACAAGCTTAAGTGAAAATCACCAGCAAAGGGACAATAATTATAATGACATCTTTTGTAACAAACCAAGTTGTAGCAGAAGATAAAGGGAACAATATATGGCTTTTTTTTATCAAAAGACAATCATTGTCAGGTAGATCACAGTGATTTTTATGAAAAAAACTCTACTTAATATTTCTAGCAATGTAGTAACATTTCGGAATCCATATAACTATATATATATATATATATATATATATATATCCCTTTGAGTTATAAAGCTCTAGTTAACCCATTTGAACATTAATCCAAATACCCTTTATAGTGATTTGTCAAGCACATGCTTTCAGACACGGACAGTGCACGCTCCTATGATAATTAAGTCATTAAAATGGAAACGTCTTGAAATGCTGTTCTTTACGGGGCGGATTTCAAGGGGAAAACAATCTTATTACTTTAGGTGAAGGGTAAATTATTTAAACTGTTAGAAAAGTTGGAATTTACAATTGTTGCTGTTGCTATATATGTTACGCTATGTCAGCTCCAACAAGGTTTTCATTTATACTACATATCCCCAAAACAATTACACCGATTGCCGAACCGAGAAAGATAAGCTGAATGTAGTGTATGTCTCGGCCCTCTATATTATTTCAACTCACTGTACCCCATGTTCAGACTTTTAGTGAATGAACCCCTTAGGTTATTGAGTATTTTACCCTGTTTTCCCCGAGCTGGCACGCTCAAGGAAAAGAACCCACGTACAAGAATTAAATTGACATGTGAAACATTCTAAAACATAAAAAAAGTGGCACTATTAATTCTAGTTTAATAAGATGACCTTATAAATCCTCCCTTAGTGTATGAGTGTGTTATCATCGCGGAAAAAAAACACAGTTAATTAGCTTTCAACCAACTCAGCATAACTTGACCTTTTCAGCTCCAGTAAAGAGAGTTATGTCTGTACTAATATTGTATCTTTGGGCTTAAAATTATACTTTTTAATGAAAATGTAAAACAGATCAGAAAGCTTATCTGTGCAAAAGGTTAAAAGCTAGCAAAACTTAGCGAAAGTCAGTGGTTTTCAGAGAAGTAATACCAGGTCATCTGATTTTTCTGTGGCGCTCATTTTTACACAGGCTTATGCCCCCCACTTTAACTAAAGCCTCATGTACACAAGATTGTTTCTTTTCCCTAAAAAATAAAGGCTCCCAAGACTCCATAGGCAGCATGCTTTGCTGATCCCCAGGGACGGACCTAAAGTGTTTGCCACATGGAGCCAGGGCCGGCCCTACCACTGAGCCGAGTGGGGCAACTGCCCCAGGCGGCGCTTTTGAAGGGGCTGCACTTTGCCGCCTCAAGCCCTTTTTTTTTTTTTTTTGGAGGAGAGAGAGGGGCGCCGAGTGGTTTTCGCTTACCAAGTTGTCAGTACCCGCTCTGCGCCCCTCTCTCCTCTGCGAGCCCTCTAGCTCAGTCTCGGTGCCGGCTTGTAATGCTGAGCGCCGGAAGATGACGTAATTTCCGGCGCTCAGCATTACAAGCTGAGACCGAGCAGGGAGACTCGCTGCAGGACTGCTGAAAGGTCCAAGGGGGGGGGGGGTAGAGTAAATAATAGGGAGGGAGAGGAAGGGTAGATAATAGGGAGGGAGAGGAAGGGTAGATAATAGGGAGGGAGAGGAAGGGTAGATAATGTTTGTGCGACAGTTTTCCTTTATTTGTCCCAGCATTTCTGCTCCCTTTATGCATATTCCAAATTAACTGAAGATTCTGTCTCAATCTGTACTCACCAAGGGCTCAGCCATGATGATCCGAATCTTCCTCTCTGCTTGGGTAGTAAAATTTGCAAACAAGCTTTTCAGTATATATTCACCAGGCTTGCTCTCGGGGTCAATATTAATGGGCAACATGGTTGGAGGACCTTTCTCTCTTTGCGTGATGGATACTGGTTGGACTTGTGGTTTGATATAGCCGTTGCCCACTGGAGAAGCTAGAAGACAAATCGAGAAATATTTAAGCATCGTGTTTTCAAATTCCCAAAATATTCCACGTCTAATTTCATAATACAGCAAATATGAATTAAACATTTGGCGTTTCTATATTTGCCTCTATTTTAGGAAGCCTTGAAGTCTTTTACTTTAACTTAATTAATGTTAATTGTCTTTGAAGCCCAAACCAAGAAATAAATGACAAGTGTAATTTTCGCTGCATCAGAATAACCGCATTAAAGGGAAATCGTGTCTTCTGTTATATTCTCCTCAAAACAGCAAGATTCAAAGACCTGTGATCTTCATATATTTACATCTTTTCTGAAGTCACAACCATGCTTTTTTCTCAAATACTGCTAGAATATGATCAATAGTCTTGCCTTTAGGGATTGGTGAAGCAAAGTACCCGTAATTAATGCCTTTGCCTTTCTACCCAATTAATTCCCCAAAATGCGTGTCCTACGAGGTAGATGAATTAATACGAGAAGCAAAACCCCCAAGCCCTTTCAAAGAATAATAAGACAAGAATATATTATTATCTTAATGAGAATTAAAAGTGCACAAGGTGCAAAAAAATGTGCTAAAATAATACTGGTAAATACAGGGGGGGGGGGCAAAGAGAAAAGCGATGAGCTCAGCTCAAGAGCATAAGCGGAACTGAAGTGCTACAAATATTTGGAAATCTCCGGGACTCAATGCGTCATGAAGACTCGAATACTCTATTGGTTGATGTTATGTTTAAGAGACAGGTCCACTTTAAATCTTAAGGGTTTTTATGAGGTCATATTAACCATGACGAGGCCTTTGCTTCAGACCAAGTCACAAGTCAATAACCAGCGCACTATAAAACGGAATGTCCCGTACCAACCTCCACAGAAACACTTTTGCGACCTCTCTCTCTGAGCTGCATAAAAGAAAAGAAAGCAAATACCAGAGCTGTTTTTCCATGCATGAGATTCCATAACTTGGATTCCCATGCCTGGGGCCAGAACGGGCTTAGTGTTCGATCCAAGTGACAGTCTGCATCTTGTGAAGAAAAAAAAAAGTGACGGTCCCGTCTGACGCAGCCTTCAGCACCAGCTGTTAAAGGGACGAGTTGGCACAAGCTCTGGGGGAGAATTGCCCATCTGCCACCTGACAGTTTGTTGCAAAAAATAAATAAATACATATATAAATATATTACACCTTGGTCAGGTAACAGAGTTACCCAAGGTAACCCTTTCCATGCCAACTAAAACACCGAGCAATGCTTGCATGCACAGCTCGGACTTTAAGGGTTAAGAATCTGAAAAAATCTAAAGAAGCTTTAAATGGCAAATCCTTTATTTACACCGTTAGAAATGCTGTATGGCAACAAAAAAACAGATGCTCTAGGATGGCAGTAAAATATACTGCATTGAGTGTTTTTAAGCTAATTTTCCTATGGATTAGTAAACTAAATCTTTATTTTCTTGTATCATCACCTTTTACATTTAGAAACAGGTTCTGCTACACCGGGGCAATCAGATGGTTCCCTGGACACATATTAAAAACAATGTATCATGTACAACAGGACTAATTTTAATGAGTCCTTACACTATTCATTTTTTATAAACGCCCCTTGGACTTTTGAAAAAAATTTTTTTTATAAGAAAGTACCGTATTTCTTCCAATAGTGTCCAGCTCAGAGCCAGATGAGATAAATATGTATAAAGATACCGGCTTAAAACAACAGACGGAAGGTAAAGTGACCTTTCATCGGGATGTGTTATTTTTAGTAGGCATATGTCAGCAAGAATATTTCACTCATTCTTTAACACACATTCCCCCCATATTCAAGCCATGCCAGCAACTCTGCTTAGGATTATGGGTCAATTACAGGCAATTTCCATGAGACATGAAGTCTAACGTGCCAACAAGAATACTGTTCTGGGCTGGATACCATATGACATAATAGGGGTTTGTTGTTACCCATGAAAGTGATCTGTAACTGGCTAATAATAACAGAAAAAGTTTACTGCATTCAATATATCTCACATTTAGGTTTTCTGGGGAGAAACTCTTGGAATCATGAGGTTGTAGTCCGGAACCTTTTCACTTTCCAGGAAGCTGCTGTAAAAAGGGCTTCTCAATACCTTATTTACTAGCGATAGGGTTCATGAATGAACCCAAAGGCAAGCAACCCATGGGTTTGGCATGGTATATTTAGGGTTAAGCTAAATGAATAGCTAGTCTTGTTTATCACGTCACAGGAATTTGAGAAAACAAGATGTATCATCTCCTATACATCATATTTTCTCTGGTTGCTTCCTCACAACCGATGCTGTCAGCGCACACAATCCACTGTCTGACAGAAGAAGAACGATCTTCTCTAACCGTTCCTGCAGATAGAGACCTACATGCTTACTCAGATAACTCCAATCAACAGAGGAGATCTCTTGGACTTCGACGAAAAGCAGGGGCAGAGAATGACTGTTGCTGACAACATCACTGTCTGCCAAATGATGGTGCCAGCTGTTTAAAGGAAACAGCCTGCACCTTATAATGTACAAGCTGCTTTCTCTGAATTATGGCTTCTTGAGAAGAAGAAAATCCATTATTAGAGGCTAGAGACCTTAAATAGGCCGTGCCCTCAGCTTGGCTACGGCAAAAGAATATGAATGACTCTGAGAAGTTTATAAAGGATGATACTTTCTTTATTATTTGGAATTTCCTACTTTATGAATCGCATAGAACTCAGCTGAAATATTTGCTATGTTTATGCCATATAAATAGGTTTTTGGGGGTGCAGCAGGAGGAGGCAGTGGGAGCTGTAATGGAAGTCTGGGCTGCAACAGCACAGACCTCCATTGATCTTACAGGTCCATGGGTATGTCAGGAGAGATCAGAGGATGTCCCCAACTGACCCATGCTCACCACTGCCCCCCAAAGTGAGAACAGCAAGGCAGCTACCAGGGAATGTGCTTGAAAATTGGGCCTGTCCCATGAAAACCAGGGCACTTGGGAAGTATGCAATTCACTTGTAAGAACCGTGGACACATTCTCATTGTATGGTGCCCCTTGAGATTTATAAAAATAGAATTTCAAGAAAGTATGCAATCCACCGTCCACAGTCTTCCAACAATAGCAGAAATTTCACATCTATTGTTTAAAAAAGACACTAATCCTATGTAGTTATCATTTCGGCTGAGTCACACTCGATTAAGTACACGAACAAACAAAGAAATCCAAATTCATCTCTGAACAAACAAAAAGTTACCATTTATATACATTAGTCAGATGGTCGGCTGTCATCTCAAACCATAAAAAAAATGTATTATCGCGAAAATAAATGCAATGCGTATATAAAATGATGAACAATAACGCCTAAAGATTCTAAAACACATCTTCCTAAAATCTAATGAAGGTGTCAGTAAATACAGCAATATATATATATATATATATATATATATATATATATATATATATATAAAACACATACAATACAACACAAGCACACACTAAAAAGGTAACCTACCTAGACCTTTTATAAAACTGGCCACACCTGATCGTCCCCAACATGCTGCGGTGGTCTCCATATGGCTGGTGTTGGTTACTGACTTATGGTGAATAAAAATCCTTTGCTGCTGCTCCTTGCTACATTACCCCAGGTTCTAAAACATACAGCATACTATCGCTGTATTTCTAAGGTGGCTAACATTTTAGTGAAAAAGCCCTTTCAGGTCTCTGAAGCTACGTGTCACACAACGCCCACTGTTTTTAAGCAGAGGTATGAAAGGGGTCATTTTTAGCCTTACTGCGTAATCACAACTACAACTCGCACAGCGTCTATATTTATCCCGGAGTATGTGCCCTGCTGACAGATATCAGCGAGTGGACTCAATCTCCAAGAATATGACACTAGGCAACGCAACATACCAGAAACAAGAGCACGTTCCAAATAACACAGGTCCGGGGCTGATCGTAAAACCATTAAAAATATAGTAAGATGAGATTAGATATAAGGAACAGCCAAATGTGAAGCACTGTTATGTTTCCAACAGACAGAACATGATGGACATTTTGTGGCACGGAAGGAGTTTCAGGTATTCTTCTTGTATTCTTCTTTGTCAGATGGAATAAGAGTGCTTAAGAAAACTCAAGCCAATGTCTGCTTACAATTTAGTGCCATTAACCATGCCAGACCTAGGTGGCTACAAAGTAACATCAATCTATGTTTGGAAGCGAAGCAACCCAAACAGGCAGGTCCCAACTGGCCATGTGGCAAAATGGGCAAATTGCTGTTAGGTCATTGCCACCATACACTTTCCAGAGGCAGGTCAGGCATTGCAGTGTGGAGTCACAAGCTCAAAGAGGGTAGGAGTTTGCCGTGCATGTCTAGATGATGGCCGCACATTTGTCATTAAGCGGCCACCCGCCTTAAAGTTCCAGGGCCGCTTTCCTTCCCCAGTCCATGAAACAGGTAGTATGCTCTCCTGAGCTGTTTGTGGTAACATTGGGAACATGTAGAAAAAGTGATTCCGAAGCAGAGCTTAAAATGCCATCTTATCACCATAGCAACCAACATTAAAGTTAAACTGGTGGGAACATTCCAATGGTTGCTAAGGTGACAAGACCACTTTTCAAACTCTATTCCAGAATAACTTTATTCATTGCCAAAGTGTCGTGATTCACTTGCGCTAAGCTTTGCTATATTGCTTATTAATGTAAATAATTTATACGCACTGATCTAAAACTAACAAACAGACTTAAAGTGACGCTGTCCATATCCGTAATTTTACCTAATAAACATGCTACTGATGCCATTATTACAGTGACATGTATGGAAGATGCTGATTCTGGCAGGTTCACAGGGGGAGTATCGAGAAAGAAGGTGACTTCAGGACAGGGAGGCAATTAGCCTTTTTTTCACTTAAGTTCATTGAGGACCATAATGACTTGTTTGTAAACAAAAAATGTAAACAATTTATCAGGGATCTGTAGGCAACAGTATTAAACGTGAAAGGATGGTTTTCTTGACATGTTTCCATTTGTAAACCAACTCTTAAATTTGTTGACGGTACCCAAAACCTGATCATATCTTTAAAATAATGGGGATGGGAATCTGGATTTTTATGCCGATGTGAAAGAAATACAAGGAGTTGGCTTGTATTTTAGATGTTTTTTCACATTTATTTATTATGAAACTGTGCTTTAAGACAACATATTGTATATAATGGCTCAGTACTAATAAATGCTCGATTGAGACCACAGGAGAAACCCAGCAATCACTGGGTCTCAAAATGCTTGTGACCTTTGTGTTCTGGAGTCTCATCTTGTCCTCAAGTTTAAGAGCAAATGCAACTCGTGTGAATTCTGTACATCAAAGATAATACAAAATGCGACAACGGCTTGTGTTACATCCTGTAATGATAGCTGACGAAAGGAAGGGAGGTAATTAGAGAACGATCTGCAAAATAATATTTCCGTGATACAAGACAACAGATGTCAAAGGGCGTTACAATTATGTGTCCGAGATCCAACATCAGTCAATGTATCAGCAGTTTAACCGAGGGTAAAAGGCATCACGCTAAATGACAGCTGCCAACCAAGACTAATCTTCAATGTTCGAAAATGTTAGGCCAACAGGTCATAATCTAAAGTAGAGGGTCAGGGGCTAAGATTTAATGTAAGGAGGTTTTACATTACCAAGAGAGTGGTAGATAAGTAGAGCAGTCCCCCAGCAGAAGTGGTAGAGGCTAATACAGTGAAGGAATTTAAACATGCATGGGATATAAATAAAGTTATTACAAGAACAATGACTGATTTAGGTCGGAGTCTTTCCATCAGGAAAAACAGGCAGAATAGATGGGCCGAATGGTTCTTATCTGCTGTCAAATTCTATGTTTCTATAAAAGTTTCGCAACAGGATGACCAATGAACAGGCCAGAAAGGCCAAATGTTACTTATTGGTTTTAAACTATTGGAACAAGGCTGAGATTAAATCTGTGATTATCGATTCAAAATATTACATCTGAAGTTTAAAAAAAATAAAAAATGTCAACAAAAAACACCCCCCCCCCACACAAAGCTATTAAGAGGTACCAATTGTATACATTAACATGCATGTGACACGGTGGACTGCAGTCGCCTACATTACCAAGCGAACTCAGCACTCAGCCAAGTGTTTCTCGAGGAACAGCATGCACCACGGTCAAGTAATAATTTACTCCCTAGACAGTATTTGTAATACTGTTTACATGGCTAGAAACCAGAATGAATCATGATCAAGGAAATGTTAAGGTAGGGTTAGATGCCTCAACTTTCTTTAAAAAAATATTAAAGAGAAAGCAAATTTGGTAAAGATGATACCTTTATTGACCGACTGACGTATAACAGATTACAAGCTTTGGAGACTATCTAGGTCTCTTCGTCATGCCTGAAAAAATCCTATACATAACCCTCAATGTGTCTGTTTTTACTGTACCATTCATAATTTAAAAGGCATAAAGTTTTAAGTATAATCAGAAAAAAAATCTGCCATTTAATAAACTACGGAATATTTTTTATTCATTCGGAATAATAAAAGGTTATACTTATCCAAAAATAAATTCCAGTAGAAACCCAATGAGGTCCCTAAAAATAATGGTCTTCCTCTTCAAATATTGCATGACATGGACTTCTCTACGCAGAAAATTCTCATTGTAAAGTTAAATCAAATTCCTTTTCCACCTTACAGAGCAGACTGAGTGATCTCCAAGCTATCATTCTGTGTTCTTAGTAATTTATTCTAATCTTTTAAACGCTGCACTTGAAGACAGATTATCTCAGCATCTTCTGCTAGGTTTAAGGTACATGGGATTCCTGCCTGATCACTATGCCGGGATAGCGAACACTATAACTCATGCTTCTCCTCAGGCCATACTTTTGGCCATATTTATCAAAGCAAAATAAAGGCCATATTTATTGTTAGTCTTAAAAAATTAGACTTGGAGTAAAAGCTTGAATTGAAACATGTTAACATTCTAATAAAAAAAGTCAGGCTTTAAAGTATTTTATTATATATAAAATGACCTGAAACAAATGGTTGGTACAGAAGGACGCAAACTAGGCATTGAAGAAAAATGATGAAAAGGGGAAAATAAATATAAATAAATATAATATATTTATATATTATATATATATATTTATATATACACAATAAAATAAAATCGTTTTTTCAATGCTAGGCACTCATGACGAGGGTCAAAATCCAATATTCGAAGTTAATACTAATGGTTAACTACTAAAGGAAAATAATTATTCCATTAACGCAATCTGCACAGGCCACTTATATAACGCGTACGGATGGGAGTTATCCGTCACACCTTAGAACAGCCCTTTGTTCTTTCCTAAGGTTATATATTTCATTACAGGCGATATCTTACAGGCAACATGCACTGCTTAATGTTTATGTGAACAAAGTTGAAATATGAAATTTAAACCATCCTTTTCCATTCTAATTATCCAAAATTATTACAACATTTTGGTTTTCCATTTCTTTTAAGCCGGCTCCTCATAATACTGCTTTATTTGTAGTGTGGTAATTTTAACCTGAAAGCAAGTAAAAGCAGCTGCAATAAATACACTGGAGCTTTTATATATTAAAAAGCTATCTAGGTAAAATACTGTTTTTTAGATAATTAGTCGCATTCCTAGATTTCGCTGTGCTGTTTACATTGTGTGGTAAGACGTACGTTTTTTTTTTTTTTTGCTAATAGCGGGTGAAAGGTTTTCTATAATTTTGCCGGGATGACATCATTCAGGGAACATTTCCTCTTATCCTTATACCTATCCAGCCCCTGTTAAGACTTGAACAGATCCCAGGCAAGCTTAAAATGTGTCTCCTGAACTTTTGTTTTATTTTACTCGCTAAATTGTTTCCTGTGTAAAGACAACCAAGAGTTTTGTTTTTTTTAATTATGTTTAGGAAATCCAAACATTTCCATGTGGCTCAAAACCACAAAAAAAATATTTTAACTTTCATTTAGTATTCAGCATTCAAATATATTCCCATTCAGAATACACATATGTCCTAGAACTGTTAAATGCAGTCTTAATGTTTGGCTAGCGAGACATCCAGCTGGAGGGGCAGTGTTCGTGTATAAATAGAGGTTTTTGAGAGACACGGGACGAGCCGGTTTCCAATTCCTGCCATTGTCTGTGCATTTTGGAAAGGTTAATGCAATTTTTATTAGAAATCATGGAAAAAATGACATTAACATAAAATATGACATAATTGTGCTACACAATGGTATATGGTCTTTACTACCACTTAGTTGACCCACTGCGGGTCGTGGAGAGATCCTCCCACGACCAGACCTGGAAACTCTCCATGTTTCGCTCAGAGACTCCGGGTAAAGCTCAGCTTCGGTCTCTGGGTCCCCAACGGGAATCTCCGGGTCCTGGAAGCGGTGTAGCAGCATGCGCGTGACCAGGATTAATAGCATCAATGGAGGTCTGTGCTCTAACCACGCTCCCCCAACAACACTGGTGTCCTAATTGGGACACCTGAAACCTTATTATATATTTATTATTGTATTATTACAATTAATAGAAAATTAGAGGTAGCCATATTTTTATTAATATTATCACCCCAGTTATATATTTTTTTTTAGACATGGTATTTTTTGACTTTATTATAACATTAAATAAAGAGGCTTTTTACTTTGCAAATTATGAAACTATTTCTTGTTTACACATAAGCTACACAAAAAACATTCTGACATCTATTTCAAATACATTTATGCCTGTTATTATCTATTTTATTATGACAGACATAAAGTATATTAATTATAATAATAGGGGATCATAGTTGGTGCTTTCAAATACTGATACAGGCAATAATGGAACAGTTTTGTAAATGGCTTGGGACGATCCTTTAGTAAGCTAAAGACCAAAGTTCTACTTACACTAAAGATAGGACAGGCTTTGCACTTTACTCTTAGAATGACTAATTTATTAAAAACATATAAAGCCAAGTTTAGATATAGCACCACCATCCATTTATATAAGTAAGCAACCATTAATGGTATAATAAATCTGGGAGCTCAGCTTGTGACAGAGATAAGCTCCCGAGGCTCTCTGTTCCCAGTCCTCCCTTGCTTGCGATAGGATTTATTGCATTTGTACTTCCGTACAAAAATAACTGCAGTAAAACTGCAGTACAGTGAAGTACAAATGCAGTAAAACTGCAGTAAATGTGCAGTAATACTGCAGTAAAAGTGCAGTATTGCCGTTTTTTCATGTCCAAAAAACTGCAGTATTACTTCAGAAAAACTGCAGTAATTTTTTCGTAAGGGAATTACTAGACGAATGGTCAACCCATTCACGGATATAATTTTTTAATCATGCTTAAATGTGCTTTATTCATCATTTATGATTGGGATGTTTAATTGTCATGTGACACAAAAGCAGGACCAGGAAGTTTGTTGCCATGGGAACTGAAAACAGTTTTTGTGTGATTAAATGATGTTTAACGTGCCAGAGAGCTCAATTAATAGATCATCATCTTTAAACATGTGAGAGCTAGAGGCCTGAGTAACACAACATACGCCTAAAGAGTTAATACTGTCAACCCTGTTTTGTAAAGTCTGTCTCCTAAGTAATTACCACAGAGGAATTCATGTGTGTCCAAGACTTTAAACACAGACAAAACATGATGCACATGCCTGAAATTCATTGTCACTGGGCCTTTAAATTACAGTTTGTCTTTGCAAACAGAATGTAAGGTAGGCGCTTATCACAGCCCCGAGGCAGCCTCTCCTTGTGACATGCATCAGGAGAATACACCACACATACAAGAAACTTGGATTTAAATTGGGGTACCATGGGACAACGTCTCAATTTGCCAACATGCAGCAGCATTCTCATCCAAATACCCCAATCATACCCTATTATGAAATACAAGGGCATTGTGGAAGCTGCAGAAGGCATTGTGGAAGCTGCAGAAGGCTTGTGGTCAAGCATAGAACAAGTATTCTATTAACACTACCAAGGTTCCATGTTAGAACAGGGCTCGACAAATCCCAGGCGCCAGGTCGCCATGGCGACTCAGAATTTTGTCCTGGCGCCTAGGTGTTGTTCAGCCTGTGATCGCGGGGGCGCTGCTGCTGCTGCTGTCTGGGCAGACAGCACAGCCACTCAGAGCCCGCCCCCGAGCCTGAGATCACTCCCACGGAGTGATTCTGTAGGCTGAAACCGCGATCACAGGAAAACCTGCAATCGCGTTTTCAGCTGCCACAGGAAGCTTCAGGAATGGGGGTTTAGTGTTGATTTAGTCCCCACACTTGACACAACATCCACCTGCTGCCTGATCGCTCCATGAGAGCGACAGTGCAGCGTTAACCCCTTCAATGTCGCGATCGTGGCATTTAGGGGTTAATTCCCGTTTTGTAAGGGGCTCTGCTGCTGGTGGTCTGCCTGGAAGCCCAGGCAGACCAGCAACAGCAAAAACGAGCCCCCACAAGCCATTTGATGATTCCTGTAGGCATGGAAGCCTACAGCAGTCATCAGAGAGACTCCCCCTGCAATAGCTGGTCTATAGACCAGCAATTGCGTCCCAGCTGCCAGAGGCACCTTCAGGGGGAAGGGGAGAGGGTTCTTCGGTCTCCACATGAGTGTGGACCAGCCCCAACACCCCCCTGCTGCCGATCGCTCCCTGAGAGCGACAGTGCAGCGTTAACCCCTTCAATGCCGCAGTTGTGTATAAAACATTCGTGGCATTGCGGGGGTTAACATTTGTCCCCACAAGCTTGTGGGGACTAAATATCAGTCAATGCTGTGCTCCAATGGAACATCAGCATTGAAAGCTTTAAAAAAAAAAATTATATATATTATATATACAGGCCCGGACTGGCCATCGGGCACACCGGGCATTTGCCCGGTGGGCCGGACCACGGCAAGGCCGCATTGATTTAGGGGCTGATGGAGCTGCAGCTCCAGGCCCCTACCCTACCTACGGCCGCATTAACCGCCGCAAAAACCCGATGTTTTAATTTAAACCCTGTGCGGCCGCAGACCCCTAAGGCCGGCCATGGTGGGGGCTTCCCGGCCCCTTAGAGCAGGGCCGGCCTTTGGGTTGTGCGACCGCACAGGGCGCCACACTCCAGGGGGCGGCGGCGGGGGGCGGTCCGCACCGGGTGCCGCTCATCAGGGGGTGCCAACTTGCGGCACCCGGCACCCCTCCAGAGACGGACAGTAATGTCCGCCGCTGGAGGAGCAGGCTCGCAAGGGAGCGGTATCGGAGGTCTTTAACAGACCTCCGGTTCCCTTGAGTGATTTTAAGCCGGGTTCAACCCGGCTTAAAATCACTCAAGGGAGCCGGAGGTCTGCTAAAGACCTCCGATACCGCTCCCTTGTGATCCGCGCGGCAACAGCTGCTGTGCGCCGGGATTTGTTGTCAGATCCCGGCGCACAACACTGAAGCCGCGCCCACCGCTGTTCGTGCCCTCTGACCCGGAAGAAGACAGAGAAGACAGAAGAACTGAAGAAGAGGAGGAAAAGGAGCTGTAAGGAGAAAAAAAGGAAAGGTAGGAAAACATTCAGTGAGAGTGGATTGGTATATGTGTGGCTTAGTATATATGTGTGGCTTAGTATATATGTGTGGATTGGTATATATGTGTGGATTGGTGTATGTGTGGATTGGTATGTGTGTGGATTAGTATATATGTGTGGATTGGTATATATATGTGTGGATTGGTATATATGTGTGTGGATTGGTATATATGTGTGTGGATTGGTATATATGTGTGTGGATTGGTATATATGTGTGTGGATTGGTATATGTGTGGATTGGTGTATATGTGTGGATTGGTGTATATGTGTGGATTGGTGTATATATATGTGTGGATTGGTATATATATATATACGTGTGGATTGGTGTATACGTGTGGATTGGTGTATACGTGTGGATTGGTGTATACGTGTGGATTGGTGTATGTATATGTGTGGATTGATGTATATATATGTGTGGATTGGTATATATATATGTGTGGATTGGTATATATGTGTGGATTGGTGTATACGTGTGGATTGGTAGGTGTGTGGATTGGTAAGTGTGTGAGAGTGATGGGTGTTATGCTGTACCATTTCCAATGTCTTTTTCATGATCTAATTATGCTCTAAAAGTACATCATAACTCCCATCACTCTATACTGTTCCATACAGTGGCAGAGCTGGGAGGCAGAGGCCTTGCACCCCCACCGCAGGACTCCTGAAAGGTAAGTGAACTTCAAAGAGGGAGAGGGTAGATAGTTAGGAGGGGGTAGTTGCGGCGGGCTTAAGGGGCTCTGCGTTAATGCGGCCATAGAGGACCAGTCAGTCCGGTCCTGACTGGGCTTATTTTAAGGTGGGGGCCTGGAGCTGCAGCTCCATCAGCCCCTAAGTCAATCCTCCCCTGCCACAGGTGCGGTCGCAGTTGCTGCTTGTTCCGGCAACAAGGTAAGTAGGGTGAGGGAGGGGGGTGCAGTGAGAAGAGGCAGAGGGGGGTTAGATAGTGAGAAAGGGGGAGAGGGGATAGATAGAGGTGGTACATATTGAGAAGTGGGGAAGGGGGTTACATAGTGAAAAGGGGCAGACAAGATGAAGAGAGGAGGTAGTGTGAATGCGTATGAGAATGAATGAATAAATGTGTGGATGAATTGTGTGAATGCGTATGACAATTAATGAATTCATGTGAGGATGAATTGTGTGAATGATTTGTGAGACTGCATTAATGAATGTGTTAATGATTTGTGTGAATCATTAAATGCAAAGATGGTACATGAAGGGTGGGCTTTAACAATAAATAAATAAATAAATAAATAAATATGGGCTGCTCAGGCTTAAATGCCCGGGCCTATTTTTTGTCCCAGTCCGGGCCTGTATATATATATATCCAAAAAATAAATCCTAAGTCCAGGGTGCTTCCAGGTCAAACGCTGTGAGTTTAGTAAGTGGGCTGATGATGATCAGATCGCTCCTAACCAACTGTTAGTTTACAAAAAAAATCCTGGCTCCTAACTTTTTTAGCTGGCGCCTAGATTCACAACAAATCTGTCAAGCCCTGTGTTAGAATGAGTACTCGAGTACTCAGGTTACTATTCACAGCCCGATTTAGGGCAACCACTGCACTAGCGGTAAACTGATGCAGTCACTGGACATTCACATAAAAATTTTACGACATAAGTAGAGCTGCACCAAAATCAGGAAACAACATAAAAAATACATATTAAATCAAAGTGAAAAACATAAATCCATCATACATAAAAAAAAAGTCTATAAATGTTAAGTGTATCAAATATGCTATCAAAACATACATATTTCAATGCTGAACCATGATCACTGTAGGACCCCCTGCATCCTTTAAACAAAATTTCCTAGTTAAAACACAGCACAAGGCATCACAGTGAGGGGTAGATAGATGAGTAATGGATAGCAGCTTCTAACCCTAACCCTATTTTTATTTTTTAAAAAAATTGTCTCCGCTAAATGTATTACAGTTCCCAAAAAACAAACAATGTTAGTGGGGTAAGCTTTATTTACTCTATCTTAAAGAGAGGTTGGCATGCAATGTACTGGCTACAAAGACAATGAAAGATCCATGCATCACACAAACATGACCTACAAAAGGATGGACGACTGATCATGAACCTGGGCTTGTTCTACAATGAGAGTAGAGAGCCTGCATTTCAGGAATACAAACAAAAGACTTTCAAAGTATAAAAGGACTTTACTGTTAGATCCCAGGGAGATCATTGTGCACCTGCAAGTGTTGAAAGGGTTTCTTCTCCTTGTGGTTTCTAATCTTAAGCTTCCTAATCATAAGCCTTTTACAATGTAGCATCAGGTGAAGTAGGCCGGGACTTGTTCACTTTCATCCAAGAACTCTTAAATTTATGTGAAATTAAGCAGCATGTTAACGACATACCTTATTATCCCCATTGTACAGAGCTGCTGAATATGATTGCACTAAATCAATAACTAAAAACAATAATAATTATGGTCTGGTTTGGCTGAGATTATTGACAGGGTGAATTAGCCCCCCCTTCTCCAAAGACACCTGATTATTTTGCAGAATTATGAAACCATTAAACAAAAATACCCAAAATGAACAAAAATAAATAAATAGGTGCATGCTGGTAGGTGGCGTGTCTAGCAAAGTTTAGTAAAATTTGAAAACTGCTTTTAAAAAAGGATATTGACATTTTTTAATAAAAAGGAGGTGAAAGTTCCCATATAAATTGTTATTTTAACAAGCAGTTGTGTATCTTAACTTTTAAGAATCGCAAGGCCACAATACCTGGATGTCAACAGATGTCATAGCATTTGTGTTTCTCCTTTTAAGACAAACCGCCTGATTTCCCCAAAGGAAATGATAAGAACATGAAAGGAGTTGAAAGCAGTAGAAGCACAATCATTTAAATGGTAAAACTATTTTTCTAATGCTAGTCTAAAAACTATTTGAAATGAAAAAAACCAAACAGAGCAAGAATATATTTTACATTGTCATGGGTTGGTAAGAGTGAAGTGAACTACTGTAAAGAATTCTTGGAAAGTGGCCAAACACTGCATTTAGAAGCACTCAGTTTTCTACGTCAGGGCTTTATTCACTAAAAAATGAAAAGCAAGTTGCAAATTCAAATGACTTTTCTATACAGTAGATTATGAATGGCCAAGAAGGGTTGAGCTGGCCTGCATAAAGCATTGTTCAAACGGTGAGATGACGTTCAATAAATCTTCCCACATTAACTATGCATTATGCAGGACCAGCTTAGCCCTTCATGCAACAGATGTTCATCTAGGCTGGTCCTTCATAATACACTGTGATGTGAGAGATTTGGGAATGCAGGCTCTATTCACTAAAATTATGATTTGCATGAGAGTTGTGGTATTCATTACAAAGGCCGACACTGGCAGGTACCTCCAGCACGAAGGACTGAACTGGCCATGTAAAATGCGCAATTTAATAGGTGAGAGGAGAGGTCTTCCTGCAGCTTATTGGTGATGATGACCCTTCATAATGTAAAGTTGGGTTGAAACCCAACACTACCAACTCTCTATTTAGTGAACAAACCCTGCAAGTCTCCTGCAAACACTCACTTTAGTGAATGAACCCCATAGCTACCCTCCAAAAGGTTCTGAAACACAAGTATATCAGAGACGGCCACGGCAGTATAAGCAGTCATCGACTTACCCAGTGTAGCAGATACATTGGTCTCCATTTCAGGTCTGATCTCAAATTACACCATTGGAGATTAACATATTAACCTATTTCAATTTACATCATTTTTTCTTGGCACCTAACCTAACATAAGTATAAATGTATTGTCCCATACTGGACCTGACAGAATGTATTGGATGTCAAACAAAATACAATGCTGCCAAGTACTGTGTATAGTGCAGATAGGACATACCTCTGTCTAGCAGACAGAGATATCATACATTAGAGCTGGAATTTTTCCTAGCCACAAAACAAAAACCCTTATATAATCTACTACACTTGAAAATCCATAGCTGTAGGGAGGGATTCTCTTGTGTGTTATTAAGGAAAATTAGACGTTAGCAGGTGTGTATTTCACAAAGCAACATGACAGGTCATGTGCATCTGTTTCATGATGGCAGCAACCCTGCACTTTGCCCAGACATGATGAAAAAAAATGACTGTATCCGTTTTATAAGCTAATTTTCACGGCTGTCAAGATGGGAGATTACACTTATCTGACAAATGCATTTGCAACAAAGAAAATATGGAGCAAATGAGGTTGCTACCTGACATTCGAGCTCCAACTAGATCCAGCTTGTGAAACGAGTATAATTTAAAAAGGGTGCTGGTGAAAAATTATGCAGAGGTCTACGTGCATGCCATAGCCAAGAACCTTTACATTATTGTCAAAAAGCAAAAAGGAAGGCTAAAAAAAGAACAGACGTGTGTGCATTTATATATATATGGTGGCTGGACATTGTCTGATACTACTTTGTGGGTCACTATGATGGTATCGGTGCTCATTGACAAAACAAAGACAGCACTTTATTACTGGGGGACTGTGGGCATGATGCTGAGAACATTGGTACAACCAGCCACTTAATGCCCCCACTTTCCAGGATGGAATTATCCTACCTACTTTCACCCTGGGAGCAAGCTAATCCATGTGGCCACCTAATATGGTGGCCAAGAAGCTCATTGCTTGTTATCTATTCCTGGAGTTGACTTCATAATAAAGGGTAAATATATTTACTTTTCTCTGCATGTGAGCATAAGAATTAAGTAAAATTCATATCAGGGTACTCTGGTGCTCAGGACTTCAAGTCAGGCCAACGATAAGTGTTTTTTTTAAAACTTATGTCTCACGAGGTAAGGATAAGGAGACGATGAGATAATAACTCAGCGTAAGAAAATCCTAGCTAACATCTCTAATTAATCACTTGTAGTCATTCAACAAGCCCATGTCCCCTAGGCATCTGTCAGCCTCTCTGCAATAGCCCAAAGGAATTGAAAAATTACATAAAAGCATAATGACATCGCAAATAGTATGTAGCACTGTTTTATTTCAGTTAAAGGTTTTAAGTGTGATGGCCTTCACACGTTATCAGGAACACGATGATGACATGTAGTATGAAAGAGATGATACAGAACATTTATAATGCAGAGCGATGTAAGCCCACCTAGGCCAGATCCATAGATAAATGTCTGCCTCCCACCATCCGGCTGCTAAAGCTTCTACCATTTCCTGAAAGCCAAATTAAGTAAATGATGTAATGGAAAGTGTCTACTCCGTCAACCACGGACAGCAGATTCTACAAAGCACCACAGGGCTTTAGGAGAGTTCTAAACCTTAGGCCCCCCCCCACACAATTCCTGCAGATCTACAAGTATAGAAGTATTGTGGAGGCACAGCAAACGACTACTTGTAAATTAGTATTTATATTGAACAGATGTTCTAGTGCTATAGAATGACATAGATGAACACACAGAAAGAGAGAGTGTGCACTCTAGAGTGTACAATCTAAAGATTGCGAAGGGCTTGTCGAAAAATGGGAACACAGTCCAAAACATCTGACCCTTTAGCTTATGACCTTGTTTTTACATTTCTCCTCCTTTGAAACAAGCTTCCCTCCTGTACTTTGTTAAATCTTTTTTTTTAAGTATTTAAATGTTCCTATCACAGCTCCTCATTCTCTTCTTTCCTTCAAGCTATACATATTGAGCTCCCTTAGTCACCCTGATGTTCGCGTAGTAGAAGACCATAACACACGTTTGGGTAAAGATGAGCTCTGTCTATAACCGGAGACATTGGTGGAAAATGACAAAGAATTATTTCCCACAAAAACTGAAATGCTCCAAGACACCTGGAAATATAACCTTACTGTGCAGACTATAGCTAGCCCTCTTCATGGACCGCGTGTGATTTTATTGTAATACAGATTGTTGTAAGCGTCATCACCTTCGGGAAGCGGACGACCCACCATAGCAAAACAAAAATCTAGGCTATTGTTGTAAACAAGAAAGTCTCACAGTTCTGCCATTGTTATTCACAAACTTACTTGCAAATTGTTGACTTAGACCACTGAGCTGTACAATCCGACAATGGCGTTGTAATGTGATATCAAAGCCTTAAGTGTTAATATGTAATTAACAATCCACTCAATAACTTGATTCAGTGGTTAATACAATCACCAATTTAGAGCAACTGGCTCGAGATCCAGAACTTGTGGATACAATAGAAGCAACATTACATCACGCTATAATTAAATGGTAAAAAAAAGCTGGTCCCTAACACGTGTGGGTTGTGTGACTATACAATTGTACATTATTCAATGTTCACAAGACTATGACATTCTGCAATAACAAAAACACCATTACTAACATCTGCTTAAACCATGTGCTGTATGGAATTGAAGTCTTTTAAATAAGCTCTGATGAGCTAGTCATGTGGCTAATTTCTCTTGCCACAACCAGTAAGTCAACTTTGGCCAACTTACTAATCAAATGACTCAAAATGTGCCATAAAAGATACTCAGTGCAGCATTAGGGAAGCAGTGGGTATGGGTAGAACACTGATGACAAACTAAATATCAGTAGACACATCTGGCCACTCTGTCCCCAATCAATAGCAATTGTTAGTCTGTCCATCAATGTAAGGTTAGGTATAATAGTGACAATTACTTAGAATTAAGTTAGAAATTAAGTTAGAAACGACAATGAATTAGTCTCAGTGAATATTCAATACATTTAACCCCAACATGTATGGGCAAAAGGTTGATATTAAGAACAGGGAAGACTTTGGGGCCCTTAATATAAAATTACAATTTAGATGTTTGTTGAGAGGGTGGTAGATATGTTGAACAGTCTTCAAGTGGAAGTGGGAGAGCGGGGCTTGATGCAGTCAGGCATATCCAGCCACATTTGGATTTGCCTAGCATGTCAAGACCGGCTTGTGGTAGAGAAACAGCGAGAGGAATTAAACAGGCATAGGATAGCCATAAAGCTGTCCAGAAACCAAGATGAGACCGAGGATTGATAAGGTTTGAGTCTTTGCATTAGGAAAATTGGGCAGACTAGATGTTCTTATCTGCCGTCAAATTCTATATCTATGTCAACCAAGAATTTCCATGCTCGCTGAGTTATCTAGCTAGCGTAGGCACCAGAAACGTCTAGTCGAGTTGACAGGAGAGTTTCAGCTCCTTAACTCCACTTTACATAAAGAAGGTCCAACCCCATGTGAGCTCTTCCTGCAGAAGGAGCTTGGCTGGTCCTGCATAATGCATAGTTAAATCAATGAGATTCCTTCAAAGCCACCTCACTTATTAAATTATGCATTATACAGGATCTGCTCACTTCTGTATGAATTGACAGAGTTAAAGCCACAACACTTCTACACACTCCCTCTTTAGTGAATAAACCCCATAGTGCGTCCCTTGATAACTGAGATATAAGAAAGGCAGGATTGACTTACATTTTTTGATCATTTTATTTAAATAATTTAAAATATGTGTCTGACTGTTCGTTAACATCTTGGAAACCCACTCTCCAAGTAGGCGCCTTGAGCTGCGATAGGGACTATAGTAAGACCTACACTGAGAAGATAGAGTCGAAATGCATAGTAAAAGATTTCATTTATTGGATTATTTAATAATTCTTTAGATTTCTATTATTTTCAGGTATATCATGGAGAGAATTTAGACCACAGATTAAAAGAGGATGGGATTACCCAACAATAACCTATAATGAAGTTGGTTGAGAATCAACTCAGCGCAACGTACCCACGGTTTTGTGAATAACCCCAACCTCTTGGTTTATAACCTTGTAATGAAATAGGCAGTAATTCTCCGGCTATCTCTAATCTATCATTATTTCGATTATTTTAAATTATTATTGCCATTACAAGTCGGTGAAATAACAATATACATAATATTTTTTCAGAGGACTTTTCCTCTCTGTAGCAAACTGCATTTACAGTCCGGTTATACATTCTTAGAATTTTCCATTGTTTCATGTTTGAAGTTCTCATTACGTGTGTTTTGCGAGTCTGCATTCTTCTGTACATGTTTTGTTTAACAGGAAAGCAAGTACTAGTTTGTAACGTTTGGAGAGTTCTACCTTGTACATTGCAGAGACAGTTTTGTAAATATTTGTAATATAAAGACAAATATTTAAAAGGTGTTGTGGGCAGGTCTGTTCCATTTAACTTATTATGTCTGCCAGTATAATATACTAAATAAAAGGAATATATTTACCTAAGTTAAAAGGTTTACTACATTTGGTTAAAGGTGCTGTGAGACATAACATTCATTACACTCTCCGATAAGATAAGCTAATAAACCGTAGCAGATCTGTCTAAAAGTCTAATCAAAAAAAAACAAACTTTTAAGATGTTTTTTTTCAGCTTCTACGGCAACATCCTATCAGTGCCTGCTTTTTTGCCGCACGACCGCTAAAAATATTAATGAGGCAAAATTTTACATGAATTTAGAATGATTTCTGGTATGGGGTTTCATTATTTAACACTACTAAAAACACAATTCAGCACATTAAGTGGAACAGCACCTTTAATATGATGCAAACAGTTATTCACTAAAGGTCCTGATTACTGTATTCTTTTAACCAGCTTCTCTATATATTCTTACGTTCCTCAATACTGCCACCTGGACTGTCGGGCAAGAAAAAGTGTCCCCATACTGAGCATTATGGGAGTTATACTCCACAGAAAGCTTTGTGCCAGACATGAACTCGCTCTTCTAGAACATCCATGAAAACTCACACAAAAATAAAACATTTGTGCACAAATAAGAATAGAAAATATAAAAAAATGCAATTACTGTTAATATAAGTTAACATTAGCAATAGAAAAACACACCTGTGTATGGAAATATCAGTGACCTTTATTATTATTATTATCTTTTATTTATATAGCGCCAACAATTTATGCAGCGCTTCTTACAATACATATATTCAAGGGGTATGACAAGAGGAGAACTGACAGACTAAGTCAAACCGATACATTAGGTAGAGAGAGCCCTCCCCGCAAGTTTACAATCTTGAGGGAATGGGGTGAGAAGAAACATAAGGAACAGAGAAAGGTGTGAGGTATAGTGGGGTTGTATCAGTGACAGGTTTCTTAAAAAGAACGATATAAAGCATATGAACATATCCAGGTGTGCAGTGGAAAAATGCCAGCTTCCCTATAAGATCCATTCTACGAAAGAGCTTTGAAAGTGTTAAAACAAACAAAAAAAAAGCTGTAATGATTATGACATCAGAATATAATATTCTAGTTCAAGGAATGTATTACATCATTGTTATAATGCATAGAGGAGCTTCTCTGAAATAATCTAATAATTCCCCAATACACTAAAACCACTAAGATGATGAAAAAGAGACTTGTTCTGTAACGTATGCTGTATAAGGTATGTAATGTTTACATCATGTGGAAAATGAATGTAAAATCAGACTTTTGAGGTGTTTTATTTGATTGATGTTGCGGTCTATAATGAATTATTTCATTCTGCAAATCCTCTTCTGAACATCTGGGTTACATTTGTGACTACATCGCAAAAGGGGAGCTTACTGGTTAGAAGGCTGGTGTATAACAACACCGCTAATAAATGTCAAATGTAATACTGATTCATTAAACATTGTAGTTTGCACGTTGTCATTTGTTTGCTTTTTGGCCCAAGAAAAATATTTCTTAATGAAACCTGAATAACTGCTTTCTAACATTAAGCCGGGTTGGCACTTTGTAGCAATCGTTACCCTTAACAAGCAAAAGCAAACAACCATTTTAAATGGTTTCAACACAAACAATAAGAAACTGTGTGGTGTCTGTGCTACAAGAAAAAAAACAAACGTGCTTGCACAGATAGACAGACAGACAGACAACTAGATAGATAGATAGATAGATAGATAGATAGATAGATCTTAGGCAGCGTTTCTTACAATACATATATTCAAGGGGAATGACACAATGGAGAGACCAAGACAAAACGATACAATAGGTAAAGAGGGCCCTGCTTGCAAGCTTACACAGATAGGTAGGCCTCATCTGCCAACATGATGTACATTCCGTATATATATATATATATATATATATATATATATGTATATATATATATATATATGTGTGTGTGTGTGTGTGTATATATATATATATATACCTATGTCTGTCCTGAAGACATAACGCTATCTGTACACCAAATGAAGGCCCCTAAGTATAGAAAAACAGTTCTGATGGTTTCAGAATGAATGTACATCTGTATGACATCATTTTCCTGATCTGTACAGGTTTGTACAGTTAACATGGGTGTTACCTGGGAGGGTTGTTTTGACCTGTATGTTTATTGTGTACTTTTTACATTGTGGAGCACCGCCTGGATCAGCATCATACAAAATGCATTCTTGGTTGGACTTCTTTTGTCAAAACTCCAGCAGGTGTTTATAACTCGGCTACCACAACATGAGCTGGCAAATGCACATAGAAATCATATTCAAAACTTCTAAGATACATGTTACGTCCTTATCGACTGGAACTATGAAAGCAAAGTTACCATCAATATATTGTCAATCGGAATGTCATCTTTCCAAGTAATTACTGGAATGTATACGGTCACACCAGTAAACCCTAAAGATGCTTTTGAAAGTGCCGCTTCACAACGCCCCATCGGAAGACAGGTTCTGTATACAATCCAAGTCCAACAACAACAAGCGGCTGTTCGATAAACACACTGGGGTCTATTCACTAAAGGGGGAGTCTGCAGGAGAACCGAGTTTCATCTGACTTCACTTTACCTTATGAAGGGCAAACCAGAGTGAGCTTTAGATCCCAGAATAGCTGGCATGACCCTGCATAAAGTGAAATGAGTGAACTATGCATCATCCAGGGCCAGCTCAGCTCTTCCTACAGAGACATCAGTCAGGCATGGTCCTGGTTGAAACCACAACTCTCCTGTCAACTCTCATTTTAGTGAATAAAATCCATTACAGCACAAGCAATGCTGACCTGGGTACCCTGTTTCCCTGAAAGTGACATCACCTCGATGTAATTTAGGACAGATCTTTCCTAATCGTCTTTTGAATGAAGATGATACCATCACAGAAACAAGAAACAAGACTCCCCAGCCTGACACAGCAGAATGTGGCAGTCACTTGCCCATCAAGGCTAGAAATGCAGCAGTGAAACAGACAGCATATTGATCATAAGTCGCTTATGTTTTATTGTCTACTCACTATTGCTCCAGGATTTCAGCAAGTATTTGATGCTGATCTCAAAGAAGCCGGAGTCCTGCTGACTGGCCATGTCTGCTGCAGGTACAGAGCCTCTGCCTGGGCTCCCCTGGCAGCTTCAGTCTATAAAAAGAGGACTGAGACACCAGCTACTGATGCAAACTAGAGGTCAGCGGATGAAATGAAGTCTGTAGATCGCTTCTCCCCTTCCTGGGAGGTTAGTCCTCATTAAAAAGACATGAGATGCTTGTCCTCTGCTCCTCCTTCTTCACCCTGTGATACTGGTTCTCCTTCACTGCAGCTTCTCAATGGCTGCATCTACCATGGCAGGAGATGAGCTCTTCTCATCTTTCAAGGCATCTTTTGTTCCCCGTGTATTTATGGGAAGCAGCATCCACGCACACACACAGACACGGCTAGGTTTGCCTCCTTGAAGGAGCTAGGAGTTCAATGTGTCTGCTTAAATGCTATTCCACTGGGGGCTGGTAGACAAATAAGCTGCATCTGTATGCACCTCCTCCAGAAGGAAGGGGGAAAAAAAACCTGCACAGCGCCCTTGTTTGTAGGCTGGGTGAGGATGAGGCTTGTGCTGCTGCAGAGCACTCACTGCTTGCGCGTTCTAAAATAGAACGTTAGTGCTGCCCAGCGTTCCGTGCCGCTTCCCCCCTGCCTGCCGCTGCCACAGTCTGCTCCATCGCTGCATCATGTTGCGGTAAAGCCCAGCTGCACCCATGGCTCTGCTGCCTGTGACGTCCAAGTTAAAGCCATTACTCAGGCCAGTCACAGCAGGGAAGCACTTGACTCCCCCCTTCTCATTTGCCTGCTACTGTAAACACATTACATTCTCCAGTATTTGATAATGCTTTTTTCCCCCTCCCCATCTCCCACAGTAGTCATGATTAGGCTGCCCACCTCCTGTTAAATAAACCATCGCACTGCCTGACTCACTGTTATGTCTGTGTGTCCAGCAATGATGTATAAGACACTTTGATTGTAGAGCCTTACTGCATAGCAAACGTGGAGAGCATTCTGCAGACAAACAAGACAGAATTTGATGAATATTTATAAGGGATAACTTTCAACAATTGGGATGCTTATAGTCCCTGCTTGCAGGGGAAACTGAACTGCCTTAGTCCTAATTAGTTAGTTATTGCCAAGATAATTGCCAATTGCTAAAAAAAAGAAAATAAAAAAACATTGTAATTCTTTACTAAAATATGTGGTCTTTGCTATAAAAGGTGTCACTGGATTTCTTCCTTGAGATCTAATTTCAACAATCATGGCAAGCACTAATTTGAATAATTTGGCCAAGTTGCTTTCTTATTATTTGCCATTCCACCTTTAGCTGAAGTTGATGGCTTTTATGGGGTCAATGTAGAAACCGATGCAAAGGCACATAAGCTTTCAGGACCTCAGAGGTCTATTCTTCACTTGGCACATAACGTCTATTTATCTAGGTTTACTGTGACAAATTCCACATCTTCTATGCATCAGAGCTCTGTTGGCGAAAGCTAATTGCACAGGAATTAAGTCCTTATTTTAAAAAATGGGTTTAGGCTCCCATACTATTGGGTTGTTGACTGGTTTGGCCCCATGGGATAAAAGTCAGTAAAAATTTGTATACAAGAACTAAGCTAACGTTATCAGAATCCAGGATTTATACTTTACTTGGATTCTTTGAAACCTTTTTTCTTGGAGTAAAAATATACCATTTAAAAAATATACCACCATAAAATATTAAATTATTATGGAAAAAATACTTTAAATTGAAGAAAAAAAACCAACAGTCATCATAACATTACACAGAACATATTGAAGCCCAATTCCTTTTGATTTCATTCTTTTTTGAAGATTGCAGTATGGATGAATGGTTTCTAAGAATGCACGGTTATGCGTGCAGCCTCAAAGGTACTCGTTTGATAACAGGAGGCCACCGTATGCATTTTTATGTGTCGAAAAGGAAGGTTTCTTTTTTTTTTTTTTTGCAGGAATTCATTAATGTTTCCTAAAAATCTGTGTGTGGGGGATTTTATTTCCACGCTGTTCTCCGAGAGGGACAGAGCTAAAGTTCTGATATTCAGAGTACCTGTGAGGCCAAAGTTAGCAGATATTTTTCCTAAATTTTGGATGAGCATTTACTTATCTTAAGCAAGATGGTATTTGAAACTGGCATTCTAGAGGCTCAACCTTACAAGCATTTCAGATTTTTCAGCAGTTTTACAGGCCAAAACCTGGGCAATAAAATATTTTGGGGGTTTTACCTGTGATATTGAGTAATAAACAGTGATGTATCCTCGCCCAGGCCTAGAGTGACAGGTCCTGGGGGCGGCAGTCAAAAACGGTAGATTGCCCTTTCAAGAGATCAAGGAGCCTGGTGTCCTGTTGCACAATGGGCAGTTACAAGGGAGATCTTTAGTCTCCCCAACTGGCCAATTTACGCTATGGAGGTTATGACAAGGCATGCCACTAGCCTTCCAACTGCCCCATATTTTGGTTCTTGTGGCAGGATCAGCCTGATGATGGAGATTTTTCCTCTGAAACAGCACAAGAGAGCTAAAACTTGAGTTGCTCCCAAGCAGGGAAAAAAAACATTCTTTATTTGATTCATATACAAAAAAAGGATATGTAAATTCTCTATGTCCTTTTGTGATTTGTGAGTGCTTGTAACTTGTGCCCTGGGAGATAAATCGCTAAATAATTAAGAAGTATGTTTTTAGCATTCATTTCTTTTATCAATCAGTCTGAATTTCATCATAGAATAAAACCCTATATTTTCCTCACACATTTGGACATAGTTCATACAAAGGAATCCAAAATATTTTTAGCCCAGGGGCGTAACTAGAAACCAGAGGGCCCTTGTGTGAACATTGCCCTGAGCCTCCCCAAATATAACAACTAGTCTGTGCCATCATAGCCCCCACACAACTGGTCTGTGCCTTCTTTGCCCCTCGCCCCCCACCCACATACAACATATGTAAACACACTTACACAAATTACACACACTCCATCTCCCCACTTATACATTCATACTCACGCACACACAAGTACATATCCATACACATTGTATATATATACATATATATATATATATATGTATATATACACACACACACACAGTATATATACACACACACACACACACACATATACATATATCCCGCCCCCGCTTACCCCTCACCACTCCTTTAGTTTTATCTCCGGCTGCTCTCACACTGTGTGAGCAGCCGCGGTTTCACCACGGGGTATGGTGACGTTCCTGTCTCCCTGTGCCCATGGGCGTAGGAACCCCTAAAAATCTGGGGGGGACAGCATTTCCCCCCCATCAGATCCCCACTTTATCCCCATCTCTCACACTAGGAGTCACACTCCTATCATACCCAGGCAGCCAGTACATGCTGGTACAGGGTGGCTGTAAGTGATGTGCAGACCCCATACTGCTGGCAGCATCAATACACAAGGGGGGCAGCTAGCTAGTTTCAGCATGTACTGGTTGACTTGGCATGATAGGAGTGTGATTGCTAACAGCAATCATAGTCCCATCATGCCTAGGTTCCAGCACTTACACATCCATGCTATCACACACACACACATTCATTCATATACTCATTCATTCACAGATTCATTCCCTCAATCACACATACTCATTCAAACATCCTCCCCACCCCCTTACCTGCACTGCAGCTCCTCGATGCCGCTCACAGACTTCAGCAGGGGGCGCGGCCTCCCTCTGCGTTCTCTGGTACTGCACAGAGGAAGCAGGATGTGATGGGATGTCACGTGAACTCTGCTGGGTTCCGCTTCCTCTGTGCGGTACAGAAGACCCTCCCACAGGTAAGTAGCAGGGCTCGAGGTGCGGACCGCGTAAGATCTGTTGCCCTGCCTGCCGATCTTACGCGGGCCGCACCTCGAGGTATCGCGGGTCGCATTTGCGGCGTTTCTATTGGGGGAGATTTCTTCATTATCGGTCCCCCCCGCATGAGTTACAGGGGGGGGATCTGTCCCCCCTGTCCCCCCCGGTTCCTACGCCCATGCCTGTGCCATTTCAAAATAGTTTAGAAAGTGCCCTTCCGACCTGGGACCTTTAGAGTAAATGATGTATAGGCAAAGGTCGGGGCGCATAGATATGTGGGAAAAAATAAAACAAATATAGTGTAATAAGTTAATACGAAAAAAATAAAAATAGAGATGTTAGTTGCACTCACAAGTGTATAAGAAATTGAAAGCTCGTCAAAAATCCATACTCTCTTTCGTCTTAGGAGCTTCTGTGTAGAAGATAAGAAACGAAATAGTGCAGTAAAAACAGATATTGTTTAATGAATATAGATTAAAAACTTACAAACAAGTAGGCATAACAACTGGGTTATGCGTAAGAGCAGTGTCCTTTATAAAGATAAGTGGATGATCATCAAGTCCATGTAAAGTCCAGGTTTTCAATAATTGATTTCTTAAATTTTCTCCTGAGGAAGCCAATATTGGCGAAACGCGTTGAGATATTTTGGAAAACTTTACAATTATTGAAAACCTGGACTTTACATGGACTTGATGATCATCCACTTATCTTTATAAAGGACACTGCTCTTACGCATAACCCAGTTGTTATGCCTACTTGTTTGTAAGTTTTTAATCTATATTCATTAAACAATATCTGTTTTTACTGCACTATTTCGTTTCTTATCTTCTACACAGAAGCTCCTAAGACGAAAGAGAGTATGGATTTTTGACGAGCTTTCAATTTCTTATACACTTGTGAGTGCAACTAACATCTCTATTTTTATTTTTTTCGTATTAACTTATTACACTATATTTGTTTTATTTTTTCCCACATATCTATGCGCCCCGACCTTTGCCTATACATCATTTGTTATAACACTTATGAGGAGTGTTGATCTGCGGGAGCAGCAAGATTTGTAGGGTACTGTAATTTATTTTATATTCATTTTTTAAGACCTACCCACTCGTGAAGGTGTTTCTTTTCTGTTCTATATTGTCACCTTTAGAGTAAAGGCAGCCTGGGGGTGATTCACAAAAGGGCAAAAACAACAAAAGGGGTGTCAACTACAAAGCAGTGTGGAAAATACATTTTATTCGTTGTTGTAGCTTAGCCCATGCCGACGTTGGTGTCGGTGTAACAGAGTCTGTCCTGATTTGTGTGGACATTGGTGTGAGCCTGTCCTGGTGTGTTAAAAATTCTGTTTTATTTATTTCCATAAAAAGGCCCACCAAAATCCTCAGCACCAGGCCCATGATGCTCTTAATCCAGCCCTGCATTTAACCTATGTTCAGGCACTACTAAAAAACAACGATACTACTAAACACAACACTCACAATACATGACAAATAGGTTGCTTGCTAGACAATTCACAAGATTGCACCAGCTCTCCATATTATTTCTACTTTTTGCACTGATGTTGCAAGATGTTCTGAGAAGCATCATCTTTGTCTGACACCCCTGAACATTAATTTTTTTCTTTTATTTCACCTGTCAGATTAGCTTTGATAAAGATGAGATGAAGGATTACTTTTGGCTGCTGATACAGAATGAAACAATGTCATGGTTTTATGATGATGTAAGTATTTTTTTTTACATTAGCTCTGCATGCTCCTGGGTGTGGTGCACTTCCACGTAAGTTACTGTATTAGTAACAGCATATGGCAGATGACCTGACCCAACATTTTGGAAAGATTTGATTCTCAGCTCCAACTTGGCTATTGTATTAAGTGTAGGCATGCCATGTTTAATGAGGGCTTCATCAAACTGGGATCTAAAGATCAAATGTCATGTGAACCAACAGTATTGCTGCTTCAAGTCCTAGTTCATAGAATAGAACACAAACTGGATTACTGAATTCACACCTATGCTTTTGAAAACATCAAAAATATGGTGAGAACATTGTGATGAGATATGTAGACCCCAAACATAGGTGCCTGCTACTGGCTAGGATTATTGTCAAAGACTGGGTTCTGGAAACAGCTCTATAATGGTGGGACATGGGTGTCTACCGGGGGGAGGGAAGGCCAGAATTTTACCCATTGGAAAAAAAATACATAGCGGCATTCTGAATAATTAAATTGTCCATCCTACCAAGCAAGGATAGTTATGGAAACCCTGCACAACGGCAAGGACAAATCTCTCAAGCCAGTTCTGCCACAACATGACCACAGTGTCAGAATCTCACTATTCAGCTGAATATCAGAGCAAAGCCATAGTGTGCGCCATGACGTGGCTACGCAGCCGCAATGAATCACCGCGCACGACCCTCTCCCACAAGGCTAGCCAGGGCAGGAATAATACATAAAATAGATAAGTATAGCTGTCTGCGTAATGTACCGATGAGGCTACTACGTTGTTCTCCGTAATGATAAGTGATGTGGTAATTCCAACACTCCATATTATTCCTATTGGAACAGGCAGGGCATATCAGCCCCACCCAGGCTCCACCTTATCCTGCCTATTCCTCATGCTTTGGACAGGGCTAGTATTTTGCCCTCTTTGAAATATTTCTGTGGATGCCCATGTGGTGGGGCAAGCCTAAATATCTTTTTGCATGGATATATATTTTATATATTAGGTTTTTTTTTACAATTTAAGGTGGGTATTCAAATAATCCACGGTGACACTACAGTCTCCGGAACTCATGTATGGGTTAAACAAGATTTTCTAAAATTAAATATTATACTGATAGCAGCACATTTTTGGCATCACTTATATGCATTCCTGAGACAGCTGTAAATAGCTAAATGTTTGCAGCAACCAGGCCCTGATAAAGAGATATAGAGTTTGTCTGGTCTAAACATGCTAGCAGCCAATAGTTTTATATATGTATATTTTTTTATTTTATTTTGGAGTTTCTTTCTTGGAAAATAACACTAAATTAAGTGCGTCCCTTATCCATCTGAAGACGAATTGATACTAAAAATCATTCAACCAAATTTTGGTATAGAGAATTCTTTTTTAATGTGCATTTTGCTAATAAAAATTAACAGCAAATTGCCAGGGTTTTGGAGGGTTATGAAGAGTCTGTAGATGTTGGACTGAATGGCCAATATACTCAATATGGAGTCACATAAGGCTCCTTCTTAAGGTGCTAAGGCATAAATAAGCAAGGACATAATTGCCATCATGGTATACAAAGAGTTTCAGGGTATTTTGGAAAATTCACCTGAAAAGAATGGAAGGGCCCAAAAAAGTTTATTTTTGCTGATCCATTCATTCTAGTGAATGATTACACACAATACATAATATGAGACTAATGCTTTGACCTTGACCTCGATTTGACTGCAGATAAGAACCATTTGACACTGACTTAATCTGTCCTTGGTCTTGTCTTAGATTCTTTCCAATTCATTCCTTACTGTATTAGCCTACTGGGAGACCATTCTACTTACCAATAACCCTCTCAAAATTGTGTTAGTTACAAACAAGGTGATCGTGATTATTAAACATCTTCACCTGCAAGCTCCAACTTCAAAGATTATGACAAATAGCTCCATTACTATCCCACTAACTGGCAGTAAGGAGTTTCCCCATCTCAAACATAATAAATGGCAATCCCAATGCCTATAAAAAGGAAACGATGGTCCTGTTCTCAGGAGCTTACAATCTATTGGGAGAATGAAGGAGAATGAGATAGAGGGGGACAGCTCGTTGGACCTGTGATGATTAATAGGGTAGTTTGTATATCACAAAAGCCCTGACTTGACTTAGTTGATCTTATCAGTTTCACTGCCCAATGTATTTAAGATACATTTCAGTGTTTAATTGTGTAACATGACTAAAGAAGGAAACCCCACACAACTATGGAATGATAAAAAGCATCCTGTGTAAACAAAACGTTAACTCTTTCTCCTAAAACCTCTTTCAATGCCTAGAAATGTTGTGTGTTGGCTTAATATTTCTTTTAACACTCACTAATTGCACTAGAAATATCGTTTGACGAGTTGTTTACGCAGAGGTCCATGTCTCTGCTGCTGTATTCATGGAGATGTAACAATCTCTCGGTTGAGTGGGTGTCAGTCAATGTGGCACAAGTACAGCAGCTGTAACATGTAACTATTAAATGACACTCAGCCATCATATGGAATTAAATGCATGGTCTCTTAAAATTTTGGCTGTGCCCTACAGAATCCCCCATTTGCCCCATCCCATCACCGCGGCTATTTTCTGTGACTGAGATGTGTTCATCCAAACACATCTCTCTGCATGTCATATACTCACCTCCAGCCAGCTTCAGCGCTGGTTTGGTGAACGCTGCAGGCAGGGGTCATGCGCCGAAAATACTCCTATTGATTTCAATGGGATCGCTTTCCTGACAACGATTGGTCACTGATTGGCTGCTTCAAGCGGGGCTCTAGTTTCTATCTCGGGTACATGTTTATTTTTTCCTTCCTTTTTTCCTTGTACTCTTGCATGCTTTAATATACATTCTTTTTTAGAATTGCTGTAAGTGACATTAACCCCTTAATGACGAAGCCTGTACATGTACGGCAGGGGTGGGCAATTAATTTTCCCATGGGGCCACATGAGAAATTGGAATGGTTTTAGAGGGCCAGACCTCTACAAACTACAAACTCCGAAGCCTTGTCCATTTTGTTAACTTATGTGCTGTTTAATAAAGTTATTCAAGCCTACGTCATTGGTAGAGGTGCTTGAATAAGTAAGGCCTGAATAACTATTAGCACAGCACAGAAGTGAACAAAATGAACAAGGCTTCGGAGTGCATACCGTATTTTTCGCTCTATAAGACGCACCTGCTGATAAGACGCACCTAGATTTTAGAGGAGAAAAAAAAGGAAAAAATATTTTGAGCTAAAAAATGGGCTAAAATATTTATTACAATAACTGAATAAGCTATGAACACAGTAAGACACACGCAGTAAGACACACACAGACACAGTAAGACACACACAGACACAGTGAGACACACACAGACACAGTAAGACACACACAGACACAGTAAGACACACACAGACACAGTGAGACACACACAGACACAGTAAGACACACACAGACACAGTGAGACACACACAGACACAGTAAGACACACACAGACACAGTGAGACACACACAGACACAGTAAGACACACACAGACACAGTGAGACACACACAGACACAGTGAGACACACACAGACACAGTAAGACACACACAGACACAGTGAGACACACACAGACACAGTAAGACACACACAGACACAGTAAGACACACACAGACACAGTGAGACACACACAGACACAGTAAGACACACACAGACACAGTAAGACACACACAGACACAGTGAGACACACACAGACACAGTAAGACACACACAGACACAGTAAGACACACACAGACACAGTGAGACACACACAGACACAGTAAGACACACACAGACACAGTAAGACACACACAGACACAGTAAGATACACACACACACAGTAAGACACACACACACAAACACAGTAAGACACACACACACAGTAAGACCTCCCTCCCTAACCCCCCTTCTCAGTATCTCCCCTCTAACTCCCTAACCCCCCCTTCTCAGTATCTCCCCTCTAACTCCCTAACCCCCCCTTCTCAGGATCTCCCCCCCCGCCCCGGTCACTTACCTTAAACTCCTGTGTTGGAAGCGTGAGGCGTTTGTCTCGGGTGCCGGCGCTTCACTGCTGATCGCCGGCGTCTGACGTCATATGCCGGCGCCCAGCGTAAAGCGCCGGCACCCGAGACAAACGCTTCCAACACAGGAGTTTAAGGTAAGTGACCGGGGCGGGGGGGGACACCGGACTCATTGGTGAGTCACCAGGACACTCTTTGCGGGCCGGTCCGAGCTATTCAGCGGGCCGGATGTGGCCCGCGGGCCGTGCTTTGCCCAGGTCTGATGTACGGGCTCAAAATGCATTGTTTTCAATGGTTTAGGGACTGCCCATTGTCCTTAAGGGGTTAAACCGTCTCTTTAAGCTACTATATCAGGAAAACAAAACAGTAGTGTGATAATGCCGTCATGAGATCTAATTACTATTTGATAATTTTATTCCACATAGTTTATCAAAAGTACACAAGTTCTAGATGGCTTGACTGCATTAGCATTAAACGGCAATCTACTGCTATTATCTTCATTAATATTATAAAATTGTGTACTATGCATTCAGCTATCTTTATACATCGTGTCAAGAACAGTTCTCTGGTCTCCCATTTCCACTGTTTTTGTTGTCTTTGCCGGTTTATTATCTGGTATTTTAATATGTGTTATTCAATATTAAATTTCATTGGGGATCGAGGCATTACCTAGATTATTTCCATTATAGTGTTTTAATGGTACTTTCGACACAGTCCCTGCCGTTCCAAATTTCAGATGTAAATTTATTTAGATAAAAATAATTTTATGTACTATATACTACCCAAAAATGCACAGTGAATCAAGACAATTAAAGGTGATGTTTCACTTTCAAACTTTACATACGGTCTATAGTATGCTAAGCAAATAAGTCAACAAATTTGTCTTTTTATTCTATTCTCTGAAGGTTTAATCACATAAAAAGAACACATTTTTAGAACATTTTTCATTTGCTATGGCAACAACCTATCAGTGTCTGCCTTTCTGTCACATGACAATTAAGTGTTCCCTGCAAAAACAATGAACGCACTTGAACTGTAAGTAATATGACATTTGACGAGGCGAGTTCAAGCAACACACCTAATGGACACAGTCCTGCTGTGAGTCCATAGCATTTGAAAGACCACTTTAGCATGGCCTAAATGCTGCAATGTTTCCACAATATATAAATGGTAAGAAGATGGAATTTGTGATTTGAGACCCACACCCAAACAGACGTACAGCTCAGCGAGATAAGAATGCAAGAATCACAGAAAGGAGCTCTTCTAGCTAAATTCTCTCAAGAAAACTAGACCACATTTTAAGTGAATGGTGAAATGGTGAAAGTTATTTATTTATTAGCAAATAATCAAAGTCATATACATACATATATATATACACATACACGGACATGTATGTACATGTTTACATAAGATCTAGATATGGGTGTGAAGAGCATACGTCACCAGCAATACTAATATGTGTTGTGGAAAGACTTTAAAATGGGAGTACAAGTTTAGTTACCACTGATTTTGTTTAATAAAAGAATAATGGGATTAAATATAAAATTGATTCTGGGAAAGAGTTTGGAAAGTGATTTTCTAAGCCGATTGACCCATTGACAACACCAACAACATATTCTGACCTAGACTGACTCAGCTACAAAACCAGGAGTAGATGTCCAGGGTGGAACTGAGATCACAAGGCGGCCCTGGCACTTTTGGGCCAGTGGCAGCCTTAAGACATAGGTGCACCCAATGGCTGAATATGTACCGCTGGAGACTACCTTCTTATGTTCACATAGCGGGGGCCGGGGACCGCACCATTATATGAAAGGCCATACCAGTACTCAGCAGTAACGACAAATACAAAGCTCGGATAAAACTATAGGAAAACTTTGCTCGAGACACAACCTCCAGTGTGATTGTGATGGTTCTCAAACACCCGGTTAAGTGTGCAATCGAATGGCGTAATCACTAGACAAATGCTAATTAAAATAAAATTAGTGGACCCCAAAATTATCACATATGATAATTAATCATTAATCTTATAATTAAAGATCTGGATTCTTTTTAAGTTAAGAGTTAATTGGAATTGTGAGATAGCTATGTGTTTGCTGTAGCAAACGCCAGCCATTTCAGGAATATATATGAATATAAAGATAAAATGAGGGCATATTACTTATTCATATGTTTGTTACTGACCACGGATCAAATAGTGAGCAAAAGACAAGGCAGAAACCTAAGGAGGTAATATTAGCCCAAAGCCCGGGGGTGACAAATAACTAAAGTTTGAAATTCCCTAGCACTATATTGAATTTGACAACCTCACTCCAGAACAACGAGGCAAACAATCCTGTTTGTTTTTGGAATATTCTCTCAGGTCTGTGTGCTCAGATTATTTTGGTATTTGGGTTTCTTTTTTTTAGCAAATCTATGTTCAGTTACAGTTTAATACAACTGACTTTTAGAACAGTGCAGGACTTACTGGAAACAAAGTGTCGAGAAGATGGCTGCTTATCAGCAGAGCCCTGATAGAATCCCAATAAGCTACAACGCACATTGACATTCTTAAATGGAAATCTGTTCTTCTCAAATTTTTTGTCTACTCTGCTCTGCCGACTTGTTTTTACAGGGAAACTGCAGGATGTATGCCAGAGGCTACCAGGATACAAACTAAGCCCTGGTCCCTTGACTGGTAAAAAGCTTAGAAGTCCATTTTTTTACCACTGATGGCCAAAGTGAGCCATAAGAAGCTGTTGCTGGTGGCTGCATTTTCTTGAAGATGCCACATTGTGTATGATGGAGATTTAAAAACATATTATGACACTTAAACTGCCAATGGTTGGATGTCATAAATAGGATGAAGAAGCCAGTGTGTAATAGGTATTATTGTGCAATATATGTTGAACTAGTACATAAGCCATAGGGATTATCTAGGAGACGCACAAAATCAACTCTATAGGGTAATATGCAAGCCCGGACATTGCTCCATACAATGCTGTAGTGTGAGGCCACTGGCTGGATATGGCAGGCTGCTGGCCTTAAAGTGCCAGGACTGCTTCATTATCCCCAGTCTGGACAATGTAATATAAATATTTGTCATGCGAATTACACTTTCTACTTGACGTATGTCTTGCACAACAGGAACATCAGGACATTGTGACATTTAACTAATAAGACATATGACTAATGTAAAGAGTAATATGAAGTATATTCAAAGTAAAGGGCACTTGTCACCAAAAAACTAACTTGTCAATAATCCCCACTGTAAAAAATCAAGGGTGTGTATATATATATATATATATATATATATATATATATATATATACACACATACATATATATTATATATATTTATATACACCATTGGTCTATTTGTTGTACCATACCTCAATATATACATCACAAAAACAGCTTTCCACATATTGATTTTTAATGTGTACTATCTTTGTGGCCCATAACTCTAGTATTACGAAATATGATCAAAACTTACATATCATAAGTCACCTTATGTTAATTAACAGCTAACCCCCATTGTGTTATATTCTCAGATACGCAAAACAATGGACTTGACAGAACCTTTAAAAAAGACCCAATCACCTCTACGTGTTGTTTTGTATTCTGTAGCATATGCTATTTAACTGAGTGCATTTGAAAAAACATGAATAATATGGCTGATATGATATTAGCACTTTGATAATAGCAGGAAGTCATTGCAATAACAAGTCACAATTTCAATGATCTGTCGGAGACAAAGCTTTTTTGAAATTTGAGGTACAGAATTCTTTCCCATACAAACAATTCAGACAATGCATAACTGAACTGATAAGAAAATATTGTAAATAAACATTGTTTCTCAATGGATTGCAGTTCTTATTCAAAGTATTCACATTCCTTTTTATTGTATAAGGCAATGGGTAGAATCTATACTATATGGCCAAAAGTATACGGACACCTGACCATCACACCTATATGAGCTTGTTGGACATCCCATTCCAAAACCATGAGCATCAATATGGACAATAATTAAAACGTGTGCCATTATTTTTAAAATAAACCTGTAGATTACAAATGTATATTTTATTGTGTGAATAAAAAGCAACCACTACTATCTGCTCTCATTAACAAAATGGTTTATATTAAGTTTACTAACATCGAACAATCCAATGGCTGCAATGCTGACAATACCATTTTACAAACCTTGTGCACGGAGCACTTTTATGCATAACCTACAGTTATTCTACCAGAGCTTGCCTTGCTATTCTACTGAATTTTAGATGTTGTCGGGCCAAGTTTCAGACAAAATGGAAAACCATTTATTTTGTATGGTTACGTTCAGACTACTTATTGTAACCAGAACTCTTCTTTTCAACCAAAACAAGTCACCTAAAATCTTAGACCTTAATTAAATGCCTTAAGAAAGTTGGCTGGAATGTAATATTTAACAAAGGTTGCTTGTTACACCATGTAAAGTGCACTTAGGTTTCCAAAACATTTTTTCTTTGGAGCAAACACATAATTTGCAACACTATGTAGAATGTAAATCTATAATTTAAATTGCATAATTCAAATACAATTTTTTTTCCTTGCAAAGTACTTTAATACATTTCATGAGCAATGATCAATAACTAAAAAAAAAACCCCCCTGGAAAAGCCCTGCATCTTGATGAGACTCTATAATCCCACCTTAAAGGAAAAGTAGCCCTTTTTCGTCCATCTTAAAAATTGGGATGGTTGCCCAACCACTCAATCCCTGGGTTGGTGCTGCAAGATAGACCCGTGCATTCATAATGGACTGCAAAGTATATTGCAGTTAAGGTATTCATGGTGGCTGATATGTTTTAAGACTTCATATGAACAATGGATGATCCGTGTTGAGACCTTTCCTGCTATTTGAGGATCAGTGGCGGAACTACTGGGGTCGCAGGGGTCGCGACTGCGACCGGGCCCTGGAGTTCTGCCAGTCAGGGGGGCCCAAGGGGTGCCGAGCGGTTGCTGAAAACCGCTCGGCAACTCTTGGGCCCCCCTGACTGACAGAAATCCAGGATGCCTCCGCTCCCCGCCGCTGCCACTGCTGCCGACGTCGCCGCCGCCGCCGCCGCCGCCTCCGCCTCCTGCCTCAGCGCTGCCCAGAGTACAGTGTTGGGAGCTGATCCATCAACACTCCCAACACAGGAGTTGATGGTAAGTGACCTACAAAGGGGGGGGGGGGGTATGGAGGGACTGGGTAAATCGTGAGAAGGGGGGGTAGGGAGGGACTGGGTAAATCGTGAGAAGGGGGGGTAGGGAGGGAGAAGGTAGATCGTGAGGGGGGGTAGGGAGGGAGAGGGTAGATCGTGAGAAGGGGGGCAGGGAGTGAGAGGGTAGATTGTGAGAAGTGGGGTAGGGAGGGAGAAGGTAGATTGTGAGAAGGGGGGCAGGGAGTGAGAGGGTAGATCGTGAGAGGGGGGTTAGGGAGGGAGAGGGGAGATTGGGAGAAGGGGGGTAGGGAGGGAGAGGGGAAACTGTGAGAACGGGGTAGGGAGGGAGAGGGTAGATCGTGAGAAGGGGGGTTAGGGAGGGAGAGGGGAGATTGTGAGAAGGGGGGAGGGAGGGAGAGGATAGATCATGAGAAGGGGGTTAGGGAGGGAGAGGGGAGATCGTGAAAGGGGGGGAGGGAGGGAGAGGGTAGATAGTGAGAAAGGGGGTGGGGGGCCCTTAACAGATTCTCGCACCGGGGCCCTGAGGTTTCTAGTTACGCCCCTGTTGAGGATGATAGTACATGTGGAGTGCCATGTAAAACAGGGCTGGTCACGTCTCCACATTACACTTTTTGACACTGTATCAGCCATCCATCTCTGAAGGCGGCGTAGGGCTATGTAACAATGGGGCTATGCCTGAAGAGCCTCATTTAGTGAACTCTCACCAGAACGGAGAAATCTGATACCAATCACTTTCCTCTTTTACAAAAGCTACCAACCACCAAAAGCTATCTTAAGCCAGTTTAAACTAACAGAATGCAGGAATTCTTACCTGTCTGAAAATAACATACTATGTAAAAAAGAATTTACTATCTGTCTGGCACCCGACACCATATTTTGCTAGGGAAGCAAATCTTTAAGGGGCAATAATGGCTTAAGTCCCATGTATGCTTTAAAAAAAAAAGCTCAGTGAGTAAAGCTAACATAGGTGTGTATATATATATATATATATATATATATATATATAAATAAATAAAAGAACAGTGATGATCATGAAAGACCATCATAGGGACACAATACAACACCCTCCAACTACCTGCTGATAACCTGCCTCCCCTCAACATGGTAAGTCCTATCAGGCATCATAGCCACCAAGCTATAGGAAAACACAGGGGCCAGTACATGAGTGCATTGAGAATACCAGAGGCACCAATCACCAGTTGCTCATAGACAGACTGATCAACCAAGACTCAGTCTAGACAGACCAACCTGAGCACAGCCTGGATTGACAGGAAAGCCTACAATTCAATGCCACCCACATGGATCTGTGAATGCCTGAAGCCATACAAAGTCAAGAGGACACTAAGGACCTTCCTCAAGAACTTAATGGAAGTCTGGAAGACAACTGAAGACAGCACAAGTGACCATCAAGTGTGGCATATACCAAGGTGATGCACTGTCTCCGCTGCTGTTCTGAACTTGAACCCCCTCAGCCAGCTAATTGCAAGGACTGGATATGGGAACAAGTTCAAGAGTGGAACTTTCATCAGCGACCTCCTCTACATGGATGACATCAAGCTGTGTGGAGAGCGAAGGAGACATCGTTTTACCGATCAACCTGACACAGATTTACAGTGAAGAGATTGGGATTTCATTTGGACTGGAGAAGTGCAGCCGGATTGTAGTAAAAAGAGGGAAGGTATTTACAACTGATAGGGTGGAACTACTAGCAGGACACATAGCAGACATACAGACCAGCTACAAGTAACCTTGGTATCCCACAGTCATATATATAATCATGCTGTTGCTTTTCACCAGTATAAATAAGCATTCACTTAAAAGCATTCATAAAACACAATACACTACTGATCCTGCCGAGTTGCTGACGGAGATTAGGTAAAGTAGATAAAGGAAACTATGTATATTCCAGCCATTGTTCTGGCTGTTATAGAGGAGGCGGATGTACATGAGGACTCCCTGTTACAGCAGTATTAGTAAGCCAGTTAGCTGTAAGAAATTTGACTCCAATAATGCCTTTGTGTTGGGACAAATTTGTTATCACCCTCAATGTGTTAAGAATCCTTGATATGTATCAGATCCGAATTTTATTACAGAAACATCAGAAAATATTCCAAAATCTGAAATGTGTACTAGGAAAACACGAATGATAGTAAGTATGGATTTCTTGTCATTGTAAGAAAAGTCTGAATCTAACATTCCTTTAATATCTATCCTGCAAAATTATTAGTACCCCAGGGGGCACACATGCCACAGACGGAGACTTGAAGGGACATACGCCAGCGCCCATTCATGTCTCACTCACCAGTTCACTTGATGTAGTCAATTTTAGTTTTTATCAGTCATATAACTAAGATACATGTGACCTCCAAAGGCACAGGTATTATAATTACAAGAAGGTAATTACAAGCATTAATAAGAGCAGATTGTTTTTATCCACATCTGATTAGATGATACATTTTTGGTTGGTATTTTTTGATACACAAACATCTAAAATTACTTTCAGATCCTGGGACATGTAATACAAAAGCGACATGCGCAGGCACATTTTAAACACAATGAAACGGTGCATGGTTAAGTAACTTTAAACATTGATTATAAGTACTGTATTCTTCATAACATAGCTATACAGATGTGTATAGCTTATAGTGAATTCCAATGTTTTATAAACTCAGAGGAGAATCTAAGAGAAAGAGTTTATTCACTAACTGGAAAGAGAGTTGTGATTTAAATTGCCTGACTTATCTATTCATTAAAAAGCACCACCCTGGGATAAATTCTCTTCTAGAAGGAGTAATGGTGACAATGCATTTTAATTGGTTCAATCAGTGAGATGACTTTCAAGAAATACAGGGCTGTCCAAACTATTCATGGAGCAGAACCTTACTGGAGTCGGCAACGTGAAGTCAGGGAGAGGAGACAGCAACTCCTGAATAAAGTGAATAAACTCTGAAGTCTGCTGTTTTGCTTTAACCCCAGGTATGAAATAAAATGCTGGATTATGACACAGTGTATTCAAATCAAAAGTATACATTGGTACCCATAGCGGCTTCCGATTTCCATCAAGTCATACAACATAACTGTGACAGAATGACCTGTCATAAAGGGCCCCAAGGTACTCAGAGATGGCTCCAGCCTGGCTGTCAAACAAAGATAGCACAGGTGGGAACTCCATTGTTTAACTAATCCTACCGCTGCTGTGACAATAACATCTAAAGTGAAATCTGTAATTGTGCACCTTAATGTTATACAATTATCTGGCAAACAGATAGTCTTAATGACTATAGTTCTAATTCACTAAAACACTAATCAAAAACAAAATTTCTTCTTCTCTAGTGATAAATCTTGTTTGATAAGTCTAGGGGACCTTTTACCTACCAGAGAAGATAAAGTATCAACTTGCGAAGATTATGCAATAGAGGCTCTTCCTTGAGTAACATGTTGGTTTAATAAATAATCACTACGTACAAGTGAAAACAAGAGTGATTCTGTGCCGGTTCTCTGCAAAGATGTGTCTGACACAAGCTCCTCTGACCTAAAACACATGACTATATAAAAATGGCCAAAAGTGTATTTTAAAGTCTCAGATTATTGTTTGAGAGAGATATAGATCTAAATTCTGTACTAATACCGGTAATTAGGAGTATGTAGCACACAATTACTGTGAAATTGCAATTTTTGAGTATCTTTTACTAAAGGTGTAATTTGAATAATCCATAATTGGATATTTTTGGGTGAAGAAATATGATACTTTTATATAAATAACCACCAACAGTCCCAATGACAGTTCAAAACCTATAAGTGGATAAGTCAGATGTTAGACAAGATGAGCTAGACCACCCCAGCCCGACAGAGGACCTTGTTTGTTTCCATCTGGGCACACAATGGCCGGGTGATCAGGGAATGGGGGCACCATTCAACTCAAGGGGGCAAATGCAAGCTTGAAGCATCCTGGTGGCTACAGTATATGTGACACTGGAATTAAAAAAAAACCATAGAAAATGGTCCAGGCAGTGACCCAAAATACTTAAATCATTGCGGCCTAGGGGCACTTTTTCACATGGTATCTTCCCTTGCCAACAATGAAGTCAGATCTCGTTCCAGCTAGGTAAATGCCATTCCTTTTCTTTACTTCACTTTCTGCCGAGCCAGCCATTGGGCTTCAGCCTAGTCAGCTTTATTGCAAACAAATTCAAACTGTTTTTTTTATCTACAAAGGCTGAATTGGATTATGTCTGCTACAGTGGACTGGAGTACTTTTCCTAAATAATTTTGTAATTATCCAGCAAAATCGTTGGTGTGGTCACTGAGCCATCTTTAATATTGATTAAACCCTAGACAAGCCCTTAATAGGGGCTATTTCTCCCCTTTCTCCCCATCTCTTACCTTTCTTAATTCCTGTGGTGAGAGCGGCAGGTCTTTTCCCACCAACCTCTCTTTCAGTGCTCAACCACGTTTCTTGCGTCTTTAGTGCTATGACATCATACAAGCATAAAAACGAGCACTGATACGTTGCCACTATAGTAAGTTTTCTTAAGACGTTTATGCATGGTTTTTAATGTGGTTACATTTTCGCATGAAGTAATAAAATAAGTAGTTTCTAAGTGTAACAGCAACAATTTGTCATAAGAGTCATAGTGCAATCAGGTCAAGTAACTATTCTGTGGTAGGTTATGGCCCTTAGAAGTTTATATCTGTTATTGCTTTTTTTGTATTAATCTTATTATTCATAATAAGCAGAGTGTATTAGCCATCACTAATGTATAGGGGTTTAGGAGCAGTATTCATGCATACATTAAGGACGGTGCACAGAATCAATAGAATAATGTAAATGATTACAAATCTACAACGGCAGTACACATTAGCAGAGAAAAAAAAAAGATTGATTAATCTATAGGTTATCTAAAAGGAACACAAGTTAAATTTTGGGTGTCTAAGTATGGTAGATGGACAGATCGGGACACTTGGTGCGTATAAAATATTTTATCGGTCACTATGCTACTGTACTTGGCTAACGCACTATAAGTCTGTAAATAATTGGATTCATCACACAAGTCCCCATTTGGATCAGGAGTAGTTCTGCAGATGATGGTAAAAATGAACTCCCATAATTTACCCCCCCCCAAAAAAAATCTGTGTTTGTCTAATCATTATGTAACTCTACAAGAATTGATGGACTATCACCTTTTCTTTGATCAGTTATCATTATCTTACCTGGGATAATTGAAGGTCTTTTTCTAGATCTCCTCATATAGAGTGGTTCCAAAATCTTGATATTTCTTGGAATTTTCCCCTTACTATCAAGGTTGGAGAGCAGTTCTTGAGGAAGGCTACATCTCCTAACAGCCTTATAATCATTCTGATTGAAGAAGAGTTTATTCCTTGTGTTGGCATACAAACTACTGTCATCAACTGCCATAGTGAGTGGGCATGAGAACCTCAGGCGAAGAATAAAAACTCTGTGTGAAGGAAGCCCTTTCCTATGGCGTGCTCCCAGAGCTTTGTTTTCATGCTTATCTATGTAGTCGTTCGAGAAGTTTAGGAAGGAGAAAGGCGTGGACCTGCACAGGTGTAGTGTTACTAAACAACTCCTGCTCGAACAGGTAATGGCTCAGCGGAGAAGGGGGTGGGTAAACACACAAAAAACCATTAGATTCGCATATTTGCATGAACTGGAACTGAATGAGGAGAACTGTATGGTGCTGACAAATATCCAGGCTCCTAGCCCTGATTGGACCATTTTTAGCTCATGTCTAATAATTTATTTGTCATTATAATTTATTTTATAATTTAGTTTTTTGTTCTTTTAGGTACCTGATACATATCCGTGAATTACTAATAAAGGACCTTTTAATCTGGTTTCGCACCCAAGCAGGAGGACCCATATAGAGGTTATATGAACCACAAAGACCAGCGTTTTACACAAGTGACTCTGTTCTATGGAACAAAGACTCAGAACTGGAGATCATGCATCAAGCTCTTACATTTAGATGCAATGTAATTAAGTTTACTGAGAGGGTGGTAGATACGTGGAACAGCTTTCCAGCACAGTTTAACATGGCAATAATGAGCAGGGTAGTCTTACGACTATCCTAAATCTAAGATGAGACCAAGGACTGATTAAGGTTTTGGGGCCGAATTATATCTACGTATCCACTAATATATACATGTTATGAGCTAGAGATTAAAGCATAGCAAAGTGCTCTTTTCACACCAGTTTGGTTAATAAACAACCACGTTCGTGTGTATTTATTTAACAAGTTAATTCCCAAGCAACTCCCTCGAGTACAAATTATATGAGTTACAATGTTATCGCTCAGAACGTTGGTAACACCTGGAAAATCCGGTCCCTGCTGTGACTGCTTTGGCCATTTGCAGGAATAATACAAAAATGATGGCCAAACTCTTAACCCCTTGGTGTCTACACGTTAACCTGGAGCTCATCAGGTTAAAGCAGACTAGTGAACCCCAATAATTCCTGATCCTAACCACAATGAAGCTCGGGAGTCTGAACAAACAAGCTATTTGTTCTACGTGTTAAGACATAAAATGGTGCAACATCTGAGTACAAATAAAACGTCATAAAAAAAGGTTTTATCTGAGCTCAGAGCTATTACTGTCCTGTCTAGACTTCCTTATTTATTGTTTAATCCCACCCATGCTGGCCAGATCAATGATGATAATAATCCCCTAGACTGCAAATTGGGTTTACTCTTTTAATAAGAGGAAGTCATATTGACTATTATTATTATTCCATGACACTTTGAATAAAGCTTGTGGCAAAAACAACTCTTTTTCTGCCACTAAATAAATGATAAATTTGAACTTTTTTGGTTATAAACCGGTTAGTTATTGATGCTCTTTCATATGGAATACCAGCTTTCTCTTTTTGCAAAATAAGTAAAAAAAAAAGTTTACAAATCGGTCAAAACAAAAAAAAGGGACAAGAATTAAGAATTATGGAAGCTTTTTCTCAAATTAATGTAATATTACATCAAACTGATGTGTATGTGACATGTCTTACCTCTGAATTGAAAAAAAGCATACAATACAATAATCATTAGTTACATTAATCAAAGTCTACAAAAACAATGTTGTGTTAACATTTATTAAAATGTGCAATGGGTTTAACATATTTTTAACGAGAGCGTTAAAGTATTCTGATATGTAAGATACTACTTTTTTATTCATATTAAAGCTACTACTTTATTTTAACTCTTTCTCCTCCGGTCTTTTCTGGTACACCGGTACAAAGAAGAAACTCCATTCCCCAGAAGGGGCTCTATGGGCTTCCCAACAGAGGAACCTATTGAAGAATCCACTTTAAGGAATTTAAGTATTTACCGTATTTGCTCGATTATAAGACAAGGTTTTTTTCAGAGCAAATGCTCTGAAAAATACCCCTCGTCTTCTAATCGGGGGCCTTCTTCTAATCAGACCTCAAATAGAGGTCTGATTATGAGACTAAGATCCAGATCCCCCGCACCGCTGCAGGGGACCTGGATCCTCCTGCCCCCCCCCCCCACACACTTACCGGTGCTTCCTGCTGTATTGCCAGGGCAGCGGGTTGACGTCTACGCGATCCGCGTAGACAACATCCGCTGCAGCCGGAAGGAGGTGTGGCTAGCAGCGGGGGTTGTCTGCGTCCGTCGCGCATACCTTTCCCGACTGTCAGAGACTGTCAGGGGAACTCTGATCTCTGACAGCCGGGGAAGGTATGCGCGACGGACGCAGACAAACCCCCGCTGCCAACTCCACCTCCTTCCGGCTGCAGCGGAAGGAGACGTCAACCCGCTGCCCCGGCAATACAGCAGGAAATTGGAAGCACCGGTAAGTGTGTGTGTGTGCGTGTGTGTTAAATGGGGGAATAGGGCATTTCTGGAATGCCTTATACCCCTATATGCCACTCTGGCACTTAGGGGGTTAAAAGGCATATTATGGGGCAGAGTGGTATATAGGGAGGTATAAGGCATTTCAGGAGGCAGAGTGGCGTTAAGGGGGCATTTAATAGAGCGGGGGTCAAAAGGCATACCATGGGGCACAGTGGCATATAGAGGGTTAAAAGGCATATCATGGGCCACAGTGCCATATTGGTGTGGCAAGCCTGGGGGCAGATGTGCGTAACTGGGGGACAGGTTGGAAAATACAAGGAAATAAAAACAAAAAAAATATTTTTCTCAATCATAGCTTTTATTTAAAAAAATAGTTTACATGAATTAACATTTACTGGTAAAACTTTTTTCCTGTAGGGTCGTCTTATATTCAGGCTTTTTCTTTTTTTTCCTAAGTTAATATTCAGATTTTGGGGGGTCGTCTTATAATCGAGCAAATACGGTAATTTAATTTCCGCACATATTGTGGTGTCGTTTGTAAATTTTGTGCAGCACTTTATTTCTTTGTTTTGAGGACACAACAAGTAGTATGTAACAACAATTTGACGTACAGAGACAACAGGTGAGGATCTTTCTTTATGTTAAGAAGGTTGTCCATATTTACGTTTTTTATAACAATATAGAAGTATAGTAATGAAAAGCACACACGTTGACAGAAATCACATTTGTATTTTGATTTCACTAATCTGGATAGGCTATTGTACTGGGGAACACTACCATCATAAGGATTAGGTTTTTACACGTATGTAAGGTTTAGTTGGCTTAAGGGTCTTTGGGTAATAAAATATGAATTTTAGGGATCCTGCTTTACAGGCTGGTGAGAGAGGGGAAAAATCTCAACCAAGAGGCACAGATCTTTCTTCTCCTGATCTCTTGCTACAGCTAGGGCATCAGGTCACTGGGTTATGATGTCATAATACTGTGTCTGACATGGATAAGAAAAAAAAACATGCAATGAAGAAGACTCATATATTGTATATATACATGCGTATGGGTTCAGCAATAAACCCCAAAGCACTCGTCCATGCCTTTGTCATATAATTCTCTGAAACAGACTAGGGCGCTTTTCATAGAAACACTTTATTATAGGAAGAGGTAGGGTACAAAAAGCATTAAAATATAGAATTGAGTATACCTTTAAAGAAAGATGCAACTGCAGCCATCACTGAAGTATTAATGTCTTGTGCAGCCCTCTATCGCTTATATGTTTAACTAAAGGACTGATTTTATTTTGTATATTGAATTTAAGGTTTTAATTGCATTTTAGCGGCTAGATCAAGACAAGAGTCCTTTTCGTGCCGTGTTCATGGACATATATGAACACGGTAATATTGGGTAATTTTCTTCTTGGGAAAATGGATGGTTAACTGTCATTGTTGCTAAACTTTCTGTAGCGTGTATTCTATACCGTGTTTCCCCGATAGTAAGACACCCCCGATAGTAAGACGTATCGGGAGTTTCAGAGGGGTCAGCTAATATAAGCCGTACCCCGAAAGTAAGACATATGTCTTACTTTCGGGGAAACACGGGGGATTTGCCTACGGCCTACGGCCGCATTAACGCAGGGCATAAGGGGCGCCTGCCCCTTAGGCCCGCCGCACCTGCGACCGGGTCCGCCACTCTAAGGGGCCGGGAAGTCCCCACCAAGGCCGGCCTTACGTGTCTGCGGCCGCACAGGATTTAAATTAAAACATCGGGGTTTTTTTTTTAACTTTATTTAACATCCTCCATGTTAAATAAAGTTAAAAAAAACTTTATTTAACATGGAGGATGTTAAATAAAGTTTTTTTAACTTTATTTAACATGGAGGATGTTAAATAAAGTTGAAAAAAACCCCCGATGTTTTTATTTAAACCCTGTGCGGCCGCAGACCCCTAAGGCCGGCCCCTTAGAGCAGGGCCGACCTTTGGGGTGTGCGACCGCACAGGGCGCCACGCTCCAGGGGGTGCCAACCTGCGGCACCCGGCACCCCTCCAGAGACGGACAGTAATGTCCGCCGCTGGAGGAGCAGGCTCGCAAGGGAGCGGTATCGGAGGTCTTTAACAGACCTCCGGCTCCCTTGAGTGATTTTAAGCCGGGTTCAACCCGGCTTAAAATCACTCAAGGGAGCCGGAGGTCTGTTAATGACCTCCGATACCGCTCCCTTGTGATCTGCGCGGCAACAGCTGTTGTGCGCCGGGGTTTCTTGTCAGATCCCGGCGCACAACACTGAAGCCGCGCCCACCGCTGTCCGTGCCCTCTGACCCGGAAGGAGACAAGAACTGGCGAAGAGGAGGAAAAGAAGCTGAAAGAAGAAAGGAAAGGTAGGAAAGCATTAAATTCGAAAAATTTTTCCCAATATAAGACATACCCCGAAAGTAAGACATAGTGGGGCTTTTAGGGATAAAAAGAAAGTAAGACGCTGTCTTACTTTCGGGGAAACACGGTAGTTTGAAGGAATGCCACTTATTGGGTGTAATGAGCTGCAAGCCACGCTGGCAATGAAGCGTTAAATTCCTCCAAGAACATTAGCATATCTGATATGGGTCACTGGAAGACAGAGCTCCTAAAAGACCAGTCTGGGCTGGAGAACTTGTTTTAATTACAGGTTTTAACTGCCATCTAAGTTTTGCACCTTGGATCGCAAGTGCTGCCATTACCTGTGGTGAGAGTATATTCATCTCAACAAAACACACATCTGGCTACAGGTTGGAACAGGCATATGTTTACTGAACAAATGTCAACTGAGCTATTGTCCTAAATAAACAAAGGCAAACACATAGCTATCTGGTCTCACAGATAATGGCGAACTAAAACTCTCACCACATTGAAGTGTGTTTAATAGTCTAGTAAGTTATTAACTTTTTCCTCTGACATGGTACTACATGATGTTTCTGACAAAGCGGACTGGTTTTCCCACTTTGAAGGTTAATCTGTATAATTATCTAAGAGCTGCTCAACAATTTGAGATAGGGTGTAAAGTAGACGTTCAACCCTCCGGCAAACAAAAGGCTTAACGTTTGAAAAGAAAAGAAAGTTTAAAACTGCATTACAAGCCCCTATTAGATAAACCAGCAATTTGTAACGTACCCCAAATATATAATGTTTCCATAGAACAACCAAACTGGGATTGTGCTGGTTTTGTGATTTAATCTCTGGAGGTCTTCCCCAATGAGCGACACACAGCTGTGTAAACTGGGCAATACAGCTGCTAATCACTGGTGCAAGACTCCAAAACATATGAAATCTCTGATGAAGATCTGTTGTGTCTACCACAAATGGAGGCTTAGCCAATTTTTGTTGTCATCTCTTGAGAATCTGCAAGTGGGATTATATGACCAAAAAAAGTGCTTTATACACAAAGAAGGGCAACAGAAGCAGTGAATATTGTTTCTAAATGTTTCAGTAGTTTCAACTGAAAACTGGCTGGACAGAAGGCCACCTTCAGCAAGACAAAATGAAACCAGTAAATTAATTTATTGATTCTACGGAGTGTACTTTTCTCAGTGTTAATATATGGAGATTCTTGGTTGAAAAGTAAAATACCATTTTAACTTCATGGAAAGCATCAAAACAAACAAAACGTCTGGTTAGAGCTTCAGTCTGGTTAGAGCTTCAAAACAAACAAAACCTTCCCCTCCTCTGGTATAACCTGTTACAAAAAAACAGGTAAATCTCCATATGGCACGCCAAATGTTTTCGTAAGATGTTTTAAAAGCACTCTTTAGTATAAAAAATACATTTTCATGTTAATGGGTTCATCAAAACACACATTACATTTACACACTATACAGTGATCTGTCCAGTGCTTTCTTAAAGATGCTGTTCCACTTACTCTGCTAAATTTAACTAATGCAGCGGTAGACCCATCATTCCTAGTCCTGCTTAATGGCTGAACCACAAATATTTTAAGATGTCAAAATGTATCCTATTCATAATTTTTGCCATGTGAAACTGATTTGCTGTTGCTATAGAAACTCATTAAACCTTCAGAAGAAAGAACAAAATGACAAATGTTAAATTTTATTTGGTTAACATACTAATAGGAGCAACACTTTTGGAAACATTCAACACAGTTTGTGGTGCAGCTGATACACTCAAGCGCTAGTTAATACAACAAATGATGCCTTCAAAAAGATGTTAATCCAGTTACAATAAATTGCGCAGCTGCATGGACGCAGCACATCTCCTGCTAACTCGGTTATCCTGCCTATTTTACTTACGTATCACGTAAAAGAATGCAATATTCTTAAATGTATCAGCAGAAGAATGTGGAATTATTGGAATAGTTATCTTTATTGCATATGTGGTCTAATGTATATATTGAGAATTGAAAATGTGAAATAAACACAATTTTATATATATATATATATTCCCCCCCCCCCATTGCAGATAACTGGACTTGATTAATGTAAATTTTGAGATTGTGCCTTTCATGAAATTATTTTTTTAAGTAAGGTTGTGATCTATACAATATTAAAATGCTTGATCAGTGAAAACCAGTGAAACCATACACAAGTAATAATTACATATATGCGTATATAATTAATTATTATTTTTAATATTATTTTGGAAACAGGTATTTTTCTCGTAGCATAAAAATACTGATCAGCTGGTGACTTCTGAGTGAACGTCAGGCATAATGGTGTAGCACAAAAACATGAACCTAATAGTTGTAGCTGTATATATACTTTATTTTAATTTTTTTTTCATTGTGCAAACATGAAATAGTATTTCTGTGTGAAACACTGTTAAGCTTAATTCCATAATATAGCTTGATGCAGGGCTATCACCCCCTATTTCAAAGGCTTTTAATGCTGTCTGCCCATCAAGTTCACGCAAAACAAAATCAATGAGTATCAAATGTCCACAATTTCCCCTGTAACATCTAGAAATGACATTAGCCAAGTTCTATAACCGGAGTTCTTGCCGAAACTCTACATTTACTATCTACAAAGCTAATGTAATGTGAACATTTAAGGCCAAAATATTACTTGAGAGCACCAGTCTTTTTGAATAATTGTAAGCGATCAGTGATGGTTCCAAGATGTTCCTATTGACATTAAGATGTAGAACAAGTATTCATATTATAGAAGCTACAGTTATGGGAAGTGGGGCAAATAATAATTTCTGTGTGTGCCTTAATATAATTATTTAGTAATTTCTGGATGGAGGAGTACAACCGCGCTGCTTCCTTTAAGAGCGCATTAATACAGTCCCAAGGTAACCAAATATGCGAGAGACATACAGTTTGTCTTGGCAGAATTTACGTCTAAGACCAGCAACGACAAGCACTACACTTTATCCACTTTCCTAAATTACAATTTTACCGATTTCAACAGTAGCTGTATTTTAATAGCTATTTTCTGACTCAAACTTTTGTACAATTTGATTTCACACATGTCCAAAATCAACAGAGTAGTCTGAATTTTGTGGTCTAAGCCCGTAAATGCACTGACACATAATTTCTTCAATACAGTCTTTATTCGTCTATAAAATATTCAGACAATTCTGTATATATATCAAATGTGGGTTGTTCCTAAAATGGTTGAATAAAAACTGGTGGCATGTTTAGGGAAAACCTTCAATTCCAACTCATTCCACTAGGGGATGGATTCCGCACCAAACATAGAAACATAAAAAGTGATGGCGGATAAGAACCATCGGCCCATCTAGTCTCCCCAACCTCGAAATACTTTCCTTAGTCCCTGGCCTTATCTTATATCTAGCCTAGCCTTATGCCTATCCCATGCTTGCTTAAACACCTTCACTGTATTAATCTCCACCACTTCTGCTAGAAGGCTATTCCATGCATCCACTACCCTTTCAGTAAAGTAATATTTCCTGATGTTACTTTTAAACCTTTGCCCCTCTAATTTAAGACTATGTCCTACTTTCTATGTGGAAGTATGCTTTATTTTAAATAAACTTCCTTTATCATGTTGATTCCCTTTAAGTATTTAAATGTTTCTATCATATCCCCCTGTCACGTCTATCATCCAGGCTATATAGGTTAAGATCCTTTAACCTGTCCTGGTAAGTTGAAATGCCACATGAAATGCCAGTTGGCACAGCTTTGACCATTTTTCCAGTAAATCTTTTGCCATTTGACTTATCTCTCTAGGATCATCAACACTGCTGCAAATATTTGTGTCATCAGCAAAAACACATATCTTACCATCAAGACCTTCTGCAATATCACTAATGAAAATATTTAAGAGAATGGGACCAAGTATCCCACTGCTACAACCCTCTGTTGTCTGTCACTCAGCCCCTGCCTAATCCATTCAACAACATTGGGATCTAAACCCAGAGATTGCAGTTTATTTATAAGTCTGCTATGTGGGACAGTGTCAAAGGCCTTACTGAAATCTGGATACGCAACGACTACTGCACCACCGCGATCAATTATTTTAGTTACCCAATCAAAAAAACTTGATTGTTCTTGAAACCAATGTTTAACAACCCTATCCTTTAACATAGTTTCCATTAATTTACCCACTACAGATGTATGACTTACTGGCCTGTACTTGCCCGACTCCTTCCTACTGTTTTTTTTGTTAATGGGCACAACATTCCCTAATTTCCAATCTTCTTCCTCCTGTTATCAATGATTGGCTAAATAAATCCGTTAACAGTTTTGCTAATACACCCCCAACCTCTTTTGATAACTTGGGTTGTATCCTATCAGGCCCTATGGACTTATTTGTCTTTACCTTAGACAGCTCAAGTAGAACCTCTTCCTCAATAAAGTCACATGTATCAAATGACTCATTAGTCTTTTTTTTCCTAACGGAGGTACCTTTCCTTTATTTTAATCTGTAAAAACTGAACAGAAATATTAAATGAAACAGTGTGCTAGACTTTTATCCTCTTCTACATACCTTCCTTCTTTTGTTTTTAATCTAACTATTCCTTGTTTTACTTTCCTTTTCTCATTTATGTAACACTTCCTACTGAAGCGCCCTATATTATCCTGGAAATCATAAGAATAAATCAAAACCTATTGTAGGAGGATACGTCCTTCCTTTGCAATGTGTTCTAGCTGCACAAGATGCTCTGAATTGACTTTGGCAATGTTCTCTATGACTTTTGAAATGACCGTGATCAAGATCCAGCTGCTGGCTGAACTTAACTCTTCTGCAGAAATCCACCAGCGCTGTACCTAATCTATGTGTTCTGGGCCTTCAAATTCTTCTGGGAAGAGTATATGGTGGCAGTGGTATTTAAACTTCCTATAAGTAAAGAACATCTCTCCTATATTGATAGCATTACTTAGGAATTGCAAGATATGTGTGATGAGATTTGAGAATTAATATAATACCAAATTTATGAATTATGAAAGCTTTCCTGGCATGGGGTGGAAGGGAAATTGTTAACCTTTTTTTTTTTTTTGGGGGGGGGGAATATAATGTTGTGAGGCAAGGAATTATCAGCATTATTTTGTTATAAATGTAATTCCCCATCAGTAATTATGAGAGAACGTCAGCTGCTCTTAGATCATAAGGTGGCCACTGCATAAGGTGTCAGAGCTGCCCCATCATCACCAGTCGAGCCCAGCTAGTAAGGCTGCCACTTTATCCATTTTTATCCACAATTTTCACATATAGTTGACTAGCAAATATAAAATGCTACTTTGCAGCATGTGGGATGTATAAAACAATTACCATATTTGCTCGATTATAAGACGACCCTGATTATAAGACGACCCCCCAAAATCTGAATATTAATTAATGAAAAAAAGAAAAAGTCTGAATATAAGACGACCCTATAGGAAAAAAGTTTTACCAGTAAATGTTAATTCATGTAAACTATGTGAACAATTGTTTGTTAATAAAAGCTATGATTGAGAACAATATGTTGTTTTTGTTTTTATTTCCTTTTTTTCAACCTGTCCCCCCCGTTATGCACATCTGCCCCCAGGCTTGCCACTCTGCCCCAGAAATGCCTTATACCCTCTAAATGCCACTGTGCCCCATGATACGCCTTTTAACCCTCTATATGCCACTGTGCCCCATGATATGCCTTTTGACCCCCCTATGTGCCACTCTGCCTCCAGAATTGCCTTATACCCCTATATGCCACTCTGGCATTTAGGGGGTTAAAAGGCATATTATGGGGCAGAGTGGCATATAGGGAGGTATAAGGCATTTCAGGAGGCAGAGTGGCGCATAGAGGGTTAAAAGGCATTTCTGGAGGCAGAGTGGCATTAAGGAGGTTAAAAGGCATTTCACAGAGCACTCTGCCTCCAGAAATGCCTTATGCCCCCCATTTAACACTCCCTCCCTCTCCCTCCTCCAAACTTACCGGTGCTTCTGAGTCTCCGGTGCTTAGTCCGGGCAGCATGTAGAGCTCTACGCGCTTGAGCGGAAGTTGTCTACGTGAATCGCGTAGAGCTCTACGTGCTGCCCGGACTAAGCACCGGGGACTCAGAAGCACCGGAAAGTTGGGGGGGGGATAACACAGCAGGATCCAGGTCCCCTGCATCTGAGTCCCTGGTGCTTAGTCCGGGCAGCATGTAGAGCTCTACACGCTTGAGTGGAAGTTGTCTACGTGAATCGCGTAGAGCTCTACGCGCTGCCTGGACTAAGCACCAGGGACTCAGAAGCACCAGAAAGTTGGGGGGGGGATAACACAGCAGGATCCAGGTCCCCTGCATCTGAGTCCCCGGTGCTTAGTCCGGGCAGCGTGTAGAGCTCTACGCGATTCGCGTAGAGCTCTACACGCTGCCCAGACTAAGCACCGGGGACTCAGAAGCACTGGTAAGTTGGCGGGGGGCATAACACAAGAGGATCCAGGTCCTCTGCATCTGAGTCCTACGCGATTCGAGTAGAGCTCTACACGCTGCCAGGACTAAGCACCGTGGACTCAGAAGCACCGGTAAGTTGGCGGGGGGCATAACACAGGAGGATCCAGGTCCTCTGCATCTGAGTCCCCGGTGCTTAGTTAGGGCAGCGTGTAGAGCTCTACGCAATTCACGTAGAGCTCTACACGCTGCCCGGACTAAGCACCGGGGACTCAGAAGCACCGGCAAGTTGGGGGGAGGGGGGCATAACACAGGAGGAAGATCCAGGTCCCCTGCATCGCTGCGGGGATCTGGATCTTAGTCGCATAGTCAGACCTATTTGAAGTCTGATTATAAGACGACCCCGATTATAAGACGAGGGGTATTTTTCAGAGCATTTGCTCTCGGTATTTCATAAAGTAATTGGAAAATCGTGAAATATGGACTTTAACTCTTCTATATACTCAGCTAGCAATCAAAAGCAGAATGAATACATTGTAGTTATAACTCTTATGTTGAAAGAGTTTATCCTTTGTGATTATGCACCAGACAGATTCATGGTTCCCAGAAACAAGGTCTTTCACCAGGACAGGGATTTCTCCCAGCATACCGTATAAATCACACTTTCATAACTCATGTTTGGATTTATTGGAAATAAATACATAAGCTTACTGTTGAATATTATAATATCTTTCTGCATAGTATCTATGGCTGTATTTGTTCCCATGGCGTGCTTTAGTTTATACATTGTTATTTTGTGATTATTAAGACATTAAAGTCAACTTAACTGTGTATGATTTCATCAGGATGCTTACTTTGGCTTCAGCATCAGGAGCTACTGTACACTGCTGAAATATTATAGATAGCAAATCTAAATGAAAATTCTGAGAACATGGTGGGTGGGATTTAAACTAAACCATGATAAGTCAATAATGAACTCTGGTCTTAAATTTAAGACTAGGAATGCTATGTAGAAAAATAGTCTTTGGCTTAACAAGCTAACGATGTAGCCAATACCTCCAAATAAAAACCTCTAAAATTAAAAAGGTCCTTTATTATGGTACCACCTAGACCCATCAAAAGTAACCCATCAAAAGTGTTCATGTATAAGGGGGATCTCAGGATGGCAGGAGGAAAGTAATTTAGTGGTGTTTTACACTTGGTTCTCACACAGACATGGATAGTGAATTAAATCTTGCTTCCTTCATTGGTACCACCACAGAAAACAATTGGGTATGCGTCCTCTTATAGGTACATGTTATAAAATGTTAGTTTACAAATTGCTGTCCAAGACTACTCAGTCAGAATTTTATTACATTGCATATTATTTACACGCTTTCCTTTGCTTATTTTGTTATAAACAAAAAGGTATTAATCATCTCTAGTTTCTAACGACAGCCTTTGATAAACATTGAGTTAGTTAAAGGCTTTCTTAAAGCCGACACTGCCCTCTGCAGGTTAAGCCTGCACAATAAAATACACTTATGCCAATATGGACAAGCATACAAAGACACACGGTGCATCACTATTTCATTCCTTGGCTCAGCTCTGTACAGCACTGGAGTAATTATAGGGGTTGCAGCGGTCGCAGATGCGATGGGGTCCATGCTTTCTGCATGGATATGTACTTGTGTGTGAACATTGATGTGTAATTGTGTGTGTGAGCATGGATGTATACTTGTGTGTGTATGTGTGAGCATGTATGTGTAATTGTGTGTGTGGCCATGGATGTGTAAGTGGGGTGAGATGGAGTGTGTGTAATTTGTGTGTTTGTGTGAGTGTGTTTGCATATGTTGTATGTTGGAAGGGAGCAAGGGGCAAAGAAGGCACAGACCAGTTGTGTGGGGGCAATCATAGCCCAGACTAGCTGTTGAAGTCGAGGTGGGGGGGCAAGTTACAAACATACACATACCTACACTGCTCTTACACACACACTGCCCATACACACACCAGCTTACAAACACTTACATATATACACATATACTGCGCTTACACACTGGCTTTACACACACCTGCCCATTAACATGCACATACGCATACACTGCCCTTACACATACCTGCCCATACACACGTGTATACACATACACTGCCGTCACACTCCACTGGCTTTAGACACACATATACACGCAGACCAGAGTGTCTGTGTGTGTTTGGATGTTAGCGCATATATGTCTGGATATGTTTGTATATGTATGTTTGTCAGTGTTTGCGTGTCAATGTATGTTAGTGTGTGCGTATCTGGGTATGTTAGTGGCTGTCTGGGTGAACGTGTGTTAATTTGAGTGTCTGTTGCGTTTGTGTGAGTGTAAGTGCTTATAGACATATACCCTCACCTGCCCACCTTTTCTTTCCCATGATCCAGACAATATGGACAATATAAGAACCTCCTCTTCATTTCTTATACCTGGCAGCATAGTAAAGGTCTGTTCCTCTGTGGGCTCAAACTTCTGTCATACAAAACAATCCTTATTATAGTAGTAGTGCTTTTTTTTATTCCAAGATTTCACATAACAGAGATTATATTCCCAGATGCACAAAAGGAAGCGGATGGGTTATGATTTACAACTGACATCTGTTTCCTGCAGTTATTGCTGTGTCTGTGTTCATGGCAGTATAAATCGTAATCAGGGTGGGAACGCCATTAAAATGGACTTAACTCCAGTTGCAGTATCTGCACTGGGTACTTCCAGATATGGAATGCAATGGAAAACCCAGATATTTGCTAGGTGCTGGTAAGAAGCTGCATAAACAAATACATTCTACATTCTTGTTGTTTCTAGCTGAGTAAAATTTACATTTTAGATTTACTGAATGTAAAGGCTGATAATGTAGCAAATTCATCCAACCAACTATTCAGAAATGGAGCCACTGCCCCAGCGAGGACTTGGTGAAAAGATCCCACAGTGTAACTTCGAGGCACATTCACTACTTTCACGTACCCAAATATGTGATCGCTTTCTAAACACCATTTAACCTCATGATGTCAATTGTCGCCAACGGGAAGAATTTCTGTGACGGGCCGGCACTGTCTTGTATATATTGCGGAAATGGTGTGTGAATGTACAGTAACAGCGGTTGAAGCCTTGGCATGGCGTTACTGCTCACATCATGGACTGACCACTTGCTAATTCAACCAGTTTGAATGCCTGTGACCCTTCTCGCGTAGTTAGCATGGATGACTGATCTTGGTGAAAATGGTTGAATTTACACTTTTCATTATTCTATTTAAAGATTAGTATCTCTAAAAATAATAGATAAAACATTTACAAAAGAACAAAATATACAATATCAGGGCCTCAAAGCAGCTAAATAGCCTTTAGGGACATGTCTTGAGTGCCCAGTGGCGACTCTAGAAACAATATATAGGAGGGGCACACAAGATACCACAGTCAAACTGGGGGGGCATTCATAATTTCCACCATTAAATCATACCACTGAGAATATATATATATATATATATTGCCAAAAGTAATGTGCTATGGAATGATACTTTTGTTATTGGACTAACATAATACTCGGTCATTCAACATGGGAAGCCTGAAGCCACAATTTAGTACGACTAATCCTTGAAATAAATATTATAGCATAAATAACACAATACCTCAACTTTTCCACTAAATGATTTCAGGGCCTTGAATGTTTTGTCCCCTGAAGTCACTACAACTTAAGGAGGGCAATTTATCTCTGGATAAGTATAAATTAAATAATTTCAACTGCCAGGAAACAGATAACAAAACACACACACCAACACGGGCTCTGTCACACCGACACCCAGACACACACACCAGGACAGGCTCTGCCAAACCAATACCCAAACACACACCAGGACAGGCTCTGCCACACCGAGACCCAAACACACACACAGGACAGGCTATGCCATACGGACACAAAAACACACACACACCAGGACAGGCTCTGCCACACCGACACCCAAACACACACACAGGACAGGCTATGCCATACGGACACCCAAACACACACACACCAGGACAGGCTGTGCCGCACCAAGACCTATACGCACACACACCCCAGGACAGGCTCTGGTACACTGATAACCAAAAACACACAAACAGCAGGACACAATCTACGTCACTGACATCTACATCAGGATGGATTTTTCACACTGCATTGTTGTTTATACCCCCTTAGTGTTTCTGACCCTTGTGTATTGATGCCCCAGCCAGCACCCTTTTAGTATAGATTAATGTGGTGCCCCCACACCCTTGTATAATCGCCTCCAGCCACCACTATTTGTATTAATGCCCCCAGCAAGCCCCTCCTTTTATTATTAATTTATGTGATGGCCCATCACATATACGCATTAGACATGCATTTTTATCTACATAATGAGTACTTATCTCTTTGAAGTAAAGGCTATGATTGAAACATGATTTCAAAATTACAGCTGAACTGGCAGTTTCGTTAATATTAGTTCCTGCTGCTGATATATATATATATATAAATATTAGCCCCAGTTGCCGATATATATTAATATTAGTCCCTGCTGCCTATATATATACATATATATATATATATATACATACATATATATATATATATTAGACCCTGCTGCCGATAGCAGGTATAGATCAACACATTAACACACAAACCCAGCTTTGCATGCATAGATCAATTGAAATTCACTTGTGATCTCAGCACTGAAGGTATATATCAAATCAACAGAATCAGACATACAAATCCTGTATTTGCAGGTATACAATAACAATATATAAAACGTAGCATTGCAGGTATAGATCAAATAAATACATGGAAACAGCATTGCAGGTATTACCGTATTTGCTCGATTATAAGACAACCCTGATCATAAGACGACCCCCCAAAATCTGAATATTAATTTAGGAAAAAAAGAAAAAGCCTGAATATAAGACGACCCTATAGGAAAAAAGTTTCCTATAGTAAATGTTAATTCATGTAAACTATTTTTTTAATAAAAGCTATGATTGAGAGAAATATTTTGTTTTTAATTCCTTTTATTTTCCAACCTGCCCCCAGTTATGCACATCTGCCCCCAGGCTTGTCACTCTGACCCATAAATGCCTTTAACCCCTATATGCCACTGGGCCCCATGATATGCCTTTTAACCCTCTAAATGCCACTGGGCCCCATGATATGCCTTTTAACCCTCTATATGCCACTGTGCCCCATTATATGCCTTTTGACCCCCTATGTGCCACTCTGCTTCCAGACATGCCTTATACCCCTATATGCCACTCTGGCATTTAGGGGGTTAAAAGGAATATTATGGGGCAGAGTGGCATATAGGGAGGTATTAGGCATTTCAGGAGGCAGAGTGGCATTAAGAGGGTTAAAAGGCATTTCTGGAGGCAGAGTGGCATTAAGGGGGTTAAAAGGCATTTCATAGAGCACTCTGCCTACAGAAATGCCTTATGCCCCCCATTTAACACCCCCCCCCCAAAAAAAAACTTACCGGTGCTTCTGATTTCCGGTGTGTTGTCCGGGCAGCGTGTAGACTTCCGCTGCAGCCGGAAGGAGGTGCGGCTAGCAGGGGGGTTGTCTGCGTCCATCGTGCAGACCTTCCCCCGCTGTGAGAGAGAATTCCCCGGTGAGTGCCATCTTTGCCCTTCCACAATTACACATCTATGATACACACATACTAATTAACTCATGCTCTCCCTCATTCAGACTATTCATCCACATATTAACTCATGCTCTCCCTCATTCAGACAATTCATCCACATATTAACTCATGCTCTTCCTCATTCAGACAATTCATCCACATATTAACTCATGCTCTCCCTCATTCAGACAACTCATTCACACATTAATGCATACTCTCACGCATTCACACAATGCATCCACACATTAATTCATACTCACTCATTAACATGTACCCCCTCTCCCTCCCTTATCACTTTCTACACCTTCTGCCTCCCTTATCTCTTTCTACCCCTTCTGCCTCCCTTATCACATTCTACCCCTTCTGCCTCCCTTATCACATTCTACCCCTTCTGCCTCCCTTATCTCTTTCTACCCCTTCTGCCTCCCTTATCACATTCTACCCCTTCTCCCTCCCTTATCACTTTCTAACCCCTCTCCCTCCTCTTTCCCTATTCACCCCCTTTGTATTTCACTCACCTTTAAAGTCCTGCGGCGGGAGAACGAGGCTTCTGTCTTCACTCCTGAGCGCCGGATATGATGTCATATACCAGCGCTCAGTATGAAACGCCGGCACTGCGGCGGAGGTAGAGGCCTCGTGGAGGAGAGGGAGGGGGGCCGAGCGGTTGCTAGGCGCCCCTCTCTCTCCTCCGCAACCAAAAAAAAAAAAAGCGTTTCAGGCTGACCAGGACTTAAAGTCCCATTGCGGGACTGTCCTGGGCAATCCGCTGGATGGTTCCAAATTTGGCGGGGGGGCAACAGGGGGGGGCAAGGAATAACCTAGGGGGGGCAATTGCCCCCCCTTGCCCCCCTGTAGCGACGCCACTGTGAGTGCCTAATGGATAGTCTAGCACTGGGCTTCAATGAGCTTGTCCTATGTGTAGGTCTGAGCTGGCCATGAATAATGCATGGTTATTGTGGATGGTTTCTTTAAATAACTGCACAGATTAATGCCTGAGGAAGGGACCTAACAACTTGGTCTCGAAATCTCGCAATTAAACTCTCAGTTAGCCTATACTTTTCTCCTGAGCAAAATCTTAGCAAACTTTTTAGGGTGAAATGCTGTTCTGTTACTGCAGGGAATTCTCCAGGCATCACAGATTCAGTCCTCCTGGATGATGTATGTAACATTGTATGCACGTGATTGTGCGCAAAGGTAGTGTACATACAACATTTTCAACACACTCACACAGATTTCTGCAATGGGCAAAGATGCCTACTTAACAAGAATCACTAAAGAGAGGAATTTTCGCATGGACCTTATTTTCATACAGAATTAGTAGAAAAAAGTGTGCCTGGTTAGGATGTGTGGTTGGGAAACACGTGTGCAACTACATTGATAGGTTGCTACCTGTTGGTGCAGTTTGGGCATTAGTCCAGTGTCCATTAGTAGTCTGTACATAGCTGTTAGTCCTGGTAGTTGATGTTGTACAAGAAGACAGTAATCCTGAGATATTTACATTTTTCTGCGTTGGAGAAGCCTGTCCAGCTAACATAATGAACATCATCAAGGAACTCTGAGTATACACACACATACATATATATATATATATATATATATATATCACCATTATAAACTCGAGGAAATCATAGAGAATGTCATAGCTGTACAATATATAGGACAATATAACCAAATCTTTCCTTCATTATCTCCTACTCACATAGTTGCAGTACCCATTTAGCACATAAACAGATTAACTATGAAGCCTTTACGGTTCTTAGCTGTTTCCTCTCTGAGGACAAAACTGTCAGGATGGACTATCTTTAGTATCATTCACATTTAACATTAGTCATTTTCTATATTTATGCGAGGGAACTGAAGGTTTGGTTGCCATGGAAGACTTTATTTAGAAGATAATTGCATACGTAAGAGGAGTCCTAGAAAACAAGCAGTGCCAGCCTCAAGCTGAAATTAAAAAAGTATATATTTTTGCATGGGAATAATTCATGTGAAATTCCAGAGTATGCAAAAGTCCCTAAAAAAATAAATAAATAATAATAAAAAAATATAATATACATTTTTTATTAGGTCCATTTTGCAAAATTACTTTATATCAAAATCATAGTGGGCTCTGTCAATCTCAATCTTCATATACGAATGTTGAGCCATTAGAAGACAGAAAACAATTCTATGAGAACCTCTCCTCTACCCTATTGAAGGCAGGTCTACTTCTGGATAGACAGGATTCCCTTCATTTTCTACTAGCATGTGTATAGTAGGGCCAATGACAAACTATTCTTGTGTTCTACTAACATGTATCAAAATCCTACTTTACATATAATTTGATCCGTGACATGGCTGAATAATTTACAAGGTAATAATTGGCATATGCTCAGGTTACTCCTTTAGCATTCTAAGAAGTCACCTTTACCAGTAGAACAAAATACAAACTCAACTAAATTAGGTCATATAACAGCATATTAACAATTTAATCTTGGTGGTGAAAGGTTAATTTAAAATCATGTTGGCTTTTCCTGATTGAATGTGTACCAGCCAATTACTTTACCGAGAGGGTGGATAAACGGAGCAGTCCCCTATCAGGAGTGGTAGAGGTATAAAGCTATCCTGAATCTAAGAGAAGACCAAGGGCTGATTAAGGTCTAAGTCTTTACATCAGGAAAAATCATGCAGACACGATGGGACAAACGGTTCTTATCTACTGTCAAATTCTATGTTATGTGACCATTTCTGGAACTTTCCCAGTGCCATTCCTAGGGCTCTTTACATCTTCATTTGAGAGGCAGGAGATAGCGATGCCAACTGCTGGGGTTGACAAAACTATATGGAGTTGGTGGGGGCAAAAACGGGGCAAGGGATGGTTGGAGCTGTGATAGGTAGCCTGAGCAGTCATATGCTATCAGCTACAAATCAGCTGCTATACCCATATTCTGTAAGACATAACTACTTTCATGACTCTGTAAATACTATTTTTTTCACCCCAATGCACTATTTAAGATACAATGTGGGTAATGTGCATAAGGTATGTTGCAACTTCCGACTTGGGCTGACCAGCATTCTTCAAATACAATCCTCTCTTTGGGCTTATGTGAAATTATGGCAAATCAAATGCCAAGACCATGTGGTGAGTTGTGTCAAAAATGTAATCTCCCCACATTCACAATACAGTATAAAGAGTCAACGAAGTCATTTAAAGACACAGGGCAGTCTCACCGAAGGGCTCCTGAGAGCTTCCAAAAGAAAACCTCACTTCCAAACTGCACAATTTATTGAAACTCTATACAGGGCTATTGTAGCAGCAAATTAATTGTTAAGCACACTAGGCCCACTGTGCGGCAAATCTGGCCCAAGAGTTTATCTGGAAGGTTGGCACTATGATCCAGCCACAATGTAGGAAGAAATGAACAAAGTACCTGGAACTTAAGCAGAGTTTAAGTTTGTGCATGTGTGAGTGCAAGCCTGCATTAGGGTTTCTGGAGAGTCTTACTCCAGCACTCAGCTTTACATTGACTTTATGAAATCTAAGAAGAGATCCAAGCCTGTTTTTTCAATCGACACCTTTTAAAATATATAGTAAATGTTGCTATTGACCTATGCCCTCTTATTGTGTCAAAAGAAATACAATGTTCTGGACGGCACTGTGTATCCCTCTGGCACGAACATCATCCCTGTGTGCTTTACTACATTGGACATATTTATCATGTTGTCTTAATGACTATGAATCACTCGCTCCTGGCAAACAAAAAACAATAAAATAAATGAGATTGCAATATAGTGCAGCGCAATACATACAAGGCTTATGTAATTATTTCCAAAGACTTAACCGTGTTTGAGAAAAAATAGCTTCTATTAGCTGTAGGAGGACAACGAAATCTGGAACGTGTCATTATATTATCACATGCATAGCAGCTTTCTTAGGTAAGAAAACATATGGAACTAAAAAAACAAAACAAATTAAAGTATTTTAATATGAATTCTTTGTTGATTAGACTACAGTGGACAGTAAAGCTGTCCCTTTAACATTGCTACATTGTAGCAAGTTGAGAAATAAAAACACTAATGTGGTAACTTTAATTATACTATGTAGCATTTCCTGGCATGAGTCCCGCAAATCAATTAAGATCCTATGTAGTAACGCAGTAAAAAGGTTTAACAATAACCCTTGCAATGCTGTTCTGTATTTCATTTTTAAAATAAATTAAATCCATGCTAACTTAGCCCCTCATATACTACTAAAAAATAAAGCAGCCTATTTCTGAATATTGACTTTCCAATCTGCATTTCCGGCACTAGGCATCCCCACTTACATTCTCGATTATTATATTTAAATTAAGCAATTTTATATATTGTGGCTTAATGTCCCTTTTTGAGCTACCTTCTTGCAGGTGTCAGTTTAGTATTATTTATATTTTTGACACATTTAATTACTACTCACATGCATGTTGTAACATAAACATCATGATGTGTAGTGTTTTTAATGTGTGAGTACAGGTTGTATTTGGTATTGTTTTTAATGTGTATTTTTTAGAGAATTTAGGAACATTTTACAAATAGTTCTTAACTAAATTATGTTATTTTGAACCTATTTCGCTGCCTAGGGACTTTCTTTGATCTTCTTATACTAGCAACAATGTATTTACTGAGAACAGCTCTCCTTTTTGGGAAAAGGTGAGCTAAACTCGCGAAACCTGTACAAATGTTTTGAGCACATAGCGCTCGTTACCTGACTACAGAGCCGGCCTTAGGCGTTGTGGCGCCCTGTGCGGACTACTCCTCTGGCGCCCCCCCTCACTACCCCCCCCTCTGCCCCTTCAAACTACCCCCCTCTGCCCCTTCAAACTACCCCCCCCTCTGCCCCTTCAAACTATCCCCCCCTCTGTCCCTTCAAACTACCCCCCCTCTGCCCCTTCAAACTACCCCCCCTCTGCCCCTTCAAACCACCCCCCCACTGCCCCTTCAAACTACCCCCCCTCTGCCCCTTCAAACTACCCCCCCCTCTGCCCCTTCAAACTAGCCCGGCGCTCAACATGAGATACCGGACGGAGTCACGTAAGGGGCGCCGAGCGGTTGCTGAGAACTGCCCTCGTTTTTTTTTAAACTTTATTTAACATGAATGATGTTAAATAAAGTTTAAAAAAAACCCCCAAAAAACGATGTTTTAAGTTAAGTCCCGGGCAGGCGCCCCTGCTAACATGGCGGTCGCACAGGTCGCACACCCCTAAGGCCGGGCCTTCCTGACTATATACCCTGGAAGTTGAATCAATGAGTGAGTGACAATTTAGAGCTTGTGCTTTTTTTTAGTCTAGAAACTATATGGGTTACCAAACTACGCACAAAATTTTACAGCTGCACATTTACTAAACAGAAAGTTGGCAGGAGAGTTGTAGTTTAAATTGCTTGCCTTTACCATAGGCTAGCCATACTATGCGGAAAATGGGTAATTCACAAACAAGTTGCAAACTCTCTTTTGGGCATTACTAAATAAATAATACTCTAGTGTATAGTAGACTAGTGCAGTTGGATTCGTATGAATTGGAATGTAAAAAAAATTTGCATATTTCAGCAATTCGTATGAATCCCAGGAGAGACTCCCAGGGAAACAAACAAAAAAAAAAAAAAAAAAAAAAAGAGTTCAGACTTTTTGTTAAAATTTTGTTGGTTCTTTCACACTCTCTCATTCTCTCTCTTATGCTATCTCAGAATATCTCCCTACCTTCTCTGCCAACCATTTCGTGTTGCTGTCTCCATGCTGCGCAGCTCTGCTTCTGATCTTGCATTTTCTTTTTCTTCTCTCTTATTCCGTTGCTCCAAAAAGTCTTTGTTCTTCGTCTGCTTCTCTGTGGACAACAGGACAGGGACACAACCCCCTCCCCCGGTGAACTTCCGCGAAATGGTGAACATTCTAGGTACATCCTCTCCCCTGATTAGAAGATTTGGGGAGAGAATATGCCCGGAAGCTCTTCCATTTTGTGGGAATTCATGGGCGGTTACTTCTTGCAAAAGGACGGAGCTTCTGGGCACACCCTCTCCCAGGAAGTTCACTCTAA